>JAIPRL010000060.1:27698-123224 GCA_025469235.1 Pemphigus obesinymphae | reverse complement strand
TTTTTTTTTATGAAAAAGAATTGTTATAATTAAAAATGCTTTTTTATTTTGTACTTTTAAAATTGTATTATATTGTTATACCTGCAAACCATTATTTTAAAATTACAAATTTAATTTAAAAAAACGCTGCAAAAAACGCCGCGCCAAAATGTCCTCGCGCCGAAATGGTCAGCGCCGAAATGTCTTCGCGCCGAAACGGCCGTGCCGAAACGGTCACGCCGAAATGGCCGCGCCGAAATGTCCTAGACCCAGAAGTGGGGGGATATAACGTCCTTTTAAAGAGCAGTTTTTCTTACCCCATAATATTGTTATCTCCGTCTATGCTATATAAACAAATTAGTAATATCAAGCTACACATAATCATTCGCATAATCATCATATAAAATCGTGACTTTAAAGTTTAATTAGTTGTTTTAAAACAAAATTGAAACAAGTGCAGCACATTATACCTGGAAGGCCTTAAAACCTTGAATTTTAATATTTTGAATGTTTAAATATTTTTATAAAATAAATGTTGAACGTCAAAATTAAGAATTAAAAATATTATGACCACATTTTGAATTTCCGAAAGCATAGATAACGTCAAAATATTGTACCTACAACGAAATATTATATTCAAATTATTAAGATCTGATGATACCTTACTATTAAAAATGCATTTTTAATGCTCCTTGGAAATTTAAACATATTTTCACTGAAAATGTGATTATATTATAATTCGAAAATAGATGATTAAGACTGTGAAGCACCCCATATATTTGTTTGTGGTTTCTGACCAATAAGCTGAAGATTAGGATACGTACTTCCCGATGTCCGACTACTGTTTTAAATACCTATATATGTATCAATTTAGGTATAAGCCTCTTTTTTTAGGTTTTGTAGAAAAATATTTTTAGTTTTTTTTTTCAATTAAACGAGCGTAAATATTAAAATTGTTTTTAAAAAATGTATTTAAAATACGAAAACATTTTTTTAAATTATGTATTTATTAAGTTGTAGAACATTAAATATATTTCCCACATTACCTAGTAAAAAGATTAATGAAAAAAAATGTTTTGACAAAATTTAAATCAGACCACTGGAAGAGCTTGAAAAATCTTTTTCTTTTAGCAGTTTCCACTATAGTACCTACCTATATATTATTAGGTGCCAAGGTCAAATTTAAGGAACATTTAAAATTGTTGAGTGATAATGTTCGTTCATTTTTATCGCATAGATATTCCATAATATGTAATAATTAATTGCCAATCTTCCAATTTTCGTGCTCCAACCGCCTATAACTCTATATTGAATTATAAGTTAAAAACAATAGTTACGCCTCTGTTTATATTTTAATATGCTAAATGACCTAGACGTGTGTAGTCGGTTTATATGGGTGTCTTCTTGAATTTCATTTTAGTTTAGACAGTGTTCTAGCGCACACGTAACTTTGGATTTTTCTATAATTTTGTTCGAATCGTTTACCGAATACAGGACGTCATACATACAGGTGGATGATCGGAAAAACTATAGTTCTCACTAAGCTCCGACCTGTTTGTTACAGACGAAAACCCGTTTTTTTTTTACTGGACGACTGGTCACACGATTCTTAACTGAGTTTCGGTTATTTACTGTAAACACGATAATTAATATAATAAATAATATATGATTTCGATTAAACATGCGTAGAGTTCGTTTAAATCGTCTATAAAATATGCACTGTTTGCGGTTTGAAAAAAAAGACGAGCAACTATCACGTTGGCAATCTTTTATGGCCACACGCGGTCGTACACGCGTGCTATTTATCTTTTTTTTTTCCCCTACCCCCTCACACTGGTCGAAGCTCATACCGTCGAACGAACATTGGCATTATAATATATATTATAATGACGCATCGGCGGCGTATCTGCAACCCCTCCGCGAGATAACACTATACACAACCATCCCCCCCCACCCCAATACCGTATACAATCATCCCCTATTATACCAACATACTATAATAGTTTTTTCGGCGTACTCGTACGATATAATAACGCATAGGATGCGCTTTTTCCCCGGGATTCCGCACACTTTCGACTCAAAATTCAATCTCTGTCTGAATTTCGGTGTAAAAAAAATACTTTATATATTATATTATTTTTTTAAAAAATATATACATTTATTTTCTATTGTATATGTCAGACGAGAGTTATACCTTCTTGGTATACCAAGGAAAATTATAATATATATATATATATATATATATATATGTATAAAATGCAAGTGTCTATAAATTATAATAATAAAATATTATACTTATAGGTTTTTATAGGTATATAATATGATAGTATACCGACGTGCCATTGGTATAAACCAGATTCGGGAAAAATTAAATTTATAAAATATATATTACCGATATTTTATTTTATTAATCCCGTGATAAGAAATGACTTATTGTCGTTTCTGACGACAGTTATAATAATAAATATATATATTACAAAAAAAAAAAAAAAACAATATTCATTCATGAGTTAATTTAATATATATATATATATATATATATATGTATTAAAAAAAAGAAAATGAGCTTAGAGTATATAAAAATAATACACTTTACTGTGACTGTGACCTTTGAAAATGACTCCAATTATAATTTTTTTAAAACTTGCCTTTTCTGTGTTTAAAACTGTACCTTCTCCACAAAAAAAAAAAATAGATTTGTCTGTTAATATCATGTTATAGTATAAATTATATTATATATAAATCAAATAAAAGATTTAAAAATTAAATAAAATTGTTGATATGTATATATATGAGTACAACAATAATGTAATAGCCAATAGGTATTGTATTAATTAATATAAAATTCAATATTTCTGAAGCTGTAAAACTGTTTACCTATTTATATGTATAACTCATGGGTTTAGTATAAAAAGATAAAGTTTGTAAATCTCGTATATATTTTTATTCAAATATTCAGTACCTAACAGCTACTTCATTTAATAAATATAAGTAATAGGTTGTATTATATATAATAATAATTTGAAAAAAAAAATATCTAAAAAATAAAATATAATATTTGTAAATGTCAATAACACACCCTTCGCCAAATATTGTTATCCTTCAGTACTACTAAAATTCGAAAATAATTAAATGTTGAGAGCTGTAAGATGTCACGACACAAACTTAATTAAAAAACCATTATAAGGGGCCTTAACTGTCGTATATTATGTCAAAATCTACATTTTCTAATTTTATCAGATCGACCTGATGTTTACTCGGATATTAATTTTCAAGACATTTTTGTATTCTTTAGAACTTACTCGAGGCAATCGTACCACGAATGACCACCTATTTTTAATTTTTATTGTAATAATAGTAGTTTAAGTATTCAAAAATTTGTAAAATTTTCTTTTTATAATACGTCAAGAAAGTTATGAGTAGGGCACGGACTATAATACCCTAAAAAATAAGAAAAATGTCCTAAATAATGCGACTTAATGCCTTTAAAAAATGCCACAATATTAAAAAATTTATTTAAATTGACGAAAAAAAAATTTTAATTTGTTTTATATTAATTTTTTGCGTATTTATACAGTATCGTATATAACGTTATCAAGGTTATATACGACTATATTATATCTCTGTCGGGAATTTTATTGATATTATCGAAACTGATAATTACGTAGGTACTAAAAATGATTAATTTACGAAAAAAGAAAATATTTTTAATTTTTAATACCTGTATATTTTAGAAAAATTTTTATTCTACATTAAATTTTATTAATTATTATTCATAGTTCAAGCATAAAAATTATATAAAAAAGTTGTAAAATTGTCACTTAATGCTTTAAAAACCCAAAATATTTAAAAAAATTAAATAAATTTAAAATAAAAGTTTCATTATTTAATTTTCTGATGTATGAATCGAATTTTGTACTTGGAAAGCATTTCTCTAGACCCCCCAATATAAAATTTATTTTACATTAAAATTCGTATTTTAGTTATAGAGAATCTATTAAAAGGATTGATTTTCAGTAGTAAAAACATTTCCATAAAAAAAGGAACAGAATACCTCTTCCAATCATTTTTGAATTCAAACAATTTTTTTTTTTTTAAATTGATTGAAAACGACATTTGGAGACGACCTAATGGCATTTTTCAAAATATTAAAAATCAAAAATACAAAGCCATTTAAGAAACTAAAAAATAGGATTTTTGTACATTTGATATTGTACTATGTATATTATTGTACATATAGTAAATAGAGAAGAATAAAAATCCTATGAGATCTTATTCAAAAAATTGTCTATTGACTTTTTTAATGGGTTATTTTAAAATTAATTTTGTTTGTTTTTCATAAATGTGTCTTTGACAAATAAATGAAAAATATTAATCACATGTACATTATATTCCTTACATATGGCAGTCAACAAGGCTTTATAGAGGACATAACACCATTCATATTTAAAAGGTTTTGTATAGGTAATTTTGGAGACATTTGAAGAAAATCTAAAATTGAACAACTAAATAATGATTAAATACATTTTAAAAATAATCTTTAAACACTCCCGTATTCGTATCACATTTGTTGTATCATGGTATTTATTCAAAAAAAACCAAAAAAAAATTTTAAATTGTTTTAGAAGTAAGACTCCTATTACAAAAAATATATATAAAAGAAAGACAAATCGCAGACTGAGAATAAAAAAATTCAATCGGGGTATTTTAAAATTTTTCAAGAAAACATTTTTTAATTCTTATCATACATACCTTAATATTGATTTAGAACGTATATTGATTCGTTGTAATTCATTAATTGAATAACGATTTAAATTAGCTCATTCCGATTTCATAATATAGTCCATACAAAAATTAATAGTTGGGTATACAAAAATACTTTTTCAAAAATTGGTGATATAGAACCTTTTTACTTTGAACCCGTGAAATTACAACAAGAGAGAATAAAGAAAATATTTTGGAAAAGACCACATGAAAGTTCAATGGTATTTAAATAATATTGCTTAAGATTGTATACACACAAAAAAAAAAAAAAACGATTATCTTTTCCTGTTTTATATGATGTATTTTTCAAAACGTTTTTGATTATGTATATAACATTGAATTTTATATATTTTATAATAGATGTTTTAAATCACTTTAAGAGATAATTTCGTTTGTTTTTCATGGACCATGTATTAACTGGGTACCTATTGAAAATTGCGAAATGTGAAATCTCTAAAAAGGACGCTACATACTCACATATAAAGCGTTATGTATATACATATATATACCTATATTGGAAAATTTTGTGAAATTTTAATAAAAATGAAAATCCAACAATAAATATTTATATATATATTTTTAAAGTAATTTAAAAATAATCTAACGTCAATAATTATTGTTGTGTAATATAATCATGATATTTGTTTAAAATCGACTTGAAAACGAGACAAAATTCTGGAACTTTGCAGGAAAGTCAGATTTAAAATTTAAAAACAGATTTGAATTTGTGAATTTCTGTAACATTAAAAACCGCTGTATGATCTCTTAAATACAAATTTATAAATTATTTTCTTTCTTGAAAACTTTTTTCAGAATTGATATTCGATTTTCTAATGTTCCACAGTTTTGTCTAGCTTATAGAGCAATTTTTATTTGATGTTGCTTGCGGCCTCTTAAGATTACGTATGAGAGTGATGTTTCGTATTTTTAATATTCGTTAAAAACACATAGGTATAAATTAACAAACGTTCGTAGTATAAATATTAAAACATAAAATTGTTTTCAACGAATAACGAACTAAATATTATTTTATTTGAATGGACAAAGTCGTACACTTAATAATTCACTGAATTACTTCTATGCTTCTATGTACTTCTACGCTGCCCGACAATTTTTCCAATTAAATAAAATGTATTTGTTTTTAATTATTAACTATTTTTGTGTAATTTATATTATTATTATACGTTTTAGTAGTCCATTAATGGAAAATATTATAAGCAATTTATCGACGGAATGTCACTTCTTATTAGGGACAATAATAAGAAAATGTATAACAGGGCGATATATATACATCAGTTTCAATATTTTGGACAAAGTTTAAGGGATTATGTCCGTGTTCGGGTAAGATCATTCATGCAAAACTATTATTTCGTCGCCGAAAATGAGTCTATATCAAATTTGGTTTGGGTCTGTATATACACAAGGATATGTACAAACATATTACAATAAAATACCTACTAATAATAAATTGAAGACTTAATTCCACAAAAATATTTACTTTATTTTGGTAAATACGTATTTACTAAAATAAAGTAAATATTTTTGTGGAATTGAGTCTTCAATTTATTATTAGAAAAATCCACAAGTACTCAAATTATAAACAAAAATAATATACTTGTTCAAATGACATAAACGTACCATAATGATTTATTTTTCATTTATTTAACAAATAAATTATAATATATATAAATTAATAATATATATATATATATATATCAATTTGTTTAATTTTCTTGTTTATTCGTATAATTTGTTGGTGGAAAACGATCGGAAATATAATACGATACAATACGTATTATTTTTAAGCTGTATTCACACTGGACAAAGAAATATAAGCCAATCGATTTGCCAGCTACTTTACTTTTTATGATTACTGTTCACGCCATACTAGTTTTGGATTTTAGATTTTGAGTGGAGCGATGAATGTTAAATGTTTTTATACTAGTGGTTTTTTTTTTTAATTTTTTTTTTATCTAGAAATAATTTTTTGGACAAGATTCGTGTAGAAGTTTGCGAATAAAGAGCTTTTTTGATAAAAAAAAAAAAAAAAAAAAGGCAAATACGTTCTAGATGGTGCTTTCCAGAGGTCATTTTTTGATATTCCTAGACCCCAGTATATTTTTCTTAACCATATGTGTGTAGAAAAACTATATTTTAATATTTATGAATAGAAAAATAACAAATAAAGTTGCTATAGTTACTATATTATATATATTATAATATAAGGTGGTGTAATATATAATTTCAGAATTATTGTTTTTTTTTTTTTTTTTTACAATAATAGCTACATATAGGTGAAAATCGTTTTAATAGAAAGAAATGATAAATCATTTAATATAATTTTATACGTCGATTATGGACGAGCAAAGTACTATCACCCTCCATTTGACGACTTTTATTTTTTATCGAAACAAATCAATTTGATATTTTGTATATAGCCTATAATTTATACGAATATCTATACAAAAACCACGAAAAATAAAATAATACAATGTACATGTATATCGTCAATACCATTGAATTCATTCAATTATTACACATTAATCGTAGTATATTAGTGTGAAAAATGAAAAATTCCAATATATTTTCATCTCATGTTTACAAAACTATTCAGGAGAGTATTTATTCATATGTTTGAACGTTAATATAAATTACCCATTTCACTTATCTTACCGAAACGAAATTTTAGATATATTTCCACGCCTTTAAATAATACCAATTATTATTAGTTATTATAATATATATAATTTATACTATCGTATATAAACAAAAATAATAATATTATCGTGAAAAGGTTCCGTAGATAGAGAACCTTTTCATATTCTCGCACGCCCATTAATATTTTATAAAAATATAAAACTACATAATTCTACAGTAACAATATTTTCGATTTTAATTGGTTGCATCTAACGCAAAAATATTGTTACCTATAAACATTTTATGAATTTTCGGTAAAAGGACGCCGTGCACTCGGAGATTTCATTTTCGCACACAGAACCGTGTCTTTATTATAGAATTTTTATAGAAAAAATAAAAAAAATAAAAAAAATAAAAAAACAAATAATAATAATAATAATAATAAAATTTTGGAGAAAAAAATATTTAGAACCATTTTGTAATATAAGTTTGCGATATGCCATGATGGCACGTGCCAATAACGACGAATGAATAATATACCGTCTTCTAAACACATTTAACCTTTCGTTCAAACGGCGTGACATAAGTATACACATACACATACATGCACATTTTATAATATATATACTCGTATACTCAAAACACATGTACCTAAATATATATTTCCCCAAAGAGATAAAATGCATTCCCTGCTCAAAATACAACGCCTGCATACTAAAATCTGTATCGTTTGCACATCCTACGTGCATACACACACATTATACACAATCGTTTTTTATTTCACTTCATTTCGTTTCTCTTTTATATTTTGAAAATATATAATATTTTTCCTACGTTTTTTGATTGCCTATATTATCAACTCGGGCATATAGATAAATGCGGTCACGAATGAAACCCAACGACATCGGCCCAACTATACTGCGAAATATACAAAAAATATAATACAATTTGAATAATGTATTATCTCCACCATGATTTTACAACACACACAAAGTCCGAAATATTTACGTATTTAATTTTTCAGGTTCTGAGCGAAACGAGTAATGTATTTTAGAATGGTTTTAGAATGATGTTTTTATATATATATCCGTACAAAAAATTTCTAGTAGGAGTCCTGCAAAAAGTTCATTTTTCTGTATTAAACTGAATCTAGCTGATATGACTTTTATGAGGCCATTTTATGACTCGACAATATTTTTTCATGCGCAAGAAAAAATTTCCAAGCAATTGTGCATATCGAGATACATACGCGTACTTCAATATGGATTATAGACTATGGTCATTGACATTCAAAATACTGTACTTGAGGAATTTGAAATTTACACTCAATATATATACTTATATAAGTACAAATCTAATTTGATAAAATGTTCCAAAAAAATTTTTTACATTTTGTGATCTTCAATTTTTATATTACAAATAATAAGTCGATATTAAGATTTTAGGTTTTAAGATGTCAATATGTAATACATGTTCAATCGTACGTTACATTATCTATATTCAAAATTGACTTGTACACTGGATTATATTGACTATACTAAATATATAATGATTTACATTAATATAGTTACGTATAAATTACTGCACCAGCTACGTTCAGTATCGTTTTATTGAAAGGGATTTTTTATTAATTTTTTGTTCAACCATAACATGCCACGTAGAATTTTTGCTGCTTTTACCAATTCCTTCCATTATTCACAATCATCCGAGTCCTCGATCTTCGCTATTCAATCTTTGAATGATCCTTGTTAACCCGATCGTTGACAGAGGAGAGGGGAGGCAATGAGCATTATATATATAATATGAGTACGGTACCTGTGTATAAATCATACACTATGATTGATTTATTTAAAAATATCGCTAAATATTTTTTGTTATCATTATCTAAATACTATTATTATCATTAAAAATAAATATTAAATTTAATATGTATCAAATATATTTGATTTATTTGATATTATTTAAATTATAAATATGTAATAATATAATACTCATTGTGTACTATATTTTCATTATATTTAGGAAGACTTATATTTCACAGCTAAAATAATTAAATCCTAATTACTTACGATTAAAATGTATTTAACAATATAAACTATTGACAGGTACTTAACTATTTTATGAGCTCTATAACATTATTATTATTGAACAAAAATCTATATCAACTTTCCAAATTAATTCTGAACCTATAATATTATTATGTATACTGTATATGTTATAAGGATAATAGTTTTCTTTCAAATACTATTATAAATCAACATTTAGTATAATATGAAATAAATAATAATTTATCAAAATTAAAATACCAATTATATTACAAATGTCCAAACTTTCATGGAAACATACAACACATTATTTTCTTCAGTATGACAAAAAAAAAAAAATACAGAAATAATACCTAATAAATTATAATGAATATTAAAAGTTATAATCAGTTTTCTATAGATCAAAATAATACATAAATAGGTTAATATACCTACTCAAAATACAAACTGTTTTTCGCAAAATTATTTCTCAATAATTATCGGTTACCATAAAGCCACAAAACTTTAAATTTAGTTGTAAATTACTTCAATAGGTCGAAATTTAATTTATTTTGTTGAATTAATATTAATTCATGGTATAATGACTTTCTATACATTGTACGATTTCTAAATTTCGATAGTCGATACTACGATAATATTACTTATAATAAAAATAAAAAATAATAATAATAAGAATAATAAAAATGATAATGATATAATAATATTATCATAAAATATTTGACAGTATTTTTAAACAAATCCATCATAATGCATGATTTATACACAAATGCCATTTGGCTTATTAATTAACATTTTATGTATCATTCTATCCATTTCCCGCCAGACATGGCCCACAAATTCCAGTCTTTTTAGATTTTCACAGACTTTAAATATTAGGTCATATATGAATATATTTTCAATCTCCACATTCTTCTTACATTACCGATTTTAGGTTTTACGTGGAATCGTATATCTTTCTCAGGCTTTTGTGCACACTTCTATTGTCTCTAGTTTTTTTTTGTTGTCTTGTTTGCTGCAATTTGTAGTCTCGTGTAATTAACCTTATTGTGTTCAGTGAAGTTTGGTATTATGATTTTCCTTGATTCTTGACGTTTTTTAATGGCATCTTCGTATTCGCAATTAAACCAACGATTTTTTATTAAATTAAATTAATGTTTTATTATTGCTCTGAAATTCTAAATTTTTCACCCATATAAGTATCTCTTTTCCAATGTGTGAAGATATAATATTTCAACCCGTACAGATTAACTTATATTTAGATATATTCTACAAAAAAAAGGTACCAAAAAAGAACAATCGCTTTTGAATGCATATATATTATATACGGCGTACAAACTGACCCATTGATGGGGAGAGGGGAAGTGATGAAACGTTTCCTGTTGGCGAATTTCGCTTCAACATATATGTTTTTTTTCACGTTTTTTAAACGATCGAAAAACACGAATACAACAGTACATTATAAACGAGCATTTGTTTTTCTCTTCCTATTCGTACACACGTGGCATATATTATTTATACAGTGCACGTTGTATACTATATACACATGTATAACGCGTTCAAAAAGAGGGGGCGGACACTCGGAAGGTAATACTTGAATAAATCTTCAAAAAAAAAAAAACAATCCTGCATATTGTTTCCCCGTATTCTGATACTATAGTATAGGATGTATATTGTATATCCATGACCCGGACAAAATATACCCCCACATAGGCACCCAGTTAATACCATTGGCTTTTGTACAAGTGTTCGGCGGAAATTGAAGTCGTACATCATCCCTTCGTGTCTCATCCCTGATTCTGCGCCATCCATCCCTTCCCGAATCGTTTCCTCGTGGTTGCTGCAATCGCACATTAATATTGGCCCGTTTAAGTGCATTACTCTTATTCGCGGCCTGCAGGACAGGGCTGATTGCATAGCTGCAGGATCTGCTGCCGGAACATTCTTTAATTTTGTAGGTGTATTGCGCATAATACGTAAAGAATGTGCGGGGGACGACGAAGGCATTTAACATATTATTTTATATCTCTAAAATTATTTTTACACTTTACCCTATTTTTTCACCGGTTTCTTCAATCCTTGAAATTTTTTTACCATTTTATATATATATATATAGAAATATAGGAATGTGGGACATTTATTCAGGGTTTTTCGGGATTTTCTCTTTCTGTGTTGACGTCATTAAAATAGACAGTTATACATTTTTATGATTAAGTTAAAAAAAAGCAATAGAAACTGGTAGAAAAACTTCACTCGTTGGCTAAAACACTGGTGGTGGATATATTAAATTTGAAAGCAATGATAAATCATTTCTTTCGATAAAACAATTCTAAGCGAAGCTTCAGTATATATATAACACGAGTATTACTATTATAGAATTTATATGGCTAATAAGTATTACGACGTAAATATACATATACCTATAGTGCTATAGTAAATATTTGGTGCAAATTTCAAGTTTCTAGCATTTTAATTTTCCAATTGATAATAATTTTCGATATTTTTGGTAGTCATAAATATAATATATCATCTATATATATATATATATAATCGGTAACTATGACTAGTCATTTGTTATTTTCTAATTTATAACAACTTTTCATGATACGTTTTCTTTACGCATCTCTAAACTACTAGTATATAGTAGTATTACTACTAGTGGTAAAACTATTCTATAAAGTACCAATTAGAAAGTATTAAAAATAAAAAAACCTCTGTACTACAAAACCCTTTTATTACTCCTTCTGTCCGACAAAAATGAATACATAAAGGTACATAAAAAGTAAAAATACACATCATCGTAAAACCAATATATTCATCGATACGATCCGAATCTAAAAGAGTTGTGCAATATTAGGACTCTAAAAAAATATTTATATATCGGCCCTTCTACTAAACAGTACAAATTTAACATTTAAAATGCGTCAGTAGTACAATGAAAGTCAAACGATGCTGTTTAAATTGAGTAAGTATCTAACCTATAATTCTGCAGCAATAAACGCCGACATGATGACCGACTATTGTGGAAAACCGTGTCAGCTGATTATGATAACGGTCCAAGAACGTCGTCGTAAGGGATTGTCGTAAAATAACCATTCAAACTCAATGAAGCATCTAACTCGGTCTACAGTACATTTATAGGTACTACAATATAGGTTTATACACCCTAATTCACTATGTAGTATATATTTTGTTCTTTACTGGCCAAGTGGGGCGAATTATCGTATAAAAAAATACTAAGTACATAAAGTCATATGACTCATATTGTATATTAAAAATTATTTCGTTTTAGTATTACATAAGTTAGACACCTATTATATCACTGTTGTGTATATCCTATTCCGTCCTTTAGATAAGTGGTCATAGTAGCTATTATAGCTAGTGTACATAGTTACGAGGCATATTGTTAATTTAACAATCGCTGTCTTTGAGTTTTGTCATTGATAATAACTATAGTTACTGTGATTATATCAATACTGAAATTTCAAAAAAATTAAATAGGTATTAAAAAAAAAAAAAAAAAAATTGAAATGTCTATTAAAAATATTGTGGCATATTTTTAACACTGAATTAATTTTTCAGGTCTTAAAAAGTAAAATTAAGTCTATTACGAATTAAATGTCTCAAATTTTCATATTGCTATAAATAGCCTAAAAATGTGTAAAAATTTTCGAAAAATTATTAGTATTAATATTTTATGTATATACGGTTGTGGTGAAATTTCTGTACCATTAATATTTTCGGAGTTATAAAGAATTTTACCACAATTGTGTTTTTCGATTTTTATGCTAAATTTTTTAAAGTTTTTTTTACGCGTTTATCGAGAAAATTAAAAATCGAAAAATTACTTCTCTAAAGTACTAGATGAAATTTATTACCAGGTATACTTTTAAAGATCAGAGTACTCTTCTGGTAGAAATTTTGTACACAGGCATAAAAAAATATTTAAAAAAAAATCACATCATCGTAAAACCAATACATTCTTCGTTTTGCTCAGAATTTAAAACGTATAGAAACCGTGAATTTAGCATGCTAACTCATATAAAGCAGTCGTCTAACACATAAACAGTTAAACCAATTAATAAAATATATAAATTTCATAAATTTCAATTTGTCTGGTACATTTAGGAATGGAGGTGATCTGGTCAAAGATCAATCAATTCATGTTTTTCAAATATCATACTTTGATCGAATGGTATTTTAGTAGAAAATTAATAAACAAAATCGAATCTAAAACATCTAGACATAACTGGGCTTGGGGTTTTTCGTGAAAAATTTTTCGAGCTTTGCCGGATTTCGAAAAAATAAGTTAAGACTAAACTGGGCTTTTTAGGGCCCGGTCTGGAAATTTTTTTTTAAATAATAGCAATATTAATATATTTGTTAAGTAGGAATAAGTTATAAATCAAACTTCACCTCTTAAAAAAAGACATGATGTCAATTTGAATTTGTTTCGGACCGCGTAAGGGCTTTTTAACTAATTTATTGGGACTGTGCCGAACAAGTGCTTTTTTACAAATGTCTTTAGACCGGACATAAGAAAAATTCCTTAGATCGGAATTGGTCTTTTAGCAGCTTAGCTTCTTTTTCGGGCTAGGCTTATTTTACAACATTTTTTGGACCAGACCGGGCTGGGCCGAAACTTGTTGACCTTTGCAAGTCTATAATAAGTAACTATTAGGCATTAGCATATTATAATATATTTTAATAATTTATTACCGTATATTGTTTATATGTATATAGACAGAAAATACTATGATTGTTTTATTTTATTTTATTATGATTTATATTTACACATTCTACTACCTAGTTTTTAATAAAAAAAACTAGTCTGTAGGGTTGTCGAATAAGAAATTAATAGTTTATGTATTACATTTTAAAAAATTTATTAATTATTTCTGTGGATTAAACGATATTGATCGGAGATCAGTATAACTATTACTATTGTTACTGATAAAAAAAATTGAACTTGCAGTCACTATCAACTATATAGTTGCTATACCTCTTCAAAGTATAATCTAAAACAAATTTTTTATTCGTTTCGTTTTTAGTTTTTCCAGAAAAAGAAAATTTAAATAAATAAAATGCAATTTGAAATCAATAGATTCCTAGCTACATTCAAATTCAAACGAATTATAAATTAAAGTTTATTATCTAGTACAAACAAAAAGGATAAGATTGATATATTATACAAAAATATACAATTAAAACAATTTGATAAAATATTTCAAACAGACGATAATTATAAATTATAATGTAATTGACTGTTCATTTAATATTATTATGAACAACACGCAAAGAGGTGTTGAAAACAAATTAAATCTTTATTTATACTGCTGCATTCAAAAGTTTCTTGACGTATTTTCGACACGAAAACGAGACCTGTCAAATTGAAATAGTTCTCGAAAATCATTTAGGCGACAATAATTAGCAGACGTATACACTTTAATTATGAAGTAAAGTGCTTTCCACCGTGGATGGTCGTGTAACGCCGAACTCCTTATAAATTTGTAAGCGTACGAGGTGAGAGCAAATAAATACCATGACGACGTGTATAAGAAATAACGAGACCTTTTGTCGTGTCTATTGGCATCTAAGTCCCGTGACATAAGTACAAATTATCGAATGATGAAAACTTACAGTTTTTACTTTTTCAACGAGTGTATCTCGTTACGAGAATGTAACGTGACGATGATATTCGACGAAAATCTGACGAACCGTAGGTATAGTGATTTTTATATTATATTGGTATTTTACAATTTATTATGAAATTCATTACACGCCAATGTGCAGAGCATTATGGTAAGTAGTGGATACGAAGGTCTGGTCGGTAATGGTTGAATATTTTGAACGGCGCGCGACGTATGAATGTATTTTGCACGCGTTCCCTGCAGGTTACGGGAAAAGAGCACGTGGCGGACCGCTATCGTCAAATGGACCGAAAACTGCAATATCACACATATCAAAAACACACATATCAAAAACACACATACACACATTCTATATCACAATAGGACGGGTTTTGTGTTTAAACATTTACTACCTCCTTTTGTCGATAACCTTTTAGTCGGTCACACGGAAATCGGAATCGTTTTCCATTCCCATTTTTTCGACGACCGATCAAACGGTCCATGCCTAGAAGCAAATGTGGAAATTTTGCAGCTCGTAACCGCCTCGGGGATTCCCGTGAATGCACATTCACTATACATATTATTTACAATAATTGTAAATACATAAGTACTTATTTATGTTTTCCCGTAAACACTAGTTTCACACACGCGATTCGATTCGACAATTTAAGTAGGTAACAATTTTCACGGCACCGTGTAGTCTGCAGTTGTTTCTAATTTTCATTTTATTTTTTTATTTAGTGCGCTACATCATTTACGTCAAATATTCAAATTAATATTTTTAATCGAGATATCTCTAATGTTCCAGACTCTGAAACGAATTCTGGAATTCACGAGGTCTAATGGACTATAAATATGTTGATCTCGGCTATTGAAAAATCAGAAAATTGGCCGATAACTGGCTGCGAAGATTTCGGCAAATAAATGGCAGCTACCGATGAACTCACTACCGCACGAATTGGTTCATATAATTTATTTACTATGTAGCCGATTCGGGATAGCCCATCTTAGTTTTCCATTAAGGTTAGTTATTATACCCACGAGACGGGGTTACATACTGTATACTATGCAGTCGCCGGTTCCCGATCCTTTTTTCCTTCATATTTTCCTTTTATATATATTTTTAATACCATGCAAATTCGGGGCAAATACCCTTTTCCGAGGGGAGGCATTTGCCAGGAGTGTTAATAAAAGATAAAGAGGTCATCGCAGGCAGTATTCGGAGGGTATATACAGATTCCCGTAAAAGGCGGGTCGGTAAGTATTAGTCAGAACGGGTAAGGGTCCGTTTCTCCGGTATTATGCAAAAACGACCCGCCGCCACATTCATATTAATGATAATAAAACTTTGGCCTGTTGATAACGATAATAATAATAATAATAATAATAATAATAAATATTCAGTGATCACAGGACTAGGCCCCATGTGTCCTTTCTTTGCCTCTCTTTATCTCTTTATATTTACTCTTTTATATATATATATATATATATAAAAACCAAATTCGATGGTTCTCCACATAAAAAAAAAAAAAGATTTATTTGTAAATATCTCGAGTTTGACGGATCTCCGGGTAATATAAACTTGAAGGAATCAAATAAATAGATTTTCAAAAAAATTCAACATTTAATTTATTATTTCATTGAATGGACAAAAACGAGATGACAAGTTCGCGTTCTTCGTATTTCGAAAAATTATCCAACAGAAATTATACCCCACAGTGAGCAAAGACAATTTAATTTTCTTACAAAACTAATTACAATTAACGAATTGTTTCCAATCTGGATTTTAGGGTTATACGTGTATATTATCGTAACGAATTTCGACCTGAAAGGCCAACAAATCGCGTATACACATATTTATATATTCGTATATATGGTCAATATTTGTATAGGACGTGGTTCGAATTCAACGTGAAATTATTAGGAGACAATAATTAACGCAAACAAGTTATTTTAACTTCTCCCACACAAGTCATTATCTGTAATAGGTAACTGTATAACTACTATCACACCATCATTATAGATAAGATGTCTGGGACCGAAAATATATAGTTTTGCATTGATATTCGTTATATTCGGTTAAATTTCTATATTTGTCGAAAAAAGCGAGTTTTAATGGACGTAACGTGTTGTCGACGAACTTCTAGAGAGTAAAAAGTTTATAACTAAATTGATTGTAATTGGAAATTTATTATGCGTAGATCCCCCCAAAAAATAACGATAGCTGAAGAATAATGCAGTGTCTGGTATATTTCACACGCGAATATATTAAATTATCGAAAAACAAAAAGTTTAATTTATTATAAAACATAAATTTCAATACAAGTTAATTTGACGATAAAATATTAACGCACGTAAGGTTTTTGCTAAATGTAAAATTACGGATAAAATATAACACTAAATAATAAAATAACGTCATCATCATATTAAGTCCTAAAATTTTATTAACGCCCGTCTATAGTTTATGTTTTATTATATTCGTTCAACCAAAAATTTCAGCTGATCATTGACATTATAGTATCTGACTCATTATATTATTTCATATTCCTTTCAAATTTACAACTTTATTATAATATTTAAGTGCATGAAAATAAATTACTTATGTAAAATTCACTTTATTATACAGAAAATACAAAGCCGGTTACAAAATATACAAGTCAAATTATTACATAACGCCAAAAATAATATAATATTATGATAACATAATCTGGTAACTATTGTATAAGACAAATTAAATAATGAATTTGATAAATATAAATTTAATAGGATATATTTGCTGCATATTTTAAAAATTATTATATTAAGTTTTTTGAAAAATATTTCACATAAACATTATCATGTATTATTTATTACGAATTTACGGTTATTATAATAACATTGAACATCCAGAACATCTGGTATTATATTTGCGAAATAATAAATTGAAGTTTATAAAATATAGCTCTACTGATATTAAAACATAATTTTAAAAACTTAAAATAAAATAAAAATAATATTCGTGATTGACTAATACATTATTTCACAGCAGGAGAATTGAGTGCCATTTGCTTTCAACTATGTGAATTTTGTCTCTACAGTTGTAAATTGGAACTAGGCAAATTGAATCCCACTTGTGATATGGCCATTAGGTTTGACAAATGTCATCACGATTAATGGTCTGTATATAGTCTTTTTCAACTTGGGTTCAATGTACCATAATCAAATTATAATGTATCTATGGTTAGATATCTATAATTACAGAAGGTTTTATTTATACGGGTTATATAGGTTAGGCAACCTAACCTAACCTAACCCATGTATGCAATACCCTATTTATTTTAATCCTTATTACGTAATATAATGTTCCATGCAACCGTTCGGAAAACAAATATAATTATGTAAATTATTCGTGTTATAATCATTCTGAACACTGCACTGAACAACTGAAACAGAAATAACCATTTAATTTGCAATAAAACACATCTAAAGAATTTTAATTTTATAAGTTTTTGTTTTACCTATGTTTTAACATCATAATATTGACCTATTAAACTGAGTACTCAACTATTAACAACGCATTGAAATATTATTGCCTTCGACATCAAAGGATAACTTGTTATTTATAGGAAAACCATAAAAAAAAAAAAAAAAACAAAGACAATATAAAAATTATTCTACTGAAACAATATCCGTTTAACTTACCGACCGGTTTTTTTTTTTTTTTTGTAGCGATAAAGCTCAAAAAAGTATATATACGCGTTTTAAGCTACTCAAGGGATTTTGGGGGATAAAAAAATAAATAAATTTTAACGAGAAATAATATTATATAACTTATAAGTAAAGAAATGTTTTTTTTTTCGTGCGGGAAAATAAATATAAAATCGTCGTAGAGATTTCGACGGGAAGTCGAGTACATTTTGCGGATGACTTAATATATTATTATTATTATTCTAGCATTGCGTGCATATATGTATATGTATAATGTAAAATTTTCGTCGATCGAGTCGTCGTATCGCACTGAACTCGTGCACGTCGTCGTAATAATAACGACAACGGTTATTATTGTTGTCGAAGATATTATAATAATAAAAATTTATCGTAGAAAATCGACAGATCGTTTTCGGATCGACGGGCGTATGGAGGGGGACTGCGTTTACGAGTCATGGCCTCGATAAAAGTATATATATATATGTAAAAAATAATCATATTTTCGCACGTATATATTATCGGGTATATGGCCATACTGCATATGGCACACCTGTACGTATACATATATATGTGTATAACGCACGCACGTACGGCAGTAAATAAAACACAAGCGCCGAAAATACTATTATGACTATGTGTCGCGTGCATTACGATTGCGGGCGTGGATGTCGTTTGTCGAGAAGCAGTGTATGTTGTATATTATTATATATATATATATATATATATTGGTACATATATAACAATAATATTTTTATATACGTGGCAGGTATGTAATATAGGTACCGACCGAATAAAGAAAATTGTGCAAAACAATATCTCATCTTATTCCCGCGAACGTGACGTATTTTGTTGACGATTTTACTGTTACCTCCCGAGCGGCCGTTATCACCGGATTTCGTAATAATTAGTTTGTATTATACGATAGGTTCATCAGACCAAATCGTATGTATCCAATTACAGCAGCTGTATACATGGTGGGGCAGTGTAACGGACGAGTTTAATATAACTGCACAAAACCAACGAGTAATTTTTTAACGAATTTAAATAGTATATGTAAAATAACATTAAAAAGTGGTAATTTTTTATAAACGATATCCGAATGCCGACCGACTTCTTCCAATTGCTTCCCTTACTCGTCCGTTGTCCTCTGGAGTTCGAATTCTTCTATCACTTCTCTTTTACTCGTCGTGCAACTCTGTTCGAAATTACTCACCGGTGATACTATTGCGTGAGCTGACGATATTGAGCGATAACGAAGAATGCCGAAACGAGCGCGGAAAACACGTCATGCTATCGTATAACTACAGCTGTATTGATAAAATGATTTTGCAGCGAACGCACGTTGTTCCTCAGTCCAGCAATTCATGATTACTAAACGCTTAGGTTTGTTGAATGCAACTCTAACACGTACAATACGCTGCCCCCCTCCTCTATTGGTAATTTTTACTAATTATGTGTGCCAATATTTAGCACAGAATTAACATGAATCAGCACGACAAACTCCGAAAATCGAACTATATTTTTTACCAGGGAAAATTACCATTTTTTATTTTACCCCTTACCCCCCCCCCCCCAAACAAACATAAATAGTTGGAATATAGGCAATTTTTAATTACCAATATTTAGTACGCTATTAACAAGCATTTACACGACAAACTCTTAAATTCGCACCCAACTATTTTCCATAAATATTATAATAATATATTATAATATTTACCGTTGGACTTGAGCTCTTGTTACACAATACGAGTTGCTGACCTGACAGTATACGGTTACTGAACATGTGTACTCGCATGGCAGTAGCTCAACTCGCATCGTCTGGTTACACAAGTACGAGCTTCTGGCATGCAAGTAGACAGCTACAGCACGTGTGTACTCGCCTGGTTAGTGGCTTTTCAGTAGTGCGTATTTATCGTGTCGTAGCATGTCTCGTGTAATGTTGTCACAAAATACATTTGTTTTTATCCACTACTCGAAACACAAAAATACATACAGCAACAAACAAACAAGAATGCACGTGGAAGAATATGGCGTGGTTTCATATGAACTACTGCTATTTCGCAATACCGTGCAACTGAACTCCGATTCGTATGCAAGCAGCTGCTTGTGACGTGGTGGGGGAAGGCGAGTGGCGAGTAAAACATGTTATGGTTACTCGGATGCGAGGTACATGATGACCGACTCGCATATGACAGTAACTGGTCACACTGTGCGAATAGCTGCAATGCAGTAACTGACTAGGCCAGCTCGGATACTAGCTCGCACTGTGTAACCAGCCCTTTGGTCATTAATGTTACGTAGGTATGTAATAAGTAGGTATATTAATGAATAATGATTAATTAACATAAGAGAATGTCAGCGCAATTTTTCTATATACGCAAATATATTTAGTTTTATACATACTTATGAGTTAACGAGGCTTAGTTTCATTTCATCCGCTAAAAAGTAGTCTAAGAAATTCAATTTGCCACTATACAACTTACAACAAATGTAGATCTCGAAGTTGGGAGTTGTATGAAGACTTAAAAATAAAGCCTATTCAAGTCAAAGACCAGACTGTCGTGGCTTATTATATTAAATAATAAAATTGAATTTGCTTTATGAATATAAAAGTTAAATTCCAGAAGAATTAATAAGACAATTTAATTTTCTCCGTAAATAAAAATATTAGTGTGTGGGTTTTTCCAATGGACCATTTTTTGTTATATTTGTCTGAATAAATTGTCAGAAAATATTTTTCGGAGTTCTAAGTTCTAATGTCAAGATAATTGGTTAATTAACAATTGGTAAATGGTTAAATACAATTTAAATGTAATTTATAAGTAGTCCCATGTCAGTATTATATTTTATTGTTGTATTTAATAGTATATTTATAAAACAGTATTGATATTAAAAAAAGTATGTCTTGATTATTTGAAAATATTAAAAAATTATGAAAAAAAAATATATAATAAATAATATTATCCAGTACTACCTAATTGTTTTTCTTTGTGTATATTTAAACACAATCATAGTATTGTTAATAACTCAATTTATTTGATATTATTAGAACGAAATATTTTTGCGTAAATAGAAAAATTGGGCTGACATTATCTTATTAATAATTATTCAATAACATATACATACTTATTACATACCTACGTAATATTAATGACTAAGTCCAATGGTAAATATTATAATACTTATGGAAAATAATGGAGTGCGAATTTCACAGTTTGTCGTGCAAATTCATACTAATAGCTTGCTAAATATCGGAAAAGAAAAATTACCGATATTCGAATTATTTCTGTTTTGCGGAACGAGTTATTGGCGTAACGGTTAAAATAAAATAATGTTATTTTCCCTGTTAATTATTGGTAAAGAAAAATTTGTAAAAATGTCAGTTTATTGCTTGGGGGGGGGATTGTTGAAGCGATGCACCAGCCCCCCTTCACAGTTTTTTTTTATTTATTTATCCAAAATTGGAATCATGCTAATTTTGAAAATGATCGTGCCAATTCATGCTAATTCCGTGCTAAATATTGGCACGTATAATTAGGAAAAATTCTCAATAGGAGGGCTAATTCTCAATACGTAACTTAAACGTTATAGTATGGCAGCATCAATCACAATTTACCTTCCATATTATGTATTTTAAAATTACCCGTTTCACTTCCACACCCTGTATCAATACTGGGTTCAATGGTTTTTCCACGAGAGTCCACTCTTTCGTTGGTTTGCGTACAATTTCTCGACACAATTTAATACCAAGTTTTTCCATGACATAGAAAGTTTATTCGCGACCATTTTCTTCCGCGTTCCGTCAGAGATGCGGTTTAATTTTAATATTTTTATTTGTTTGTTTATGTAACGAAATTTTAGATTTCTTATTTTCATTAATAAACGATAAAAAAAAATGTCAATATATAAAATTGTAGAATATACAATAAGTGGCGGCAATAATTTGCATTGTTTAAAATTAAGGAGGTTGGAACGTAACCCGTTTCTATGGAGGTATATGTGGAGTAATAATTAAGAACATTAAGTTGCCAGGCTTTATACGATTTCATGGACTCTCCCAGGATATGTCCCTCTGTAAATGGCATGTATATTTTGACCAACAGACCACAATGTTAATACGACAATACATTACTAATTTTAATCATATTTTAGAACCAAACAAAGTGTATGATGGACATGTAAATTTCGAAGTAACGATTTAACCGTTTTATTTATAATGTTTTCGTATATATTTTTCACGGCTCATAACATTGAGAATGTTGCCATAATATACAAGTATCGCGTTGATTTCGTCTATGCCGATAATGTACGCGTAAGACACGGCATTTGTTTAGAGAAAAAAACACAACCTTTTTCAACGTAAATTTCAGAACGCCGTAAAACATTCCGACCGATACGAAATCCGACGACGACAATGTGCAGCCATTGTATACGCATTTATATCAATTTCTTCGTGACGTCGCCGGCCGATAAAACCGCCCGAAAAACGAACGCGGCGGATTTATCGTTCGATTTCGGTCGTATTCG
This sequence comes from Pemphigus obesinymphae, assembly GCA_025469235.1. Lineage (NCBI taxonomy): Eukaryota > Metazoa > Arthropoda > Insecta > Hemiptera > Aphididae > Pemphigus > Pemphigus obesinymphae. The sequence goes on along the minus strand of JAIPRL010000060.1, from coordinate 99,958 downwards.
CATTAAACTCGGGGACGGGTGCATTTATGTGTATGTACGGGGTGGCCATCGTGCGTTAGCGTCGTTTTAGACATATTACATAATAAAATGGAAAACATACGATCGGAAACCCTGTATACATTTATATATATTTATATATATATATACACGCTATAATACCCCCCTCCCCTCCTCCCGGAAATATGAACTAATATCGGCGTTAAACGACAACTGTTACGGACAATTGGATTAGACGTTAGATTTATGGTTTCCAACTCATTCGAGGTTTAATCGTAGAAACGAATCGCACGTTTGCTCGCCCGGATCACGACGACAATTATTTATATATTTCACCTCGAAAACGGAATGAATGAGCGTTTCACGGGCCAATTAATAATAGGCGAAATCCCCTTCTCCGAAAAGAAAATGTACCTCATCCGGAGATGGCCGGACGATCGAGACGTAAATATAAAAATTTAAGGTCACTGCTCAAATATCGTTTATCCCATATAGAGGCGGCAGTGTAGTACAGTGTAGTCATTTGAAGTTGAACACGGATAGGTTGGCAAACCGTGTCAAGGGGCATTACGCATTGCTTCTCCGGTAGATCACATTGTACACATTTTATAGATTGATAACTTTACTACACTGGACAAGATAACCACCGTTACAAAGTCTCTTGACTATTCTGTTATAATTTCAAACTATTTATTCTTTTGATTTTTGTTTCTGTTAATTTTTATTTATTTCAAATGCCGAGTTGTTGTTTAGTGTCTTGTAGAACCAGAAATAATATTTCAAAATATTTAAATATTTATTTCTATATGTATATAAGACGTATCGCTTAAAAAATAATATATAGGTTACCTAGTACAATTGCATTTTATTTCTAAATTTTTTTGAAATTACAATTTTTTATTATTGTTCAGCACTATGATATATAGTTACTATTTAAATTATTTTTACGAGAAGTAGGTATCTAACTCGACTCCAATTAGTCAAGAAAGAAAGAGAGAGCGAGCCAAGGAGAAGAAGAACCTATAGGTACTAAGGTTAAAAATTATAAATTACAAAACATAGTAAAATCACTCTTCTTCGTATTGAATAGTTTTTTATCATAAATATATGTACATTTTTTTTTTTATTCGACGCCAAATTTGGATAGGTATCACTCATGTGTACTATAGTTATCTACATACATTTATTACATTAATTATAAAAATACTTATTATTTTATTAATATATAGAACCATAGACCATACACACATATAGTATAATAAATACTTAGTCTATTTACAGAACGAAATTATTTAAAAACGTAAGCACTAAGCAGCCATCGTATATTATTATTGTATATTGTATTATAAATACGTGTACAATACTTTTAATCCTTAAAGTTGGTAACACTTCCCAAGAGGCAGTATAAGACTTCAAGTTTATGCGCCAACGCCACCTCTATGGTTTATCCATAGATAATAAATATATGGATGGGCTACTACTATATTGAATGTGCATGGGGTTGCAGTCCATTTTAAAGAAGAGAGAAGTCACTATTAGAGTGTTTCTCTTTCTCGCATGGGGTATATTTTAAGGTTATGTTAAACTAATTTGTAATGAAATCGTGAAGAAATTATCTATGGTGATAACAGTTGTTTTCAAATATAATATTGTAATATGATAATAAATATAATATTAATTCCGAAGATATGGAATAAACAGTAAATTGATAATGGAAGAAAAAATAAGCCACCCCGTAATAATTCATATAAAATTACCAATGATAAGATGGCAATGTCCCATCCATATACCTATTTATTATCTATGGGTTTATCCCGATCGAATCGTGACGATGATGCAGTACAACTATATAGCCCCAACTTCGAACGTTTCGTCGTGACGTGTCAACGTGTTCGTCGATAGGTCACCATATCGTCTGCGTACAAAAATAAAAGAATATTGTGGAATCCGTTAAAATACGCCCAAAGACCGATATCGTGTATCGACGGGTTATGATTTAAATATTTACGATATACGTGTTTTATTTAAAATGTAAATAAATATATTATTATGCCGAAGAACAAAGGCCAATGGATACATCGATCAATGGCGTTGGCAGATTACGTTACAAACAGAATATTTATGATACTGTGTTGAATATTTCAATCGAGCAAGAGAATTCGAATATAATATGAAGGTGAATATTTAGGAATTTAAATCACGGAAAGTCGGAAAAGCGGATTAATTTTATCACAATATCAATCCGTTTTTAAATTATTCCGAAGTATAATATGGTAATTTTGTTTTGTATATCATTTTAATTAAAACTGATGTAAATTCGACTTTACATAGACTTATAGAAATTGTTTAATAATCATTGCGTTGGAAAATATTCAGATAAATTTTAACGTATTTATCTTTATCTGTATCTAGATAAAAATGTAGTTATTTAGATGTAGGAAATTATCTGGATAACCAATTATTGTATCTTAAAAAATAAAATATTGAATAAATAATAAAATTTATTCAAAATATTTGAAGGTCAATTTTATTGTTTTTCAATTACAATTTTTATTCTTGTGTTGATAAGCTCAAGTAATTTAATTTTTCAAAAAAAAATTAATAGGTATATATTTTACTCTTTTTTTTATTTATGATGGTCCAAGCTTGGGGGCTTTAGAATTCCAATTTCATGAAATGAAATTTTGATCATAAAATGTTTTAAATTGTATTACAGTATTTTTTAATTATTGATTTCTGTTTTCCTTGAAATTTTTTAAAAATTAAACTTATTGAAACTTATTGAACTTATTAAAAGTGGATAATGTGGCATCCTCTTAAGAGAATATCAATAATTGAATGAGTAAATGACAATTTAATAAATAAATAATTAAATCACAATTATTATTGTTAGTGCAAAAAAAATTTCAATGAAAAACATTTTTCATTTTTATCAACTTATACACATTTTAGAAATATGAAAATGAAAAATTAACTACCTATACAATTTGTATAAACTTATTTAAACTTTTTTCAAAGAAAATTAAGAAAGTTGTATTTTCAATAAAGTTTTATAAATACATAGAAAAACAACAACAAAACATGTAACGAAATGTAACCTGCACTTATTTAATTATTTATATTTTATATATTACATTATAAAATTTTAATTATTTAAAAAAAATCTGTATATCTATAACAATTTAACATAGAACCCCTTTAAAATGTATGACATCCACGTCAGAAAATTTGAATAAGCAATTTAACTATATTTTTATAAAAACTAAAATTAAACAAGTGTGTTTAAATGTATTTTTTATATTTTTAAGTGGTCTTCACACCACCGTTTTTTTGGCCAACAACTACTCATTCTAATTTCAACGGTCCGACCCAATACAGGATTCGATAATAATTTTGAAAACATATTTAGATTTTTCATTACTTTCTTTAGAGAATCTTACTATCGGCCGTATCTTGGAATACCGTAATTTTGGTAAGTTGACACAAGCCCGTGTACTTTTATAACTTTTCTTTAACGGACACCACACATCCACTTTTTAGGGGATCTGTATAGTCAGTTTTATACAATTTTATACAAGTTGTCTATCCGTATAGTTATCATTTGTACATAGTTACGAGTTTGTTTATTTGGTTGGCAAGAAGATAGACATTTTTCTTTTTATACAATACGTATATAGTACGCATAGGTATTATATAATATTATGTCGGTCTGTTTCAACAATTCGTTGTTCTCATAGTAGCGGTTAAACAAATTGTTAGCGGAATTATAGTTTACTGTTTAAAATACATTAGAACCCCGGAGTTTAGCACGCTCGCAGAATGGATTTTCGAAATTGTTTTCTTATATAAATATTTGATTTGCCTATTGTCTCCGATTAACACTGTCGACGCTAAACGCTTAAAGCTCTAGTCCTAATGTAACCCCTTCCCCTCTAGAATTAATGCAACATGATATGATAACGTATAAAATATTGATAATAATTCAAAGGTCTATTTCGCTTTTTTCACTTATAAATGCGGTTATCATAGCAAAATCAATTCTCGTTTAACTCATTTCGTAGCTTGAACGAAGCTATATACGACACTTATATGTTATTGCTATATACTCTTGTATTCACGTTTGTCGAAGATCCTATATTGCAGTTGAGCCAATGTGACCCGGCAAGAAAACGTTTTGCCCAGGAAATCTTAGTCGCGTAACCGTCCGACGACGACTTACACTTCAGCCCGAGGAAAAATAAATGTTTATATACGTATATATATATACTATGCCCGTTATATTCTCTGCTTCCACTCAAAACTTTAACGCAATTTAGTGCGACGAAATGGTAATAAAGTTTTTTCAGCGTCGGCTGCCAGCGCGAGCGAGCGAAAAAAAAAATACACCATTTGTATTCGTATATATATATATATATATAGCAAAATAGCTTACGGATGTAAAAGTTCTAAAAAAAAAAAAATAAAATAAAATAAAATAAAAAAAAGTTACGGATCAAGTGCTTGGTTTTCTCGAGAAATCGGTTTGTTTGCTTGAACCTCTATTTTCTATTGAAAAAAATCGGACCATTCGACTCGGGCAACTTTTTCAATTTCGAACTAAACAGTTTTCTACTCGTAACCCCTGCCCAGACCTGACCACTCGTCGCCGTTTGATTAGTCGAGTTACGCGCGTGCGCGCACTCCGGGACGGCTGTCACCGAATACAATTTAATAAAAATAAATACAATCGATATAATCCGACTTAAAAGTAATTCCAGTTTTTTTTCCTTTTAAAAAAATAATCCGGTTAAATTAACGCGATGGCCAGAGGTATAATTAGATTCCGTATGAAAAGAGAAATCCGGTAGAAATATGTAAACTTAATAGATTATATTTTAGCATATGAATAATAAAATAATTGACGAGTAGAGGTATATATGCACAATTTATGTAGATTATCTATTTAAATGTAGAATTAAATTTATAGAACAATAGTTAAAAAGACCACTCTGATTCTAAACGTATTTTAAACAATAATCTTAAAATATAAAACAAAACGAATAATATGTGTATCCTTGATAACCAAATAAACAATGGTCAAACAAACACAACGGGAATAATATAAAGTGTCTAAACGTATGTAAGTACCCAAAAGCTGGTCAAAAAATTTAGAATAAGTAGTTATCTACATCATTCTGGACAGAATTCTGAACGAAGCTTGATGTAATAGAACAAAATTACCATTTTTATTATGTAAATATATTTAAAAATCCATAATACTGTTATAAAAAGCACGAAATGGATAAAAAAAATTGTATGTATAACATTAACAAATGATTAAAATACAAATATTTAGTGTAAATTTCATAATTTTAAGTATATTACAAAGGAATAACAAACGCCTGTTTTTCTTTATTCATACACCGGTCAATATTGAGATATTGGACTACTTTAGCTGATCAATAAATTGTTTCCAAAAAAATTAAACATAGAAGTATCATAGAAAAACGTTTTTTTCCCGTAAATAAATTTCAACAAAACAATAATAACCAATTTGTATAATGTGTTTAACTTATAACTCATAACTGTTTAAAAATCTTTTTTAGTGGGTAACGTCTTTGTTATATAAGCTTTGGTGGTGCGGTGGGAATTACTTCGACGACTTAATATAAATAAAATGTGATATAGTGTAAAAAGTTAGGTATTATATTGTGTAAACTTAAACAATATAAATGTTTTTCAAGTACAAAAACATATTTCTGATGTTGGTTTTTCAGATGAGATTTTCGATTAAGAAAGATATATTTCTTCGTTCTGAAATAATATAATTGCTATTTACTGCACAGTTATATATTGTCGTTTTAGTCGTTTTACAAAAACTTTTTTTCTCCATTCTTATGACTATAGAATAATGTACTTCTAAATTGTTCTCAAAACTTCTGATTTCATAATCGCATTGAATAATTAAATGCTAAACAAATTGTATTCTTTTTTGAATAGTTAATTTAAAATTGTTAAATATAAAATATAACCATGATTTTATCTAGTAGTTATATATTTATTTATGTTCAAATTTTATTTTTAGATTCTATTATCTATATCTTCAATCTTGACAGCTTTTAATTTTTATTCATATTACCTTTACCAAACTTCGCTCAGAATCATTTTTCGAATACAATGATTTATTTTTGCTTTAAAATGTCAAATAATACATTATCCTGGGGACAAGTTGGACGATGGACCAATTTTTCTCACCTGTATAATATGGACATTTATTTTCATTTTTTTTACCAAATAACTATAACCAAAGAAAATCACGTTTACAACAGCTATAACATTATAATGTGACTTAAATTTACTCATAAAATATAATGTAAATAAAAAATGTATAATATTATGTTAAAAAAATAATTGAATATTGGGAGATTTACTGTGATCGAGTGGTCGAAACGCAAAGTGTTTTGACGCACGAGATACCCGGTTCGACTCCTGGGTTAGCAATTGGGGTAGCGTCTGGTCTCTGATGCAAGCCGAACATAATTACCAAACAAGTTTAGTAATTTGGTAGCTATGATTTTAAAATAATTGAATATTATATGAATCCAAACTAAATTAAAATTGATGACTTGTGTAAATCGTAAACAATATTAAAGTTAACACGTTGTTTGAGGATAAAACGAATAACGTAACTAATAATCATGGTCACTTTTGGTTGAATAATTTGTGTGTGTGTATATATATATTTTATCAGGAATTTATTCATGAATTAATTAATTCAAGTTTCACGTAATATTTTTTATTATTAGCTTTTGATCGGGTTTTTTTTTATGATTAACGTAGGTAATTAATTATTGAATATAGTAAATAATATTTAAAAAGTTATTATTAAAATGTATTTTTGTATTATATTTTTGTGCATAAATATGAAAGAATTAAACACGGTTCGTAATAAATCTATACATTTATATCACTATATTTTCAACTCAATTTTAATTTTCTAATGTTCTACAACGGGTAAATTAACCTAAAACCACGAGTACCTACATTTCACTCTTTGTACCCAAAACTCTGTAAACTTTTCTTTTTCATAATTATCAAAATTGTTTTCGAACTCAAAAACAAATTAGTAATGAAACACTTTACGACGTTCGTTGTATGTGTTTGTGGCGTGTTGAAATCAAAGAATATAATTTATTCCGTTTTAATTAGTTAAATATCACAATTATGGAAATGAAACTGAAACTCCTAAAATATTGGAATTGTTAGTTATTGGATTAGTTTGATAAACTTCCTTCGGGAATTCGTAATCATGACAGGAGTTCTCTAATATCTTTCAAAAGTTAGAGTCGTCTCTGTCTGTGTGTTAAAGTTCTTAAGTGGTAAACTTTTCAAAGCCTTCATCAAAAGTTTAGATTTAAAAACCCTAAAATTGAATTAATTTTTTTGTTTCAAATACATTTATAATTAAGTTACAATTCTATTCGTATTGATCTCGTTTCAAACAGCAGTTTAAGCAAAATAATAATTTTATGATATCGCATTTATTGTATATTCCGTTTCTTTCTCGACTTATGATAATATTATTATTATTGCCATTGCGAACGCCTTGGGTTCAAAGTTATAAATAATTTTGGAGTTATATAATACATTAGCATAAAACGATAATAATAATAATTTTAATACGCAATTACGTGAAATAATACCCAACAGACATAATACAATTTAAATAATAAACCATTATATAATATTATTATAACAACGATTATACAACTAACGCCTAGAATCAGACTATAATACGGTTTTAATGAAAATTTCAATATATTAATTTATAAATAATGTTAACAGGTGAATCATATTTATAACACGATACTGCATGATTTAAAATACTATATGTATATAGCCAGTACCTATCCGCCCGTGCAAATAGTTACTATAGACCCATACCTACTCAGGGTGGTCTACCCTAGGTTTTTTTACGCTCAAATATATTATCATATGAATGTTGTTTATCGTTAATTAAATCGTGTAGTTTTTGTAATTTTCGTGTATACATATATGGTTGGTACAATTGATAAATGATTTTAAGTAAAATGCATGAATGCGTAGACTCATTAAAGAAATAGAATGTCCTTCCAAATCCATCGTTCAACCCGGGACTGGAATCGACACGAAAATAACCTTAAGACCCATAAAAATTTAGGAACCGGAACCCTTATTTTCTTCTTCTTCTTCTCCTTCGCCTTCTCTCCCAAATATTTGGGGTCGACCACCCTGGTCCTACACTTCCACTTAACTCCATCTCCCGCATCTTCTTCACTTACTCCCACCTTCCTCATATCACTCGCCATCACATACCCCCATCTCTTTTTCGGTCTTCCTCTCCCCTTCTTACCAACAACATGTATTTCCCTTACTAATCTTACTGCCTCAGTCTCTTCCCTCCTTAATACACGCCCGAGCCATCTTAATCTATTCTCTCTCATTTTGTCTACTATCGAAGCTAGCCCTATCCTACCTCTGATATACTCATTCCTTATTTTATCCTTTGTAGTAACTCCACTCATCCACCTTAACATTCTCATCTCAGCGACACTCATTTTCTGTTCTATCTTTCTATTTACTGCCCAACATTCCGTTCCATACATCATTGCAAGTCTCACCACTGCCTTATAAAATTTACCTTTTACCCTAAAAGGGATTCTTTTATCACACAGAATACCTGACGCTTCTCTCCACTTCGTCCATCCACACTTAATCCTGTGTTTCATATCCTCTTCAAAACCTTCATCTTTCTGTACAACGGACCCTAAATACTTGAACCTCTCCACTTCTCCCACCACATCCTCACTTAACTTTATTTCTAGCTTTTCCCTATTCCCTCTGTGTTCCCATTCACCAAAATCATACTCTTTATATTCTGTTTTACTCCTACTAATCCTTAGTTCTTTACTTTCCAGAGCTTCCATTCACTTTTAAAGTCTACCATTCACTTCTTCAGGACTTTCTCCTATTAGTACTATATCATCTGCAAACCACATGCCCCATGGTACCTCCCCCTGTATATCCTTTGTTATCTCATCCATTACCAGGGAAAATAAGGAACCGGAACTCTTATTTTAAAATGAAAAATACCTGGGTTTTTATGGTTATGAAATGTTTACATTCGACGTGTTAGATTAAAAATATTATATTTTTTTCGTAATATTTGTGTGTTATCATTAATTAAAAATTAATTAGAGGCACTATAAGGTCCTTATATTTCTACTCGATTTTCCAATCAGATGATATCATTCCTATTCGATTAATATACAGGCAATATGTACCTATAGGACGATTGTATATTTTATGTATTTTTATATTGAATTTGTATTGACGATGTATCAGTATCGTTCGAGTTTAAATATTAAATTGTTGTTCGTTTGGTTTAAAAATTGTATTCCATATAAATTTAGCTTGCTATCTTCCTCTACAATTTACAACCATATTCTATGGGAATGTTTTTCTCTCGAATTCCGATCTATACGCATTATTATATTAATTATATATTATATACCTACTATATATCAAAAATGAACAACTAACAAAATACCGTACTTATTTTTTTAGCTCGAGATGTCCATTAATATTTTCATCGTTACAAAATATACTACAATAAACTTCAAATATAAGAATAATTGTTAGGTAAATGATATTTTGGAAAAGTTAGCAATAATAAAATATATATTAAAATAAAATCTTATTTCTTATTATTATTATTATCATATACATAAAATACATTAATTAATTAGTTTCTCAAAATAATGAAAAAAAAAACTTTATATCTATTCCGCGAGGTATTGATTGGAACTGGAACCGGAACCCTAGCTAACCCTTAATTTTTTAATAACCTGAACCGGAACCTCGGAACCTTGAATAAAACATATTGAAATCCGGAACTGGAACTAGAACCGAAATTAATCAAAAGGTACCAGTCCCAACGATCAACAACTGATAAACAAAAAATGGGTATAATAGAAGTGAAAATTAATTTTCGACTCATTACTTCCATTATATTTGTGAGTTATACTTTTGCAGTTGTCATGTTTTTGATTTTTATGTAATGTAAACAATCAGAATATTCATGGATCAAACAATTAATCTTCAGTAAAATCCTTTTACCTTATCAAATATTATTTCATGATGACTCTTATAATAGTTTAAGTAATATTTCATTTTCTCAATAGGGATACAGAAATGATATAATAGAATATATGGCGTCGATTTGATGATTTGAAATGGGTATTTATCATCTTGTCGAACAAATACGAATCGTGGATTTACGTGAGTATATAATGTCTTTAAAAACCTCTAAAGTTAAAATAACATTCATTGAGGATATTGTGCACCTTGTACTCTAAAGAATAACAAGACGAAATGTCAAATCCATATTTTTACTTATTTTATTACGATAATATTATATAATAAAATTTAAATATTAATAAATATTAGAAAATAAATGTTAAAAACAAATACATTTCGTGCAGCAATTTCCAAAATGACTTGCACCTGGGACATTCTCCATCAAACGACCTATACACTACCTATCGACCTACCTATCGGGGATTATATTTCAGTTGAAACTCCAGGCATATAAATACAGTACATAGTAAACGTATTAGGCGGCCGTAAAATATCTGATCAATATAAACGAGAAAAAAATACAATATGGGGTTAACGACGTAGGAGATCATTTCTGAATATTCCTTTAATGACATTGACTACGCTAAGAAAGGACTTTTTGAAATTGAACCTTTAAGGGTAAAAGGGGAGGGATGGTCAATTTAATTAAATTATTCAATGACCAGCCCAAACTACTCGTTCGAGTAAGTTGACATTTTTAGAAAATATTCTTTTAATGACATAGATACACGCACTAATAGGATTTCTTGATATTCGACCTTTAAAGGGGAAAATGGATAGGAGGAAAATTATTATTCAATGCCTAGCACAAACTACTTATCATAGGAAGTTGATATTTTCATAAAATATTCCTTTAATAAGATAGATACACGTACAGAAAGGATTTTTTTTTTAATTCAATCTTTATGAGGAAAAATGGGATTGGATGTAAATTATTATTCAATGCCTAGCACAAACTACTTGTCATAGGAAGTTGACATTTTCATAAAATATTCCTTTAATGATATAGGTACAGGCACAGAAAAGATTTCTTAAAATTCAACGTTTAAGGGGAAAAAGGGAGGTGAGGTCAATTATTATTCAACGCCTAGCACAATCTATACTGGCCGTAAAAAATATTAATTAAATTATAAAACTGTTAATGGGTGAGCTGGGAAGCTGAGTAATTCATTTCGTACCTATATAAGTATAATATATAGGTACTATAGGTATAATACTAAATATATTCAACTTATTTATTAAATATTGATTTTAATTTAAATATTTGTTTCTTGAAAATTATAAACATTGTATAATAATTGTACATTAAATATTTATATTTGAATATTAGTTAAATAATTACTCAATATTTAATTCTAAATAAAATCCAATATTTATTAATATTATACATCGGGAATTGTTACCTAAGATTATCACAACGTGCATTATCGTGGACTTATAAACAATATGGACAGCAAGAGATTTTTCGTTATTAAGAAATAAATCGAACAAACGTGTATTTTATTCGTTAAATATTTTCAAATTTAAATTTCAAATTCAAATTTGAAATGTGTTTATGATATCACTTTGAAATTGTAGTAGGTACATATAGGTACCGCATATACCTACTTCGAATCAATCACTTTTTCGGAAAGGTATAGTCTATACCGAAAATAATAATAAAATATTGCGTGAAAATATATTCTGAGAAAAAAATGTTAATTATAAATCGGGCAGACCATTAGATTGGTTTGATATCTCCACAGTTAGTATCACTTTAATGGGATTTAAACGAGAGGTAAACCACTAATATAAATTTTGTACACCAGATTACTGATTATCAAAGATTATCAGTGATTATCAATGATTATCATGATTATCAATTATAGTTGAATTATGAAAAATGCATAATAATTAATAATATTGTAGTTACATAATTGTCAATTGCCGTCTTTTTAGGTAACTTTTCAAGTATTATAATAAAATTTTAAGTATTATTAATCAAATTTATTCCAAATAGTTTAACTATATTTTAAATACTCCAGCAAATAATTTTTATTTTTCTATATTATTATAATATCTATAATATAGTTATTTTATTAAAATGTATTATATTATTTTATTAGTTTTTGTTAAAAAAAATTTCTGTATCTAGTATTTTGTATTCGAATATCTTTGAAGAAAAGTAAAGTGTCTTTAAATACAATTTATTGAAATTTCAAAACTCATAAAACTTTATATTATAAATAGGTACCTATGTATATTGATTACATTTTAAAAATGTTCTTAAAATAATAGTATTACCTAATCAAGTAATATAGGTATATATTATATTTAACACGTTAAATGTTTACATCTATTGTATTTAATATATAATAATTAATCTATGATGCTTAAAGGAATTATTTAAGATAAAAACTTCAAACGTGGTTTAAAATAAAATTTTAATAGACTTTTTATTTACTTTATAAACAAATGGTAAATAAATAACATAAAAGCATTTTTAATCATGCTCTAAAACTAAAAAAAAGTGATGAAATTAACAAAACAATAAATTTAGATAACATTCCGGATGACATTGTAACCTAATTTATAATATTAAATAAATAGGCAGGTGTTTAAATAATTTATTCTTCAAAAAAAAAAATTCATTTTAAAATACTTTTTACAATATTTTACAAATTATTTAAATTTGGTCTCAAATGTTTGTTATCTTAATAGTACATATATTAATTTAATTAGTATAAAATAACTAAAAAATTAATATAATTTTGGTACTTTGGTAATAAATAAGTTTAATTTATCAGTGATTATCAATGATTATCATGATTATCATATGATTATCAAAATTTTGTACATGGATTATCATAGTGGTTTACCCTTCGGGCTTAAACGTACATAGAGCAACTGTGAATTGTACGCAATATATTTTTGTATTACGTGGTGTATTTGAAGTAAAAATATTACCTAACGCCAGTGGCGGCTCATCGTGTGTAAGGGCGACCAAGAGATCGCCTCCCCACTCTAAAATTGTAGAAAATTATTTATTAACGAGTTAGATATGGAATTAAATATTAACAATTATTTATATTTACATTGTAATGCATTTTCAAAATATTATTATCATTGATAGTAAAAAATAGGTTTTCCATCGTTATGAAAACACTGTGAGGTAATTGGAGTTTAAAAATATATGTAGGTAAATAGCCCGGTTAAAATAGGGTATTATTATAAAATAGGTTATTCATTTGCGCGGTCATCCGATATCGAAATGCACTCGACGCTGGGGCGACGTTGACAATCGCCCGTCTTAACTATACAATCAAAACACAAAAACATAGGAGGGAGAATTCGGTAATAATGTGGCGAATAAATAAATATAATGATAAGAATAATCGCCCGACATGCACGTGGACTGCGGAACAATACGGAATAAGATAACGTGTATTTACTGTGTTCGTGTTCTTGATGTTCTATAATTTCTTTATTATTTATTTAATTTTTTCGTTTATTATTGGTGTGTATTATATTATAATAATAATATATTAGATATAAATTCAGTATCATACTCACAGAAAATTTATATAAAACGACTTGGAAAACATGTCGAATGAAAGATAGACGCTTACACTTTTGAGTATAAAACGTAAAAGTTTTATTATTTTGAAAATTTCGGTTTTTGTAAAACGTATTTATGTTTTTGTGTTATAATATGGTATTAATTTTGGTGTAATAAATACCTTTGAAATTGATACATAATTATTATTGTAATCTATGCTTTTGAAAAATGAATAGTTTTCAATCGGCCTCCCACTTTCAAAGCCCACGAGCCGCCGCACTGCCTAATGGTACGCCAACTCGTCGACAAACGCACTTTCATGCGTATTTCTATAGCCTAAGCGTTCGTTTGATGACGGGGGGGGGGGGCAAGGGGTTACTTATATAGGTTGCGCAACTAATAATAATTTTACTGCTATAGGAGCGAAGAAGTGTGTTACCTTATTCGGCGACTTGCTGGCAAATAGTACGTCGTAGACGGCGCAGACGGCCAACACCGTGAGCCCGGTCTCCTTGGCCAACATAGACGCGGCCGCCATGACGACGGTGGCCACCAGACAGGCCCATTCCCTGACGGCACAACACTCGGTCACGCCACCGGGCAGGCCGTCCAGGTCGCTGGAGCACGTGCCCAACCCCAGGGCGGCGAACACCGTGCGCACCGCCGACCCCAACCGGTACGTCTTCCGGTGACAGCCGGCGTCGCAGCACACGACGCGCCGGCGCGGGTCGGGCGTCCGGTCCCGGTGCCTGACGTGCGCCACGTAGCACAGAAACGCGCTCAGGTAGAACAGGCAGGCCAACAGGTCGGCTCGGCCGACCACGCCGGCCACGGCCTCCGAATGCACGGGGTGCACGGCGAACGCGGCCGCGGCCACGGCAGGCTTGCGCCGGGGCAACAGGGTCCGGTACAGGGCGTACACCAGATACGTGACGGCGCAGTGGAGCAGCACGTTGGTCACGTGGTAACCCTTCGGGTCCAGCCCGCCCGTCCAGTGGTTCAACCGGAATGACGCCACGCACAGCGGCCGGTACGAACCGTGCGAGTTACTCGAACCGATCGGCGTGCCCCAGAAATCGTTTGTCCAAATGTCGCTCAACGGAGTTGCCCTGGTCACGTCCGGATTGTTTACTATCGCACGACTGAAACAGAACAGTCAAATCCGTTAGTTCCGGACACGTATTTCCTACGTCTATATGACTATAGGGAGCATATAGTGATGTAGCGGAGGATACCCCCACGGACTACAATTAAACCGCAACATTTTGAAAAAATATTTAACCAAATTATGTTCTGAAAATATTTACAAAATATAAACCGTGTAAAATATATTTTTTAGCACAATCAAAACATATTTTTGCAATTTTATTATTTTGACGCATTACCTATATTTATATTGTATAGGTACTTAATAGGTATATGGCTTAATAATTTGCTTTCGATGGAACAATACTGAGCGAATTTCGGTTTAAAATACATATATTTCACAATTTACAACTACTATAAAAACCCCAAAATTAAGAAAATGTTTTTGAAATATAAATTAAATAAGTACAAAAGCTAAGTATTTTTTACAAAGTATGTGGGTAAAACTTTGTAAATATGTTAAGTATTTAGACTTATTTTTTCGCCCGAAATTCGAATATAGCCCACAACGAAATTTGTTTTGTTTTTAACAAGTTTGTTAAACTACATTTATAAATCCGTCCAGTTCATCTGCGCCATTAGCGATCGTTACATTTTTTAAATTTCTAGGGATTATTAAAATTGCAGAATCACAGATGTGTTGCCTACATAATTCTTCTGAGATTATACTCTCGGCAAAATACTGATTACCCAATAATATCCATGATAATATAAAAGTTACACATTATAGTTACACACATTATTCAATTATTATTTTTCAACCCCTGATCTGGTCAATTTGGTCACCGAGGTCACAGATAAACTGGATGGGTTATACGTTAAATTTACAAACATTTTTGGTAAAAATTTCAAGTCCCTAGGTATCATTATCTTCGGAACTACGAAGAAATAACAAATCTCGAATTCACGAAATCATGCTTTTATCGTTTTTACGTACTTTTTTGGCAGTTTTTCCTTACGCGTCAAAAGTCCATTGAATAAATCTAAAAACGACTTCACTAAGTATTTATTAACTTGATGCAATTCACTACCAAAAAAAGGATAAGCACTCCTACTAGAATTGTTAATATAAATACGTATTTGAGGAAAAGAAGAGATATAATTAGGTACCAGTATATAAATAATATTAGAATAAATCCTAGTAATATTTATAAAGACTAGTTGTGATATTTGAATAAAAATAAAACTAGGATTTTGTGGGTTTGGGCAGTACAGGGTTTAAACTTGATGGCTCATCCCCTAACCCCCTCTTGTTTGGCTTAATTTTATATCGGACAGGCACGAGTCCCTTTAGAAAATTCTGTGGTATGAGTAGGTTTTCTCAATTCTTTTAAGTCTTTCCGCTTATTTTCCGTTATAGAAATCGGTTTTTTTTTTTTCAAAATTTGGGAGAAAATACGTTTTGAGTTTTTTAACTACCTATGGAAAAAAATCCTAGCTACGTGCCTGAATCCGGCGTGTACCCACTAATTTATTTACGGCTATATATCACTGACTATAGGTAGTATCATATTATTTTACATAGATCAAACCCATTTAAACATGGAAAAATTGTATTTTAATATAAATATTATAATGACATAAGTCATATATAAACAATTTGTCCAACTGTGAATCATACATTGAATATATATTATTAATAGGTAAGTATATAAAAATCTATTTTTAGAAATACAAAGACGAAGATAATAATGATGAATTTTATTGTAGGATGTGAGACGACGAAATTATTTTAAGTGATAACGGAATATTATTTTATCAATTATATTAACCATACGTATGGTATATGTTAGGAATTACTTCTATATTGATATTGAAGTTATTTAGATTAGAATTCATTCACTTATCATCATCTCTTTTCAATATGCGTATCGAAATATGGAAAGTGTAATCATTATTATTGATTAAACTTAGTACATTGAAAAATTAAAGACTTAAATTTTTATTAAATATATAATATAATATATAAATGGGAGTTAAAAAATTATGGATCATTATATTATATATAAAAACATTATTTTCTTTATTTCATATTTTTGAAAACCTTGTATATAAGTGTACCTAAATGAAATATGCTTAAATGTGCTCATTTAAATATGATTAAAACTGAAAATATTTTTCTGCTGGATAATATGACAAGCGTCAATTTATGACGTCAGCAACTTACCTCTGAGGCCCCAATGGAATTAAATTATTACAGTTATATATTTTTAATTATTTACTTTTATAATGGCATAACTTTATAAGAGTAACACGAAAAAATCTTAGTAATTTGACACAAAAAATATAATTTACTAGATGAATATAATAAAATGTGTACTGTGTATAAATGTCACATCATTATAAAATTAATATATGTATATATATATATATATATATATATATATATATTTAATATATTGTTCATAATAAAATAATTAAGGAATAAATTCTCTAAAAAATGTTTTAAAATTTAATTTTCTTATTTTATTTAGTAAACTTAATATAATATGCTAGTCAACTATCTCCAGCAAAATGTCAATTTACTCCACGTACATATAGGGTATAATTTAAATTTAAATTATAACCTATAAAAACAAATTATTATTTAAATACAATGTATTCGGATATTATTGTTTAAATACCTTTTTTTGATAATATTCCAAATATATATAATATATATATATGTATTTAAATTATCTGGACAGTTTTTGAAGATATTTTTTTACGAATACACTGAACAAATTCAATTTTATCAAAATGTTCGATATATCTAGAAAAATTAAATTTTTTCTAAATATTCAAATAATAATATAGTGATTATAATAGTTTATAAATTATATAGAATACAGTTATACGAATTAGATCTGTTAACATTTTTAAAAATAATATATCCGTATTCAAATACTTTTAAAGTATATTTAAATGCTTTCATTTTAGAACTACTCAGATAAATTTTTAAAAAACGTGTATGCAAATATACAATTATAAGTATACAGTAATTAATAACTATTAAAAATGTGTTTTATGAGATTTCTTAATTACGTAGACCAATAGGCTAAAAACAAGATAATCTTGATTGGATTGCCTTATCAAAAACTGAAATATTTTTGGACTTAAAGAAATACCAATATTATGATAGGTATAGAATTCTCTAATAGTTCTCTGTAGTTCCTACACAATATTAAAAACGATATGAATATTTCGATTGAATTATATTTGGTTTTGAATCAATTGTTTTCGAATACTTAGGTGTAAGAAATTTTGTAAAAAAATTGCCAGATATTTTTGAGTTTACCAAGGATCCACTATAAGTATACTCTTCGATTACTACCCGTTGGGAGGGAAATGAGACGTCTGAGTAGACAGTCGTCTTTATCGGGTAGCTATACAGGGAAGAATAGTTTTGGACATCGACCAGAAACCAAAGAAAACCTTTGCAAAAATCATAGTACACGATAAGAGAAATGCTATATGGTAAATCTTCACCCAAAAATGTTTGTGTGGAAAATGGTGGAATGACACGACACGACTAGCAAAAAAATATATACAGTATGTAGGTTACATTATTTTCATTCGTCTTTACAGGTTATCGATAATTGTGACACTTTGGGAACCACTGGAAGTAAAAATGTCAAAGTTAATTTTTGTGTCTTATTCAATATTGATTTTTTAAGTTCTTTCTCCGATACATGACTATGAATGATTTAAAAAAAGTTGTGGGTATAAATAATTGAAAAAAAAAATTAATTGTATGCAGTCCTGTGTGGTAACAATGAAAAAAAAGTATGTAGCATTGAAATAGTTAAAGATTTTGCACAATTCAAATCATTTCTGTAAACTGAAAAAGTCGTACGTTATATTCACTACTATATTACACTAGAACTGAGCATTCCTTTTACCAATCCGTAGTCCGGTTTAAAATACATAATTCTGATTCAATTATTATTAATCATTATAATATAGAGACTATGATTCAACTTAAACATTTTCGTTTATTTCATTCGTTTTAAATTTTGAATTTATTGGTGTAATAAGTTAATCCGGACATTTGATAATGTAATCTATAAATCCGGATTATAGCATATTTATAAAACTGGATACAGATTGATCCTTGTGAGGTACTCAGCACTAATTTATGTGTCACCAGATAAATATTTCAATAAATCGCCAATAATTGTATGAAACATACAAAACTTGGATTAAGTCAAAATATTCCTTATCAATATTTTAACAATGTGTAATACTACAATTTTATTTTGCGCTACTATGATAGACGATAAGGTACGTTATATTCGATATTGATGAACAAACAGTACACCGAAAACAAAATTATTAGTTAAATATATAGGTTGTTAGTTTTCACATATATGAATTTTTAAAATGTACATGTATGGGTCACATTCTCGGATTTTTGTGGTTTTATATATACCTATCAAGCTGCGTCTAGATAATATTAGCATACTTCAGCGTTCGTAGTACCTATTTTAAATTGCTTTTTGTGCGTCGAAATTATTCTATAATATAAACTATCATCATTTGAGAGGGAGGAAAAAGGAGCATTTGCCTCCGTATAATTTTTAAAAGACTTACTGGGCCAATTATTAGTATCCAATTCAGGATTCCCACCAAGAGATCTACAGTTAGAAAAAGGAATCCTTGTACAATCATATAAGATTCCCATAATTTTTTTTTTCATAATTTTTATAATTTGTTTTATAATTTTAATTAGTTCCCATTTGATTTTTGGTGGTCTCCAAATAGGATTCCTTTACGTAATTTCTGGGGATGGACATTCAATATCCAGGAGGACTCTATTGGAATTCTATCAAGATGCCCTACTGTCACGAAAAGGTATTCTGTACTTTTCCTGAGAAGTCCTAGGACGCTGAAAAGGACGTACCTACTGCGCCATATGCATGTTAGTTATTAACAACAAATTTCACCATGTGTCTTGTATTAACATCGTTCTCAACAATAAATGAGATTTTAAATAAAACCTTCCCTTTCTGTTGAATTTTCGTATACAATTTAAACATAAATCCACAAACATCTTCGATTTTTCTTTTTATATACTATTTTTAAGAAATGAACACATTACAATAAATACAATACGTTATTATTATATTTTTTTTAAATTCGATTTTATAAAGAAATTTATTTTTTATACGAAATTCACTAAGTACACCTACTACTATCATTATGCAATAACTATCAGTATGGCAGACTATAAACATTTTAGCATGTAGTTATACTCAAAATTCTGACAATGCCCGTTTTGACACATAACGCGCAAGCGCACAACACATGGCATAGACATGACACAGATGATTTTTCAACGCATGACCATATGTTCGAAATTGTATTCGAAATACCGCACGTACCAACGTGCTTATGTCTGGGCACGGCTTCATGTGAAGTATTAATTTGAACACAAAATAGAATTTAAAAAGAAAAAAATATTTTAAAAGTTCAGATAACATTTAATTTCTAAGTAAATTATATAAACTCATAATTACATAAATAGGAAAACATTTTTATTATACGTTTTGTATAAATAAGTATCTATTTTGCATTGCCTATTTTAATTGATTATTATTATTTCAAATCAATTATTCTACCAATGCGTACTAGACACAATGACAATAGTATCTATATATAAACATATAATATAGTATAATGAATATAATTATATGCACATCATAGTTTGTCCACATGTTGAAAATGAAATATAGTTGATGCAGTTCCATCATAATATTGACGAATCTCGTGATTTTATAATAGTTACATTTATTATTTTTTACCCTGTCAAGTACACTCTTTACAATACCTACGTATACGTACATATTATTAGTAATTTATTGTTTTCGCTGTAAAAACGCTGAAATTTTTTTCAAATTATAAATATGCGTATTACACTCCAAAATGTCTCGAAAATTTATTAATAATGAGAACATTTGAAACATAAATAATCCGAACGCTACAATAAGACAAGTGCTCGTATACTGCAGTGAATTCGCGAATAGTTTGTTGTTTGTTTGTTATTTAAGTGGTACAAACTTCATTTTTATTATACATCTTCGAAAACTCGAATTTTGTAGTATTAAATTGAACGAACTAACTACCTATTACAGTCGGCGAATGAATTATTCAACGAACGCGTTATGTTACCAGCCGTTATAATAATTCGACCGAAGAATGCCCAATAATTGATGCAAAACCTTCAACTTTATCAAAATGTATTGAATATGTTTACATAAAAAATAATATATATATATTGATGGCAAATTTTTGTCAAGTTTTTTTTCTGACAGAAAACTAAATTATAATTAATTAACTAATTACATTTAAAAACAGTTGGTCATTGGATAGGATAGTGCAGTATTATTGTTAATATTTAAAATTTGAAATCATAGATAAATACTTTTATTCAAAAAACGATTCTGATAAAAATATTGGCATATTATTTAAAAAAGGATAGATATCCATGACAACTTTATTTTTTATATTGTTATTTCCTTCACATTTATAAAATATTTCTATTATAAGAGTTGGCCCTACCATATTATCTGATCATTTTGAAAATTATTCCAAATTTTTAAAGTACAAGAATTTTCAAATCCATTCTCACAATTTTCAAGTGATTATTAACCGAGATGTCACTAATTATAGAATGATAGGGACAACTTCACGCAGTCCTACCATGTTACCCTAGAATTTCGAAAGTGTTGTCAAAATATTTCCCTTAGTTTTCAAGTCACCTTGGACAGCCCTATACAGTCCTTTCATATCTATAATTATATCAGTCAGGTTAGTAATTAACAATTATTTTATTATTTTTATCTATAGTGATCGTTACCACTCAAATTTTACTAAAAATATCCTAAAGCTGGTTTCACACGTAACAAATATTTTTCTCGTAGGAAAGCAATTGATATATCAATATAAATTAAACCTCTATGTTTAAATCAAACTAATCAGAAAATAATAATGTAATAGAAAATGTAATATTAATCATCTGGAAGATGTTTAGTACTGTTTACTAAGTATAAAATTGAAATAAAATTAGAACGAATTATGTCTCGCCTATTCAATACTATTTTTTTGTTAAGTGTAACGTCAATAATTATTGCCTTATAAAATACCATTCCGCTTTTAACATATAATCAGTATTTTTTCTGTACTCGTTAACTAGTTGTGATTAATATTATACGTTTTTTGAATACAATTTTAAAATCGTTATCATAATTTTTGTAACTCGTTAAAAAATGCCATCATTAGAATACTTTTGTAGAGACTTCATTAAAAAAAATCTATTAAAATATAATATCAAAGCATGTCCTTTATTTCATTTAAGCCATTCCGTTGCATTATAATAACCGTCTAAATGTGTATTATATTATTTCCCTTAAGTACTATTTACAAGCATTATTTTTAATTAACATTTTTTTACATTTTTTAATTTAATGAAAAATTTTAAAGATTTGTCCATAAGAATTGATTTTAAATTCATATCAAATCTCTTAGATTTAAAAATAGACTGCATCGACAACTGTTATTTATAATAACCAATTGAACCAATGTATTATCACTCATCAACTATTATATTACAAGGTTATAGTTATGAGAAATCAAAGTTGGCTTCATATTTTTTAAGACTCAAGGATAAAATCATTAGTGTTGAGTGGATGAAGAAAACAACGGTAATTATCAATCAGTGCAATGCCCCAAAAATCGGGAGACCGTTAGCAACAGCCCGCCTCCTCTCGACACGTCGTTTTGTTTTAATAATACATCTGTAGTATCTAATTTATTTAAACTCTAAATCTAACCAAACCTCAGAGTTTTAGGTTCTGCATTTCGTTTTTGTATTTGATAATATTTTCTGTTAGACAGACAATACGTAAGTAGAAAATTCGGGTATTGTGTCCTCAAATAGAGACGATCTAAATCTTATATGATAAAATACGTTATTATTTCTTCCAAAATGTAAAAATATAAAATTCTTCCAAAATCTGGTAAATTCAAGTATCTGAGTTATTCAATATTTCCATTTATTTATTTATTTTAGCCTAGTCTTCGGCTAGATTATTATAAATATTAGTGTAGATATTTATAGGTCAGACCATTATAATTTTTTTTTTTAAATAACGTGTAATTAATGCCCAACCATGGTCACGGTACAGCGTGATACTATAGTTGTAGAAGGCATTATAGGAGGGGCGATGTCGGATGCCCATAAAATCCCGTCGTTTAGTAGGTATTTACATTCACTGAACGCACTGTTGATACACGCACAAATCTACAGAGGCTATTTTATAACATAAATCACGCCTTGGACGAATAATTTTAAATACTAAAATCAACTTACATATAGTAGTTTTTTTATTGTACTTTTCGGCATTAATTACATTTACAGAATGTCGTCATCGTATGAGACGGTGACAGTAGCCCCGGTCAGCGAACACACTTCAACGGTAAGACACTATTATAAAAAAAATTGTTTCATAGATTCAATTTCAATATATATTTTTTATTTTTTTTTTATTGGACAATCGTATTAATATGACTTTTATTTAGATGAGAGTTGTCCAGAATATAAAAAGCTTCTTATTCTAGTCTTTTTCCTTAAGAATAAAATTGTTGGAAGTGTGTGGAACTAATTAATTTCCAACGATCAAACATTTTTATTAGTTTTTTCGGACAATTAAGCATATATAAAAAATATAAGCTAAATACAGCTTTATTAGACGCTGCACAACATAATACTGATGTAAAAATCGATCTAAAAAAGCTAGACAAAACTGTGGACATTGAATAGTCAGATTTCAATTCTGAAAGCAGTTTTGAACCATAACTAGGAATTGATCGAGGTGATTTTAAAATTATTTTTTAGTCATGTTATTTATCATGAATTTAGTGTTTAATGTTAAAGAAAAATAATTTGATTGATCCCTGGAGACGGCCTGAAAAATTCAAATCTGTTTTCAGATTTTTAAATCCGACTTTTCAAATTTTCACAATTTTTTCTAGCTTGTATGCCTATTAGATAGAAATATCGTCATTACTCAACAATGGAAGTAGTTACGGCAACTATCACTAATATGTTTACAGTTGTTATTACGCGCGAAAAACAAGGCACGTTCCAGTGGTTATAGTGCAAACGCTTTGTTTTTATAATAATAATTGAATAATTCATGAATACAGATAACAAAACCTTATATAATAATAATCTAATTACCACCATATACAGATCATCTTTTCCCCCTTACAATATTTTTTTTTCATAATTTAAATTACGCTTTAATACATAAATACAATTAATTTTGGTATACCATATTTGAATACATAAATAATAATTTGGACAAGAATAATAATGCAATTTTAAGAACAACAACAATACTCAATACTCTATACGTTTTATTATCTATTATATTTAAGTCAGAGCTTAAAACCGGTAACCGGTTTTTCCCAAAAACCGGTTAAAACCCTTTTTTTTTACATTTATTTTTCCGGTTTTTATTTTTAAGGGCTTAAGCCACACTGCGGTTTTTTCGCCGTCGCGTCGATCCAAACGGTTTTATTGCCAACGGGGGTTTTTTTTTTGTATTGCGCTATACTGCGTTTTTCTCGCCGTTGAGTACTCGTGGCTACTGTTTGCACAATAGTCGGGAATACGTTCTTGCCGTACGACAAACCGTCTTAGTGTGGTGCGACCCTTTAGATCTAAGAAGCGGTCATCGGTTTATATTTTCAGATTTTTAATTTACCGGTAATCGTTTTATGTCATTACCGGTAATTGTAACGGAATCCATAGCCCATGTTGAAATTAGCAAAAAAAAAAAAAACCGCTAACCCTTTTCTGAGGTCAGAAAATCATTATTTATATATTATTATTTTGTAAATATTATTTGTTTTATGTATCATGCCTTCATCATTTTTACTCAATATTTTTATTTAATCTTTATTTTATAATAAGTAGCTAATATCATTGATTAATTACATATAGATAGACCACGCAATGGTAAATAATGGAAACGCCTAAAAAACTGAAATGGAGCCAGAATTCAAGTAGTAATGGATTCCTGATAATAGAATGCACTGTTACTACTTTTTTATTCGATGATATTTGTTATTTTCATATAATTTTATTCTTATCACATATCATTGATAAATTTCTGTGGTAATGTTTGAATATTTTGTATTGATTTGTGTAATATTGTGTTAAATTTTTAATTTATGTTTAAACATTGAAACTTTGAAAATAATGAAAATTTTAAAATACCCTCCCAGGACGTCCCCGGGAGTGTTTAACTAAAAATGTTAACGGCCCATTTGATTCTCGTGCCGGTAATGAACTCCAAACGGTCATAGACCGTCCTGATGTTTGTTGTCCAACCATCATATGGACCATCTACTGCACAGACATAAGTAGACCGTGTCAATATCGAATTAATTTTTAGACTACTCGATCTACGCTCCAGTGATAAAAACGTAGTCAGAATTGCGGGTACATAAATGCTCCAGTAATGGTATACGATTACGCAGGCACGGCAAAGGAGGGAAAACTTTTTGAATCGTCGCAGCGTATTCAATAACAGCTAAAACGGGCTCAGACAGGTGGCACAATATGTTGTACACCAAGGTATTTAATATACTAAAAGTAACTTTTTTTGGTAGTCCAAAATGGAATTTTCGATTGCTATTATAACTCAAGGGGAAGTGGACCTGTATGTACAACACACTTTTACATCAGTTCAAGCCGATCCTATGGGTACCTATGCCGATAATTTTTTCCTAACCAAAAGGTCGAATGTAAGTGAATCTAATCAATTTGTTATTTTTCAGCTCATAATATGTAGCTCCCGGGATGTGCTGAAAATGTAACTTGTAAGGCCCGGGAAGTGGGTGATCAGAAAAGTACTTCCCGAATAAGGATAAAATGATTGAACTGTTTCAGGAATAATGAATGGAATAAAAATCGGTACCGCGCACAATACAATCCACGTAGTGTGGAAACATTATAATATAATCGCGTTCCAAGGCCCAGCGCCGCTAGGTTTAGTCGCTAGTCACTTCATACATAAACTTATTTTAATTATATATTAGGTAATAATATTATTATCTTGTTTTGACGACATGGCGCCTAGACGAATAAAATTTGTTTCTAATACTTATACGGGCTACGTTGGCCAGGCAATAATATTGCTTTGAATGACTGTATATACGTAATGCCAATAGCATTATTTTACTAAACCGAATACTACAACAATCTGAATAGGCTATCCTAGTACCTACAGATTATAGTCTGCACACGAAGTAGGAATAAAACAGTTAGTATTTAGTAGGTAGATATTTATTACCTTATCATAATTTTGTATAATTGTATAAATTAAAAATAAAATATTACAATATTATAATATCATAAAAGTAGGTAATAACGATGAAATTATAAAAATATAACTACTGTAAAAAAACACTATTCACAAAATTCAATATTATGAACACAGCTATAAGTAAACATATATACATTTAAAAATACAATTTAATTAAATAAAAAACGCCAAAAAATACATGTAATAAGTTTATTATTTTAATATTTTAGGATCTATAATTTCTTTTAGCAAATGATTATTATAAAATTCCACCAGTTGGGTTTCCATTTTATCCCTCCAGAAATCATCGTCACGCATAATTATTTCTACAAACGTATCTGAAAATAAAATATAATATAAGTCCACTTAAATAATAATTACTTATAAATTATTTGAAGGTGAATAATATTTTCGACTTTCGAGTTATATCCAGTAATGTAGTGGAGGGTATAGGCGGATACACGGCGTGTACCCACTACTAATATTTTAATATATGCGTGTATCCCAGGTAACAATTCTCAATGTATAATATTAATAAATATTGATTTTTGATTTAAAATTAAATTATATTAAGTAAATATTTAACTAATATTCAAATACAAATATAGTATGAGTACAATCATTATTCAATGTTTATAATTATTAAGAAACAAATATAGTAGATAGGTACAGTGGCTTGGCTACATTTTGCTTAGTCAGTTTTACAGTACTATAATAATTATATTTTGTACAATATTCTATAAACAAAAAACTTTATTTTCACTTTTAAGTTTTTAACTCTAAAATTATTTAAATAGTAGTATCTCGGGCAAGTTTTGCTACTGAAAATCGTTGGTGTGGCATCCTCTTAGAGATATTATAAGCTCGTATTCATTTTATTTTCCTATTATGTATATATTACCTATAATTTACCGTTTTAGCTTTTTAGCAATAACCCACTCTATAATTATATTATATTATATTGCATTTTAAAACATAAAATAATTTCCTGATTTGAGGATAAAACATAATTAATAATAATAAATAGCTCAATATCAAAGGGGGCTTTGGCCCAGTTAGTTATCTGAGAGCCCAGTCGGCGATCGCCGTCTCGCTGACGTGGCCAGGCCGCCGCTGGGTAGGTACCTATATATTATATTTTTAGTTATATATTTATATATTATATAGCCATATAGGTACGAATAAATTACTCGGCTTCACAGTTTGCCCATGAACAGTTTTACTAATTAATAAATATTTTCTACGAGCAGTAATTTGTGCTAGGCGTTGAATAATAATTGACCTCCTTACCCCTTTCCCCTTAAAGGTCCAATTTAAAAAAAATCTAATATACTAATTTCACCTACCTATATATTATAATTTTAAATAAATTATGTTATTTAATTTATAACGAATAGTAGGTACTTAGATGTAAGTATGTACCTATACATAATTCGATACACACTATTTAATTTATAGGTAATAAGTACCTACATGGATTTCTATACATATATACAAGGTACCTTGTAAAGGTAAATTTTAAAATTTTCAAAATTATTTTGTCCGTCTTTAGCAATTTATAAAATATATATAATATAGGTATTCTATACGATTCAATTATATAAATATACAATTAAATCATTTTCAGAAAGCACGTGCCTGAATCGGACGTGTGCCCACTAATTTATTTAGGACTACATCACTGGTTATTATGGTTATATCTGTATAAACTGTAAATTCGAATGTATATAGAAAACTTACCGTGGTTTTTTGCCTCCTTTCTTCTTCCGATAAGTTGATCCCGGTTTTTTTTTATCTTCATACTTTGACTTATTACCTTCCATGTTAATTTTATAATAAACGTATAAAATTTAAAATGACTAAAATGGCTTTTAAACTAATTTAACGTACACTGAGTATACGCGCTAATAAATCGACAGACACTATATATGATGCCACAATAAATCGAAATACCTATTTGTCATTCCGTAATTTTGATATTCGAAATAAATTGCAGTAAATATTTGACATTGATAAAGTGAAAACTTTCAACAATAGGCTATTATAATTTAAGCCCAACCATATAAATTACTCATATATATATATATATATATATATATATATTATAATAACTAATAACATTATAATTAAATGCTCAGGTATATTCCGACTTGGTTATGTACAGGGTTTTGTATTTCGGTAGAATAATAATTTTCAATTTGAAACACAACTTTTAAATTTCTAATTGAACTTTATTATTTCCAATATTCGGACACTAATATTGTTATAGGCAGTGCGATGAGGTCATAATCGAAATAGTATTGCGCTCGTAATAATATAATCAATAGTCATATTATTTAGACGAAAATCGGTCGCCGCGCCACGCCGTCTGTGTACGTCGTATTTCAAAAAATCGTCGTGGTACCCACAGAATATACATTATTATTATTTACTAGGTAGCTGAAGTGCAACACCTACCGGTTGCAACATCCTTATTAAGTGTAACTCTTTTTTTAGCGAGACTACTTGTAAGTTTGTATTTGTTATTTGGTACGTCTTATTTGTAATCCCATTAGGGTATGACACCTTGTAAATGTAACATTTTTTGAGTGAAATACTACATAATTGAAATTACTTTTCAGTGTAACTCGTACACCTCATACCTATTATGTAATTTATCAGGATCCCGAATAGTCGGTGACCGAAGTATTTCGAGAAATAATAATAATAACAATTTATTTATTTTAAAAATATTTCGCCTGCGGCGGAATTTGGCGTTCGCTTTCTGGAAGACAGTCGCCTTTCACACATTAAGTGGGTTCTATTTGTAGGTTGACAAAATAGATAGGTAATTCAAAAATGTATCGAACTTACTGTTCTCAGTTTTTTTTTTATAAAAGCTCGAAGTAACGGGTATCACACAACACGCATAAATTATATTTAATAAAAATTTTGAAAAATACCACATTTATATAATGTATAGTAGGTACCTACTCTACATGTGTGAATTCAGTCGGACTTGTCTTCAGTATTTATATAATGTGAAAATATTTGAAAGTCCTCCTGATAAAAGTTCACCCGAATGTATGCCTATTAATATAAATATAGGTAATTAAAATATTGAAATTCTTTACTATGAGATATAAAAAAATATATTTAAGGTACCTAATATGAGAATGAGTTGGTCGGATTTACGATTCTCGGTGTTTTATAAAACTATTGTCTCCCCAGATGAAAATTTACTCGGTACAATATTATACGTAGTTCAAACGAACAGAAAAACATAATAAATATAATGATAAATTGGTATTTAATAATACAGGTTGTAACGATAAGAAAATGTGTTAAGATTTCGTTCACATATCGCGTATTATATCGGATAAACATTAAACACTCGTTATCTTCGCGGACGCCGAGTTTGAGAAAAAAAGACGAAAAAAGTCAAATCGGCATAATAAAATTCGAACCGGTGTACCTGTGTCGAAATTTCGTTTAAAAATCAATGCCTTATACCACCAGGCTGTTTACTCGGATGATAATAATATGGTCGACATTTTTCGTATTTAGACTATTCAGATAACAGAGAGTACAGTGTTTGACTCTTAATATATGAACCTACCTATACACATAATATTCGGAACAAATAGTCCGACAATTTAAAATTCAATATAAAAATTATGGTAAAGGTAGGTACATACTATGTGAATAAGTCGGTCGGACTGATTTTTTTATAAATCTCCAGATAGAAATCTACGAAAGTCCGAGAAAAAAAATGCGAACTTTCCACAAGGTATTATAATAGGTACCTACTATTATACGTAGGTACAAAATATAATAAATATTTAATAAATACATTGGATAAATATTGTTATCTCCGTAGACGCCGAGATCGAGAAAAAAAAGACGCAAAAAGCACCAAAATCTCCATAGTGGAATTCGAACCGGTAGACCCGCATCGAAAGTCGGTCTAACGATCGGCGCTCTATACCACTAAGCTATCTAATCAAGGTGATAAAGCGGTCGAAATTTCTCGAATTGAAACAATTCAGATAACAGACGGTACCGTATTTCGACTCATAATATGTCGTTAAAACGTCCGGGAAATTCGAATCCAAATTGAAAAACTGCGGCAAAAGTTTGAAAAATCCGATTTTGGGATTTCGAGGTGATGATAAGACGACGGCGCGAAAAACGCTGAGGCGATAAGAAATGGACGGCGGAACGGTTTTCTTCCAGGCGATCTATAGAGTGAACACTGAGCTTATACGGTATTTACCTAAACTTCGCGTCTTCGGAAAAGTCAAAATACGGAAGAACGGAAAACGGAAAAATCGTAAATCTAAAGCACGACGGTGATATAAACGGAAAAGAAAGTACCTACTCGCGCGGCCGTCGGTACGGAAAACGGTCAGCTGAATTAAATTAAAAGCGTAAAGTTTTCTCTTCCACGAAAAACCGTCTATTCGGAGTTAGCATATTATGCATTAGCATATATGTTAAGGTGTATGACCGCAGTAGGCGAATGTTGACAGTCACCGGTGTATGTTCACATTTACCAAAAATCGTAGTGAATGTTGACAAAATTGTCTTAACGCGTTCATACACCGGTGATTGTTGACATTTGCAATCAGTGTTTGGTAAATGATGACCACACTTGAAGCACGGTGTATGTAAAAGGTATTTTTGTATTATTTTGCAATCAGTATCAGTAATGTGTAGAAGATGAAGACGTTATCGTCCAGTCACGATATGCATTGGAGACGTTTGGACTTTTGGACGTTAGTAATGTTATCGCATGAGAATCGTCAATCGATTGCTAGATAATATAAATAATATTGTTATTAATGTTGTAATAAATAATACTTAATAAAATATATGTTACTATATTATTAGCTAGGTATCTATTTGATTATATATGTTGTTAGACGTGTCAACATTCACTAAATAACTATTGTGAATGTCAACAAATACTGGTAAATGTCCGCATTGTGAGATATTTGAAATAATTGATAACATTCACTACGATTTTTGGTAAATGTCAACATACACCGGTGACTGTCAACATTTACCGCCATGCGGTCATACACCTTAACATATATAACACTATAACAGACGATAATATGGATTTATTCCGATTTCGTTTTTGAAAGTGAACCGTGTGTAAACCGGTTTTATACGGGTATTACTAAATTGTAGTAGCTATTATAGTCCTTGTCACAATAATAATATTACAGTATGAAACGTTATCAACGAGACATGTAGCGGTACGGGGGGAAGTCACACACACTAAAGACCATTTACACACTCACACACTCCGCACGGCCTGTAAGCACGCACATTAAGTGTTAGAATATTTGCCTATATTCAACTCCTTAGAAACGAGACGGCACCCGCGAGCCCGTTAATATTGTCTCCACAATAACTATTATTATTTGAATGAACAAACCAAATCCGCTATCTATTGGAGACATACCGCTATTAATTTACATGTTTCCATATTGTCCATGGTATTATTTATGGAATTATTAATCAATGCTATTTATTATTGTATTATAATATCGACATTTAATTGAATGGGTATATTTTAATAGTGAGTATACTATAGCTATATATATATAATATATAATAATTCAAAATGTGTTAAACGTGGTGATAATCATCTAACTGAATTCCGTAGTAAATGAATCGAACGACGGCCACGATGCTGCAATTGTGGGGGTGACCATACAGCCAGTTTCCGGAAATGTCCTGCCTTCATTCAAACAATAATATTATAAAGTCCGAAAAACCAACAGATCTCAGTGCACAAAACATCCCTCCCACACCTAAACCATCGAACAATAGTAACGCCAAATCCTATTCTCAAGCTACATCTAATACCAACCCTGCGAACACTCTACCGACATCAACATCCCAACAGATAAAAAAAACGCACAAGTTGAAGTATTAAAAACACTATTAATCAAATCCACACGTCCAATGATTTTAAGCAATCAATATTCTGCAGGCTATTTCAGCAATTATCGCATTTGTAAATCATGGATAACAACTTGAAAATATTATACTAGAACTGCCAAGGAGTAGGAAACAAAAAATTCGAACTATTTCAACTAATTCAGCAAAACAAGATGCACATTATACTATTAAATGAAACTCATCTCACTTATAAACAAAAAATCAAATTTCCCAACTACAACATCATCTATCGAAACGATGGTCCTGTTATAACTGGCAATCGTGGTTCTGGAGATACTGCCATATTAGTTAAAAATAATATCATCTAATATGAAACCGAAATCCAGACAATATGACAAAGTTGTAATACAAATGCTGAACATAAATTTTGTATATTAACAGTTATAATTAGACGAAGACAAAAAATACGGGTATCATGTCCTATTAAACATACATACTCGTATATATCGTAAAATGCTAATTAAAAACAAAAATCATATCGTCAAAACAAAATTTAAATTTTAAATTTAGATTAAAATTAGTATAACTTGGTAAAAATAATTAATATCAATTAAGTATACATCAGTGCCTAAAATGTTTATATTTTGTTACTATATAGTATATACGCAAAATTTTGGCTTTATTACATTCCCTTCAAAAATAACTAAAATTATTAATTGAAAACCTATACATTAAAATGACGCCACACGTGCGTTATTTTCCCAAAAAAAACTGTTTTGCGATAAATAAGGGTTCTCAAGCTGTAATTATAATTAAAAACCTAAATTTTTACACAATATAGTAAACAAAATTATCTGTCTTCTACCGTCATCGTTTTTTTTTTTTAAAATATTAATTTAAAAACAGTTATGTTTTTTAAAAAACCTTTTTTTTTTTTTTTTTTTTTTTGTATTTTACAAATAGAATAATGGTTATATTGGTTTTATCAAAAAAAGGACGACAATAGAGAACACCGATAATTTTGCCTACTATATTTTGAAAAAAATTGGAGATATATTTTTACATTACTTTTAAAATGTAGGTACTTAAATATTTTTCAATTATAAGATTTTCATTTTTCTTAAAATTTCATAAAAATTGCCAATACAGAATCCCTTAAAATTCGCATGTGTGGCGTCTTCTTAACAGCAGCTATGTGTATACTAAATAGGTGTGCCAGGAAATATAATTGTACGGTATGTCTCGTCTTGAATATTGAAATATGGTAAAAATTATTTCTCTTTAATATCACATTGATGTTACATTTTAACATTTTATGAATGAGTTGCTGTAATTTCGCATTGACGATAAACTGTAATGTATTTATAATATGCAAATTTTATTATTCTCCAATGTTGCCGAAATATTTCAAAGAAACAGAAATATAACAGCTCATTAATGACAGCAAATATACAAGCATTAGCAATCGCAACAACATTGCATTCACGTAAAATCAACACACATCTGCGATGTTCCGTATTCCCGTGAAATATTCAATACACAATATAAATGCAACGAAATATTGCAAAGTGGGATATATTATATTAACATATAATATACTTTAATAAACCATTCAAAGGTCAATTTGAGAAAAAAAGATTTTCATATTTAGATAAAAATATTAAATGGTAAAAGTAAAAAAATAAATAAATCATCGAGAACTAAAAATATTAAAAATGTAATGATTTTACACGGAATAACTATTCAATAATTATTTATTTAAATTTAATTACATCTTGAAAACATATTTATGTTTATTTATATTTTATAAAATTTGTAAAATAAATTCTATATAATAATATATATATTTTTTTTGCAGATCATTTTTCTCCATGGACTCGGCCAATCTGGGTAATTCAATATTTTCATTTATTTATTTATTTATTTTAATCTAGTCTTCGGCTAGATTACTATAAATATGAATAGGTATACGTAGTAAATTCAGACCTAGGTCAGTTCATTTACAATAACGAACTAGTTAAAAAATTCAAAAGAATTTAATTGAACTAAGTCCCATGCAAACTAGTTAATTTTTTGAGTTAAACTTATTTCTTTCAAGTTCGTTAGCAATTATTTGGATTATAATTTAATTTATAAATAATAAATATATGTTGAAATGTTAAAATCGTTAGCTTACCTCCTGCTTTATGGGCTTGGCGCTGATTGAAAATCTATTGTTTTTTTATCACACTCTCAAAACTATTTATTTTAGTCCTGACCCTCGCAAAATGTTATGTCAATTATGATTCTCCTAACTATAATCTTATTATATAATAGTTTATAAATGATAACACATTGGTTTAATTAGTTACTATAAATTCTAGTTATCGATGCAACCTCGTTTTAAATATAGATATGTACATATTTTTAAATTAATATTAATTAATTAAATGTTCCCAAATTAATTTATTCATTTTTAAATATATTTATTTTGTTTAAGTTCATAAGTCATCATTTTGACTATAATTTAATTTATAAGTAACAAATATATGTTAAGATTGTTAGCTCTCATTTTACGCCAATTTAGGATTTACTGGGCTTTTTTTTCATCGACTTAAATCTAAACATTTTAGCCCAGAGCCTCGCAAAATATGACATCTGCCTTGGTTAGGGATCCTAGATTGAATTTTATAAAATGCTAAACATTTATATTACATTTTTAAATTTTAATAAATTAATAAATGTATGACAACATAAAACTCAAAATTATTTTTAAGTGACTTCTCTTTATGAAATTATAAAAATAAGATGTTCGCCGTATACATGTTAAGCGGAAGCTAATCATCCGTCGATTGCAATAGATTTTTGTTTTCGTGAAATTTTTCACTTTCTCCCCCTAAATGTATTCTTAACATCTAGGAAAACTACATATAGAATGGAATAATTACTTCTTTAAAGTACTAGGTAATTAGATGATATTTTCTATCAGAAAAATTCGTTCTACCCAAAATTCGAAAACCATAAAATACATATAGTAAAATCATACCATTGGGTTTATTCCTCCCTTTGTTCAGAAACTACAATTATTTTAGAATTACTTTTCTCATTAAATTATAAAAGTATTGGTAATACTTAACATTTTTTAACTAACAATTTAAAGATATTCTCGTCTTCATGTTTGAATATTGATTGTACAAATTTAATAAAGATAAAGAATAAAGGATACATTTTTAAATTTATAAATTTATAAGAGACATATGAAACGGGTTCTTGAAAATACGGACAAAAGTGCCATTTTAAACATTTTTTTAAGACGCCAGGATGCTTGATTCAGCTTTGGTTTTCATAACTATACCTAACCGATATACTTTAAAAAATAGTAAATACATCTGAGATTATTATATGAAATGAATTATTTCATAATATTTGTATAATAAATTAAAAGTGTTAAAAAAATCTTTAAAAACCAAATGTTTGAGTTATTTAAATTTTATTTTTCGTGTTCAGCAGAGATTTAAAATAGGGCAAAAATAATTTTGGGTTCCGGTTATAATATAGATTATATTAAAAAATTATTTATTACTTAAAAAAATAATTTAAAATCTCAAAATAATTCATTCGAAATAATAACGTTAACGAACATAGAAATAATATATTTTATATTCATCACTAGTGTTCGTTTATGTTTCGGATATGTTCTAGTTTTAGTAGTTTTTTTTTAGTTTTAAAATTTAAAAAAAAGTTATGAGATCTTAACTAGTTAATTTCAATTGGGTTCTAGTCTTTAATTTAAATGCTACTAACCAAATATTTGTTCCAGAATACTTTATAAAACTGATTATGTGCATTTCTAGGGACCTTTGGGCGAAAACATTAAAGACTATATGCCAATCAAACACAAAAATTGTTTGCCCTTCTGCGTAAGTATTACGTATGTTTAAGCAATATATTAAAGATTCTGTCTGTCAAATGTTATCATATAAAAACTATAAAATAATTAGTGTTTGAAGTCTAAAAAATTTAATTTTTCATTCAGTGAAATGCGATTTTTTTATGGCTACAATAAATATTATAGAATAAGCTTAAAACACCACCTATTTTGATCATTTTATTGGGAATAAAATTCTGAATACCGTTTCAATATAAATAAATAATAAATTATGTCGGAAAACTATAAATGGTTATAATTAAAAATTATAACAAACGATTTTATAGATTTTAGAATACAGTTCAAGTAACATACTATAACTATAGGGCTGCACGATCATACCGATTAATCGTTTTTTGTAAACGATATAATCGATTAATCGATGTATAGATATATCGATATGTCGTGACGATTAGGTAATCGATTATAATCGAAGAATACAATACAATCGGTTCAAAGCTAAAAAAAATAAACTATCGCGCATCCCTAACTATAACCAAACCTATATTGTATTTCCGTGTCTTAAAATCTAAAATGATCCATTTTTTAGCATACAGGTACAAAAACTTAATATAATTATTGCTATAAAAAGTCCAAAATTGAAAAAATATGTACTACATATATATATTACTACGTCAATATAGTGTAAAATTATCTACATGTATTATTATTTTTGGAATTCAGTGGTCCGGTGCCGGCTAATTATTAAGGAGCATAGTATATAGACAATTTAAATCAAATATCATGTCGGCGGTCTACGGGCGATTTGTGTGGGTGTGTAAAGTGTGGTTGCTACGTCTTGGACCATAATATTAATGCCGTTTCTGATTTTATTATTTGAAATACTATTGCCAGTGGTTTCTCTACCACACAGCCATAAAACATACACAATAAACATGTATTATTATTACAAGTGGATCGAACAGTTCGAAGAACGAAATCGAATCAAACTTCAAAACTTGGATGAACTATTTTTATATAATATGAATTCAAGTTAGGTCGTCCTTTTTGTTTATTATTTACTTTTTGAAGGATGCATTACACGTAAAACGTAAATATGTATATATATTCGTTATCGATGACATTTTTATTTTTATTTTTTTTTTGCTTTTTCCTTATTTTTGAAATTCGGTTTGGGTTCGAATTCAATATTAAACTAAAAGTTTGGCTTGACACCTAAATTATGAGTTGGACTCACCTCAACTACACTATAACTACTGAGCCTTTACCTATATTATTTAGTAATAATATATACGAGCATTTACGACATAAGTAATATTTCCGACACCGGGCTCCTTGAGAAGAAATAATCATAATCGATTTTGACGAAAACATATTTTTACCTTTTTACGTAAATTTTCGATAGTTATTTTTTACGCGTTTAAAAAATATTAGAATTCACAAAAAAATTATATCTGTAAAATATTAACTGTATAAAAAAAATTCACAAGAAAATAGGGTAAAAATCTAACTTATCGGGCACCCTTTTTTTTGTTTTTTGGTTTTTAATCGATAGTACATTTAATTTTGATTACGAATCTGCAAAAATGTTCCCTTGTTCGTACTTCATTGGAATTTATAGGCATTTAAAGATCGTGCATTATACTGATTACGGGCCAATGTAACTATACATGCCCCCGTTCTTCGTGGTCTTTTTATTTTTATTTTTTCAGACACGAGAAATATCACGAATAGTTGTAGATAACACTATTATCACTTATTAAAGTCATAAAATGGCCTTTCAGCACTTTCGCGTGGGCGGAAGAACATTAAAAGAAATTGAGTTATTTATTAAAAACTCGCCATTTCCTTGTTTACTCCAATCATTAAAATCATATAAATTTATTACCATCACTTAATTTTAGTAGCTTATGATATTATATCCTTAAAGCGTAATATTTCGATAGCAATAATAATGCGATAAAAACGTGAACAGGAAAAGGTGCTAGTTTAGGATCTTTAAACGTTTGTATCTTCCAAATTAAGTGCAAACGAGAAAGACATGTTATATACCTATTCGTAATTAATATGAAAAGTATTATCAATTAAAAGAGGACAACAGATCGAAAAATGTGTGGCCAGTAAAATAGATTTGTTCCGAAAATAGTAACTACATCTAAAACATTATTTGATGTATTCCATCAACTAGAATTTAAAGTACAGACATGAAAAAACTACATACCTATATCAATGTAAAATCTACACATTCTTTAATTAGAAAAGAATCTAGAACTAAATTTACCATATAAACGTATTAATTAATATTAAAGGTAACGATAATGAATAAAATTACTAATTCGTAATTTTTATTACCGACTAATACAATTATTTAAAAAGTTGAAATATACACTAATTTATTTCAATATTTTAAATTTAATAACATTTTCAAACACTAATAATAAGTATTATTACACTTATTAAACCATTGTAAAATGTTCTTCTGTTTATTTTGTGTAAATTAATTTTGGACGAATATCATGAATACTCAACAATATGTCTGAACACATTTTTTTAGTTCTCATAAATTATAATATATATTTTCATTGTTTAAATATATTCCAGCCCCAAGATTCCATTAACTTTAGTCAATGGATTCTCAATGACGGCATGGTTCGATGTAGTCTCTTTGGGTGAAAACGTGGTAGTAAATGAGTACAGTATGCTCTGTGCCGTGGAAAAAATACATAAGTTTATAGACGAGGAGTTGGCCAAATCAGGGTTGCCATCTGAGGACTTGTTGATGGCCGGATTTTCACAGGGTGGAGCACTGGCTCTATACGCAGCACTTACTTACCACAAGATCCTGTCTGGAGTCCTATTTCTGTCATCTTGGTTACCATTACACGTTACCTTTCCAAAAGTAATTTACATGTTATATAACTTTAATAACTAATATATTATTCTTAAATCACATTTTTCTTAAAGTAACATCCCTTGCATATGCCTATATCTGTAACTGTGCAAAAAGGACCAATATTGAGTTTTCAACGAAATAACGCTAGTAACGTTATTTTTTTATGATAATAAATAGGTGTAAAAAACATATTTGATTATTCGTCGAAATTCTTATTTACATTGGTTTATTGTTTTCACTTTATGGTAAATTATAAACAATTTCAAATGTTTAGGCGGCAAGGAATAACACCTATGTACCGATGTTGCATTGTCACGGGAAGGACGACCCAATCATAAATTACCAATTGGGTATTAAAACATCAGAAATACTAACGAAAATAAACTCCAAATACAAATTCACTAGTTATGAAGGACTAATGCATGGCACCAATGAGAAGGTAATTAAAAACATCCGAATAACACACAATGCCAGTCAAGCGATTTCAAACAAAAAATATATTCAAACTATATTATGTTGCAATTAATCCGCGCAGAATTTAAATTAATAAAATTGATAATTATGGTTGTTCTTACCTGATAAATTAATTTATATTTAAGAGGACAACACGCCAACAATTTTTCAATGAAAAACTTACATTAACATTTTTAATTTTTATCAACTTACAAACATGTTAGTAATACGAAATGAAAAACAAATTCTAATTAACAACATTATCTAGCGACTGAAATAGCCGATTTTTGATATATACATTTTTATATACTTTGTATGGGCTGTTAAGATATGGATTTTTTAGATTTTTTTTAACAACTTATAAATCGTTAAAAATTAATATATTATCACAAATCGGCTACATCAGTCGCTAGATAATTTATTTTTGATTTCATCTTAATACAATATTCTCAAGTTGATAAAAATGTAAAATGTATAAACATGGTTTTTAACGAATATCGTAATTTCCCAACAATTAAAAACGATACAAGACTATTTTTAAATTACTTAAAAAATATATTTAAATATTTTTGAATTGTTGGGTTATCATTTTTCTTAATATTCATAAAATTCGCCTACACAAAATTCCTTTATTAATCTGTATGTATCGTCATCTTAATATTAATGAATGTATAGAGTAGCTATTAATAGAATAATGAACAAATTAATATGATAAATTATAATATTTTATAGTTTAAAATAGATAGGACGCGTGTATTTTGTGGATTTAAAAATGTACACACATAATTCAAGAACGTTTTAATTTATATAGGTATTGGCAGACATGAAAGTGTTTATTCGTAACACGTTGAAATGTAATATTTGAAATTGAACACTCTATGTGTTCATCGACAGTCAACACACTAGATGATTAATCAACTAATGGATTTCAATGCTGTTCATCAAATTTTATTAATCGGATTATTAATACTTGGTTGCAACCGAGATCTATTTTCTAGTATTTCTTCTTTTATTTTAGAATGTAATATATTTATTATTATTTTAGTTGAATTTATGTATGTGAATTGGAAATCAATTACTTCTTGTGCAGCATTCTTATGGTAAATAGTAATATTGTGCTGATCCATTGCCCCATCTTTACCTAACAGTTTTTCGTAATTTTTTAGAGGCTCTATGGATAAGTATCAAAATTACATTTACGTAAATAACGTTTTTCTATACTTTTCCTTTTGTATTATAGGCAGGTTGAAAATGGAAATATAAAGTTTAACGAAGGTACATTACTTCTCTTAATAATTTATGATTTAGTATAATGATCAGCGGTCTTATTTACAAAATAGGTACCTATGCTATGTCCATAGTATCTGGTAAATTTTCATCAGCTTTTGTAGGATCTTCTTTATTTATTAGCTGTGGTTAATCCAAAGATTGTGGCTGAATTTCAATCACATAACATTATCACATTTTTCAACATCACTATTATTGGATTCGTGTTCTTTTTTACATTTTTTGGGTGCATTTGTTGAAAAATAAGATGTAATTTTATTTGATGATGACATTTTCGTAAAATTAATAATAATTAACGTAAAAATCACAAACAAAACTCAAATATTAACCGCCAATCATAAAATATACTAAAATTGAAATCACATGTACACAGTATCTACCTAACACACTAATACGCCATAACAAAATAAAATGTTATAAATTTTCTCATTTTTATATTCTTATCCACGGATAGCAGACTACAGAGGTAAATACAAACTATTTATTATCTACCTCAATACCAGTGGTTTAGACAAAACTTTTGGAATCATAATTGTTTATTTTGAATAATTTATCATAAAGTATAGTGATATATATTAAAATAATGCAACAAATAAAGATTTAAAAAAAAAAATTGATCGATGGGTGAGACGATCCATCTATCGCTCCTCCACATAAAACCGTTACTGATTGAAAACCAAATGAATATTAGTATATGTGTATTGAGGAATATATGGATTGTATAACATCTCACAGCAAAAACTTCATACTATGTTCATGTTAGATTGGTGTCCACTACCGCCATGTGTATCAATTATTAAATACAAATCATTGTGATAATTTTTCATCTAGTATATCTATATTAATTTTTGTATTTTTAGTTGTATAATATTTTTATATATTATGTATTATTGAGTATATTTTGTATATTATGAAATATATAATAAAATATTTGTTAAAATACCAGTAACAAATGAAGCAATGATACCAATTTTATTAACTAATGAAAATGTATAAAATGTATAAAAATCATTTGAGTACACTATAGGTTATAGATATTTAATAGTAATATTACGAACCACGATTTTTGAGGTCGAACCGAACCCGAACCGCAATATTCAATTTAAATATCATACCCGAACCGAACTTCAAAAAAATTTAAAAATTAAAAACAATTAAGCACTTAATTGATTTAAAAGTCGGCAACTCGAGAGCTTCTTTTTTTCCAACCAGTGTATTATCAATAATACGACAAAACAATCTATTTTTGTATTGTACCAAGAATGAATGGTATACGAATTATGATTAATGTATATTTTCTGCATATCCTGCTTCCAACGCCAAAAACACGTCAGAATAATCAGTGATCGATACTAATATGAAATATTTAAAAAATATTTATAAACATCAGTCCATATTTATAAGCATATTATGGAATATAGGTATATGATTCGTAAAACATTTTTTATAAGTACGTCATATTATATATTGATGAACAATAACAAAAATTCGTCGATAATAAGTAGGTACTCACACCACACACATATATATATATATATATTAAGGGAAAAATTATTATCCATCTTTAAAATAGAAAAAACTACTTATTTAAACCTTTTAAATTCTTTTAGCAAAACTATTTTGTGATTAGTTCGGTTCGAAAATCAAACAGTTCGTAACATCACTATTAATTAACAAAAAAGTAAAATAAAATAGGAAATCTGAATAGACATCACACTGATAAAACAACGAGACATAACTCTTAGGTAAGACGGATTCATAATCCGTTATTATTTTTGAAACTTTTTTTTTAATGCGGGAAGCTATTGAATTTCAAAACCTTCAACGTCAAACCTTTGAGCAATAAAATTTAAACATTAAAACCTTGAACATCAATATTTTGAATGCAAAATCTTCAACAATACCTACAATTTTAAACATCAAATTCAAAAACGTAAATAAACATTAAACAAATATAAATATATAAATAAATGAAAGCATTTAAGATAAGATAAATCTAATAATTAAAAAATGTTAATAAATATATTTTTTTTGAATTAAATCAATAAATAAATAAGTGGTTGAAAATACATTTTTAATGTTGTTTTTATGTATTTACATAATATAATAATAATATAAAATATAACTCTCGCAATTTTCTTTGAAAAAACTATAACAGTTTATACAAATTGTATATTTACTTTTTTATTTTTATAATAAAAAAATATCTACAAGTTAATAAAAATGAAAAAAGCTAATGCTAAGTTTTCATTGAACATCATTTTTTTTTTTTTTTTTTGGCTGACATCCTACTAATAATCATTTACTACTCACACATAGACAAGTCACGCCCGCTGGTGACGGAAATGTTACCTATATTATAACACCATAGAAATTACGTTTTTTTCAAGGGCTATACGGTCTATTTTTGAGGAGTTCTGTTAAACAATTTTAGGAAAACGGAAATTTAACAAAATATTAAAAAAATTTTTAATAACATTTAATACATTTTATTGATAATAAAATAACGAATTAACGAAATAACGAATTATTAACACTATAATGATAAATATAAATATAATATAATGATTATTAATTGATATATTATATTATATATTATTTATAATGATTAGGACTGGGACTTTGATGCAATGTAATATTTTTTTTGTATTTTTAGCACTTATTTAAAAATTTAACTACTTTGGGAATTTTTTGATGCTTTTCGGCATTATTCAAGTTTTAAAACATTTTTCACAAAATTTTAATTTTCTTCTACAAAAATTAAAAATTAAATATTGGTTATCTTATCAATTATTAATTATTAATAGATTAAGATATTATATTTTAATTTTAGATTAAGAAGTTGGAAGACCCACCTACCTTGTATCTGCTACATTTTAATATTAATATTTAAAATTCAATTACATATTCAATTTTTTTATTTAAATATCTTGTTTAATTTGAATCATCAAAAGTTAACTTCAAATATATTTTTTGGGGTATATATAATATACTTTTTAAGGTATAATCCCTTATGATGTTATTTAATGTATTTAAACGAGTATATCAAAATTTAATATCGAAATTGGCCGGACAAACTTAATTTCAAAGTCATAACGATTTAAAGTTTTTAGTACTATTTAAAACGATATTTTCGTATCAAAAGAGTAACATAGAAATCAATTTAGTGATACAAAGTCTGATGTCATTTTGTTTGCCACTTATTGGACAGTTAAAAATATCCCTCTATTTGTTTTAAAAAACCACTTCGGGTAGGACAAATTAATTTAAAGACGGTTTAAGTATACTTCTTTCAGTTGCACATTTATTCCGGCCTGGGTCACTCGCTCACTCGGAGAGTTTAATTCAAAAATATGAATATCCCCTGATTTTCTATGAAAAATCACCTTGAGATTAGAACAGTTTAAATTTTAGTATAATTATTGCATTATCTAAATTTGCATTTTTGATATTGTGAAAAAACAATTCTTTTGATACAAAAACACAACGTAAAATATGTGTTTTTTAGAAAATACAAATCGTTATAATTTCGAAACCAATTTTGTTCAGCCAATTTTGATTTTGCTATCGTTATTTACTTGTTTAAATATATAAGATCACGAAAACAACATAAATATCGCTTAGGGACTAAATTAATTTTATGCTCATTTTTATAGCGCATTTTTTTTTAGATTTTAAAGTCATTTTTATATTTTTTACGACTTTTTAGGGAATTAAAATCGCAGCACTACTATTTACGAATTACGAATCCCATAAACACAAGACTGCATAGCGAAAGAATAAAATATTGCCTGTATAATATTACTCCTTATACGAGTCGCGAACTCAATTTATTGGCTATAACTTTATAACATTTATTGAAGAGTAGTGAGTAATACACAAACTTTTGATTTATACAATTATATTACATTTTTGCTTAATATTACAATACAAAATGAAAAATACATATTTATAAATGTATTTTTATATATACACTTATATCATTTATATGAATTAACCTTTTTTTTAATTACTACGTTAATCATATTTCAAACATCCATTAATTTGTTTTCTCGAATTATTTTGTAAATAAAATCCATATACACCGACGAACCTCACAAATGAACAATATATTGAATATACGTTTATCAATTGCCTATTTTTTTTATTCAAATTTTCAAAATTATTTGTCATTTAAA
The DNA here is from genome assembly GCA_025469235.1 of Pemphigus obesinymphae. Lineage (NCBI taxonomy): Eukaryota > Metazoa > Arthropoda > Insecta > Hemiptera > Aphididae > Pemphigus > Pemphigus obesinymphae. The sequence goes on along the minus strand of JAIPRL010000060.1, from coordinate 55,191 downwards.
TGGGACATAAAATTCCTTTACTAATTAATTAATTCTTATACTTTCATAAAGTATTCGAATACATATTCTGAATATTTTTTATGGAAGTATTCGGAAAAGAAATTCGAAATACTTTAAAAAAGTATTTTACTCAAGTCTCATAATATAGTAATAATAATTAATTTATATTCAATATTTTGACGTTTCAAGTTTTGTTGTTCAATATTTTGTGTTATAGGTTTTGACTGTTCAAGATTTTGCCATTATTTTCAATTCAAGATTTTATTATTTACATTTTTACTACTCAATCGTTTGAAGGACATTCATTTGTGTTAGTGCATATAAAAGTATAAAAAATGTAAATTAATACCAAGGGTATGATACTAACTACTGATACTTTGTTCTTGTGAATCAAGTTTCGGTGACTTTGAACTCACGTATGTCTAGTTAACCGGGGATTTAGGTGAACATCACCCAGAAATTTGTCCGAAAAGAATTATATGTTTTACGATTTATCACTTTTATGACTGAAAGGCACTGAACAGACGTAAACAAAAAAAACGCGGAATTAAAATTTAAGATAACGGGCAATCACAGTAATAGTGTAATCTCTTTTTCGATGGCCGGCCGGGTGGTGGGGCTTATTAATCGAAAAACTGTAAATCGTTCCTATGACTATGTGCCGTACTTTAATTTCACAGCAGGTAATCAAATATATGATCATATACGATACTCTATTTTTCGGCCAGTGTTGCTTCTGTAATGTTCTGTGGTAATACTGACGATCGATTAATTTTACAAAATATACGAAACCACTGAATGACAACGGGGCAACTTGTGCAATATGGACCCATCGGGTTTTATATTTTTTTTTTATGATTAATACAATTGATATGGTAACTGTTAGCCATTGCTTTAATAGTGCTTCGATAGTATCAGATATGATATCGGAAATTTTCTTGTTGACTACCTTGTCGTCTTCATAGCCATTTTTGGAATGAAAAGTTTCACCAATTTATCAAGAATGATATTCTGAATATTGGACAACGTTTGTTTGTGTTTCACAAATCTGTCGCTTAAAATACATATGAAATGATCGACAAATGGTATGAATACAGACTTGTAAATGTAGTCTTCTGGTAAATTCTTTGGTAATTTTCTCGATGTATTTAATGGGGTACGACCCTAGGCACTTCGAATTTTACTCCTACAGCATCAGCTATATCTTCGGTAGCAGTATAAACTTTTTTGAACTCTGATAGCCTCATAGCCTCGAGAGACCAAATACTAAAATTGAGTTATATACGGTATCGATCGCGGTTGAAGGCAGTTTTTATTTATAATTGTCCTAGTGTAATTACTGATTTAAATCAAGGCATCAGGCTGTTTATTTTTGAGCAAATGTTAAATGTTTTGACGTTTTGCACTTCGGCAGCGAAATAAAACCATGTACGCGAGTTAATAAATCGCTTAGTGTAGATTTAAAAATTGTATAATATTTTACTTACCTAATGACTACGGTGCACCTAAGGATCACACGACGATTTACAGTAAAATAAATTACGAATAAAAACCATAATAATAATAACCCAAATATCAAATATATAAAGTCCGGACAATGTCCTGTGGGTGAGTTTGTGTTATCTTGTATGTAATGACCCAGTACATAAAAATAGTATTTGAAATATTGTTCAAAACAAATTTTTATATTATTGTTTTGAAATACGTGATTTTGTACGAATTTGAAAATATATTAAAAATAATATTTTGAATTGATTTCATATATTTTTTTAATTGCATTTTTTCTAAACATTGAATATTTCAGGAGAAGGTTGTTGTTGCTCCCCCTCCCCATTACTACGGCACTAGACAGACGAAATAAAAAAAAAAAAAACACGTAAAATAACCAAAACAAAGGACAAAATGGTGAAGTTGTAGACTGGTTTTAATTTTGAAAACAGATTTCAATTCGTTATCATGTACCTATTCTAAGATTTCACCATGAGCTCTTAGATTCTGAGCATAACGAGAATATATTGGTTTTACAATAATGTGATTTTTTACATGTATGTAAATTTTTGGATAAAATTAGTCGAGTAAAAGTTTTCTGATAGCATATTGTTCTAGTTGATATCTACTTTATAAAGAGGTAATTTTTTTATATTAGTTTTCTTTAAAATAAAGGAAAACTACCGATAATTGTTAGAAATTGGAAAATTATAATATTAGAAACTTAAAAGTGACACAATATATTGACTAGACATAGTATTTTTTTATGATGTGATAAAAATTTCAAAACATTTTTACCACTTTCAGTAATTAATATAAAATTCCGAACTTTTGGATTTGATTTGTTTTTTTTGACGTGTATGCGTGAACAAGTACACACTGTTTTGAATAGAAAGAGTCGTGTAAAATTATTGGTCGAAAACCGTTCTGATAGAAAATTGCATTTTAAAAAGATTAATTTTTCAGTAGTTTTCAAGCGTAAAGAAAAAATATCAATAATAACTGAAAATCGTAGTAAATTGGAAAATAATTGTTTTATTGAAAGAAATGATTTATAATTGCTTTAAAATTAAATACATTCACTAACAGTATTCTATTCAATGAGCGAAAGTACTACAGAGTGGTTATTTTTTTATTCTATATATAGCGTCCAATGAAAGGGAGGAGGCAAAGAGGAAAATGTCCCCTCTGGCTTATCCGTACTTACTGTAAAAATGTATTTATTTATTTTATAATTTTATATTCAATATCTTATACAAGATTTTGGTGGAGTCGAATGCTATTTCAAGCTGGTTCAATTCAATTACTGGTGAAATTTAGAGTTCCGTGGGTTTCCGAAAATGCAAATTTCTCGATATTTTTGGAGACATTTGTTCTTTTTTTAAAAAATAATGAAGTTTAGGAGTTCACTCCAGCCACCCTCCCCGAGTTTTTCAAGATGGGCGCCCTTATATATATTGAACACGTAGTTAAGTATACGTATTTCAATAACTATGTTATCATCTTCAACGTCAATCAAACACTACATGAAGAAGACAATTATTTGAATACGTATTATTATAGTTGAAAATGTATTAGGTATATGTTTTGTGATTTGGGTTTATAATTAATTATATACTATAATAACTGTCACAATTGCTAATGTTTATTTGGTAAACTTAGATTGAATTACATAGAACTTTTTTATAAGTTACTTTTATTTTAATACGTTTTTTTTAAATTAAATAATCCTATGTATTAAAAATAAAAAAGGTATTAATTAGAACGAAAATTTTCTATATGAAATTTAACTTTGAAATATTTTATATGAAAAAAATACAATTAACTTCTAGTACCCATTTGAAATTTGTAAATACATAATATAACTTATAAGATTGCATATACTTATACATTGTTATATAATATATGTGTTATATGTATATAAGTTTGTGTGTTACGAGTAAAGTAGAAAATCCGGAAATCTGTATAATGTACTGGCTTTGTATAGAATATTGTGATAAATTGTGATGTCCAGTATCGTAATATTTGTGATTTTACACCAAAAATTACATTTTTATGTATTTTATTCTTTATATTTGTTTTATGAAAAAAATAATATATGAATAAATTATGTATGCATTTATGTAAATTATTATTGTTAATAAACAAGTAAGGACAGCTAAAGACACTCTACAAGCGTAGTAAATTCCCAATTTTTAAACATATTTTTAATGTAATTTAAAAATTATATAAGACAAAACGAATAATATCTATATAACAAGTTTACCTTATACATCGGACTGATTATATTTAATAAAATTTTTAAATATTTCATAGGTAATAATATTATAATATTTTATATACAATTGTATTAATAGTTCAAACTGATGATGTCCAATCAAAAATAAGTGCATTGAAAGTAGCTCAAATTGTTTTTATGACTTGAGCTTGCAGGTTGATATATTATTTTTTGATAACAATAAATGTAGGTATGAGTGTCATACACATACATCGCATTTGATTGCATAAGTCATGGATGAGTTGATAAAACATGCAGATCACTACCGTGTAAATTATTATAATTTATTATTCAAATCGTATATTGAAAATACGTACTACTAATTTTGCAAATAATTTATGAACTTGCGTCAGCGGTAAAATAATAATAACTAATTGAATCATCAACAAATCTCCAATTATAATATACAAATAACAAGAATATCAATGAAAATTTTGTGTTACGTTTTCAATTTGTGTTAATATTTGTATTTCCTGAAAAACTGAAATAAATCATGAAAAAATGGATTTTTATCAAATTACTCGAGAAATTGGTGAGGGGTATAAAATCATATATTCAGGAAGGACTAGTACAAGGAATGGGATAGGAGTGATATTAGAATTCTATTCGAAGTATTGTTTTCGAATGTTATATGCTTCTCCATTTTCCGGTAGGTACTAAATTTCCTCCAGTTTATATTTTAAAAAGGTCTATTTTTTAATAAACCCATCAGAAAAAATAACTAAATATTTTTTATAAAACCGGTAAAACATATTTTTGATCAAATCGAATTCATTTTAATTCCGTAAATATAACAACCAAGAGTCTTCAAATTTTCACATAAAACGTATTTAAATAAAATATTAAAGTAAATAATTCTTAGAAATTTTTTCTTGATTATGTGTTATTTATTTTATATTTTAATTATATTATTTATTTTCATTTTTCAAGTTTTTTCGTCATTAAAAGGGTTAAATATACCGAATCTTCGTTCAAAATGGTTTTATTGAAAGAAATGATTAATTGATGATTTCCAATTTAATATATCCACCATCAGTCTCATACCCAAAGTTGGAAGTTTACTGGATGGCTTTTCAAATTGATTATAGTTTCCGATAATTTTTGATATTTTTTCTTTACAGTTTTTCTTTTTTATTACAGAAAACTATAGAGAAAATTGAAAAGTTAAGTACCTATTTATGATGTACCTATACCATCTAGAATTAATTTTCTCTTAGAAATCTCTTTATAAAAATTTTCTACTCAACTCTTACTATAACTAAAAACATTTATAGGTACATGCATATAAGTAAATATATTTTATAATATAATATATACTTAAGTTGGTAACCATGATAAGCTTATATATTAATTTTTAATTTATAAAAATGTTTCGATAAGATCAGTATAGTTTTTCATTACGCATTTGAAAATTACTAAGAAAATCTAGAACAAATTTTCTATCAGGAACCAACTACTTTAATCTTAAGTGTATACAATAATATATAAACATAAGAAAAATATTTTAAAACCAACACATTCCTTGCTACAATCAGGATCTTATGTAATAGCTATATATTATCTACCTTGATCAATAATTATTTTTATCTGGCGATTTCAAGTTATTATTTAAAATTTTATACCTACAAGTTTCCTGCGTCATAATCCACTTGTACGTTGTGGGGTTACATCTTATATATATATTTTTTTAATACTTTTTGTATACTATATATACAGTATATTAAATATATATTACAGCATACTCGTTTTTGACCCAAACGAATGTATAAGACGTATATCGACCAAGTGATTACGGAAATATTACAATACCATTTCCTAAAATATAAGTTGTTTTTCGAATTTTTCGGTGTCTTTTGAACTTACAAAATGTCCAATTTTTACGAGACAGCCACAGTAACCTCGGTGGGCAAACACACTTCGACGGTAAGTAAAATGAAATTTATCGTAACTCAAAAATAACTCTATATATTATCAATGATAGTCAAGTTAATAAACCCTAATTAATCCAAAAGTCTCCACAAAACAGATAATGATTACTAATGAATTATTTATATTCATTATGTTTAATATTAATGTGGGAAAAAATATTAATTTAATGTTTTAATACCAATATTTAAAAACGTTTAACAAAATGTAATTTATTTATTAATAAATAATTATTTATTTATTTTTAATAAATAATATTTGAATTTCGATTTAAAATAAGCATAACGAATTCACGATGATGTCAATCGCTTTTAAATGAGTGTTGATACAGCTGAATGATTATTAATTATACAATTTTAATTGAATACAATGGAATTTCAACTAACTAAGTTAGTTAGTAAATGGAAATATTATTAACTATAAATTAGTTAAAAAACAATAAAATAAACAATTTTAATTATACTTTTTAGCTACTTAGGTAGTTATTAAGTAATTAATTAACTAAGTATATTATTTGATTTTTTTTTATAAGTTACTTACTGTTAAAAAAACCCCATTTAAAATTATCGTTGGATTTTATTGTTTCAGATAATATCTTGGGTAAATGGTAAAAAAAAGTATTCAGGTTCATGCAAAATGTTTAGATTATTAAGATCAAAATCATATTCATAATAATTAATAAATTGAGTATACATGATATTAATTGATTATAAAATGTTAGAAAACCTATGTATATGATTTTTAATACTATAATTTAAAGTTTTTCGTCTTAAAGTTAAAGTCTATTACGTAATTTTATTATTATTATTTAAAACTTACATTTACTATATTTTCTTATCTATCTGATTTATATGATTTAACTAAATTTAATGCCTTCAACAGATATAGGTATATTGAAATATTAACTCCAATAATATAAATATTATCATTATAAAAAAACCAAATAAAGGGGAAATAATATAGGAGTATATAATACCACATCGAAACAAATTATTGCCATGATTCTGCCCCCCCCCCCCAGAAAAAAATTTTTTATACCGCCTCTGATGGTAACTGTACATTTTCCCAAATTTTTTACCAAGTATTTTTTCGAAAGATCATTTCCCGATTATCAAAATCCCGAATCCATTTTTATTCACAAAAAAAGATTATTTTAAAGGAATAAAATATAAATGTATACATTATTATAACGTATAATTAATATACATGTATGAATAATGGGTAGATTTCCAAAACCGAATAAGAACTATTTTAGAATAATTAGTTTTACAAGGTTGTAAATTAACTTTATTTAATTTAGTTCTAATATAACATTTCACCATTTTTAATTTTTATTATATTAATTAATTTTATTTTTTATTATGATAAGTTTTTATAATGTACTAATTGACTTTTTTACTATTTACAATTATTAAACAGAAACAAACCCAAATACAATTCTATTTCGTATGAATTATGTTTATCTATTTTCAATATATACCTACATAATATGTATGTACCCAAAAAATAAATGTCCTTGTTACGAAATAGTTATAGAATATTTTTACTTTTTAGTTTTTTAGAAATATTATATTACAGCAATATTTTAATATTTAAACAAGTTAGGAAGCCCACTCTGCGTGCTAAATTCCTAGTTTCTATGTATTTTAAACGAAAATACAAATAAATATATAAAACAACGAATAATCTATATCTCACTATAATAACCAAATCAATAATATTTCTCAGAGCTATGTATAAAAAATATTATAAAAATAATAATAGCCTGGTAACCGAATCAACAATCCTAATTATGTACTATAACTACGGATGGACGGACAGACACAACAGGGGTATAATATAGGTATCTAAACTTATGTTTAGAAACAGGAAAAAAATAATATGATAGATATTAAATCCATTATTTTATAATTTAGTGCATAATTTATACAAATATAGGTATATCCTATTATCCTTTTGTATATTTTTAAATAAAAAAAAAAAATTTTGTCAAATTTTAAGAAGATTCCAAATGTTTCATTATTTTTAAGCTTTTATATATTATACCCATTTATAATGTATCTATAAACGCATATAATTAATTTATTTATTATTGTTTTTTTACAGCTTGTATTTCTCCATGGACTCGGTGAATCTGGGTAATTAAAAATATCTACATAAAATATGGATAGACAATGCTAAGACTTTAATATATAATAATGTAATTTATTTAATTATAATCAAATCAATTAACATAATATACAGTCAATACTATTAGAACTGTAACATTATATAAGAGTTATTGTTCATATTAGCTTACAAAAAATTATATTGTAACCCTTAAAGTTCTTGCCAAAAAAGGTGGCCTCGTAAAATTAGTTTTGGACTAAAACTAATATAGACGTAATATTAATATGAATAACTTTCATTTTACCTAATGTTTAAAAAATATTAAATAGATACCGTAATATTATTACGAAGACACTATTTGATTTAGGTCACTTCACATAATACATTTACTGACTATACTCATTACTGTATTTCCAGACACATTTGGGCGAACAAATTAAATAAAACATTACGCAAAGAAAATCTGAAAATCATTTGCCTGACCGCGTGAGTATTTACTATACAGATAAGTACAGCTATGCTCAATTCACTATATGCATAACGAATAATGGTATACCAGCTATTTTTCAATTGGAGAAACTGAAATAATATTGCCATTATTTGGCGGAAAATTGTTCATTAATATCAATTTAATATTATTACAATTATTATTACAACGTGTTTTAATCAGGTTCTAATGGATACAGTATACCAAAACAACATTGACAAAATTGTGCGACTTTGGATGGTCCGATTTTAAATTTATATAAATTTGTCTAAATCGAAAAGTTAAAACGAGGTTGTTGCTTAGAATTTTTTCACCACTTTAAGTTTTCTCTGTGCTCTCCAGTCATAAAAAATACCGTGAAATTTTTTTATACTACTATCGTACATTAGTCGTCCGCATTGGAGGTTTTTCTATAGTGGTCTCATTCTTCCCTTATCATCTATTTTATATTCATCTATCTAGTATTTCTTATCATCTAACCGTCTTGTCTATAGAAATATCTTAAACAATAGCAATAAATTAATAGTAAAAATCATGATATATATATTATGTTTATTGTCAAACTATCTAGGCCCAAGATACCGTTCACATTATACAAAAATGTCCCGATGACGGCTTTTATCAATGTGTTGTCTTCTGATATAAACGCGAAAGAAGACGAATCTAGTATATTAAGTGCTGTGGACAGAATACACGAGATTTCAGACGAGGAGTTGGCTAAAACGCGATTACCGTCCAAGAAATTGATGCTTGGAGGCTATTCCCAAGGCGGAACGGTGGCTCTATATGCAGCACTTACATACCACAAGCCTCTAGCTGGAGTCATTTGCTTATCATCTTGGTTACCATTACGTTATTCTATGCCAGGCGTAAGTAACATGAAAATTCTGATCATTTTTAGTAGTATTTCACATTACTTTAAATGTTATAAAACACCTAAATATTTAAATTAAGAGCAGTTATACTAAAAAAAAAAATTGGTATTTAAACCGAAATGTTGGTACCTTATGGAAAAACTACGAAACCTAAATAAGACGAATGTCACTTCATTATTTTATTTACCTTTATTTAATTGACGAGATTTTTTATATTATAAAATTTTTTTAATTTCAAATAAAAAAAAAAAACATTTTTTTCAGTAACAATGATCAAAAATTGAAATTTCTTCGATTAAACTAAGTTAACATGTTAGTGAATCAAAGATATTTTTCAAAATTAAAATTCCACTATTTCATCAGCAAACATCATACATTTACGTGGTGTTATAAGAAATTTAAAATTATTGAACTTAATATTATAGATTCGAGCTTGCGCGTATGCAAGTTTTTAAAACACAAAGTAATGCTGACGATCGCAATAGATACTATATTCCAATATATATAAAGCCATTGAGTATAGTTAATAATTTACATATTATAAACTGACAAATCACCAAATCACAACTTTGTATAATATTTTGTGTGTATAATGGAAGCAGGTTATTTCAATGAATATGCAAGTGATCTAAGATCTAGTTGTATAGTGAAAACTGTACTATTATGAGCAAACATTTTAATTAAACGAATGAAATAAAATATTATGAATGTTATTTTGATCGAAAATTCAAAATTATCTTACTGGCTATTAAATTATATCTAACATTCTGATGTAAAGAATATTCCTACTTAAAGAAAATATTCTTTTGGTTCTTACTTGTTGACCAAATAAATAATAGTAGTTACCTATTTCTTTGCAGCACTACAGTCTATATGTTATCTTTATCTTTTTAGTATAACTATTTAGCTATCTTAGTTAAATTTCTCATTGATAGATGAAAAATTATGTTTGTCCATATATTTAATTTATACTTTATGACACAGAAATATACAAAAATAAAATACTCATTATTAATTAGTAATTGTGACTTATAAAAAGTTATTTTGCATTTGATTTAAAAAAAATATATTATATAATTTTGACTACATTATTCCCCTCGTACTTTATTTGTACAAGATCTGTTCAAAAAGTACCTTGTAGACAATCATTCTTATAATTATTATTAACTATGTTATATTTATTGTGTTATAACTAATTTGATTAACCTAGTTCAAATTAAATATAACTAACTAATTTAAAATATTTCATATAATGTTCTACTTATTGTGGCTTTTATAACTCGCTAAGAGTTTTCGCCGCCAATACAACAATTACCTATCCCTGTCCTGCGCCAATTCTCTCCACGCGTCTATTCTCATATTCCTTTGGTCTTCTTCGACTGCATCGATCCACTTTTTTCTAGGTCTTAACCGAGGTCTCTTCCCAAGTGTTTTCCATTCCATTACTGATCTAACTATATTATTCTCCCCTCTTCTCATAATGTGTTCAAGCCATTGTAGTCATTGTCCTTTGATACAGCTAGTCAGTGGTCACCAGTGCCACATCAACCATATTATATAGCTCCTTATTATATATTTTTCTCCAACTATCCGTTGCTTCATCATAGACGGTTATTAGATAGTTCACACTCATATAGTCTCATATTATTCATCCTAATCTATATTTTGTTTAATTATTGTGTACGGTAATATATAATGAGTTTTAAATAATTTCTAGGCGATTGTGAATAATTTCAATGTACCGATTTTACATTGTCACGGGATAGATGACCCGATCATAACACACGAATTGGTCAATTATACAATGGAAATACTAACAAAAGTCAACCCTAATTATCAATTAGTTTTCTATAAAGATTTAAAGCATACTGTTAATGAAAAAGTGAGTAAAAATATAAATCAATAGGTAAAGTACTTTTAAATTATAATACAATTATGATGCCATAAATATTTTCTCATTATAAATGGTAATTTTAATAAGAATATAAAAAGTTTTCTGAATAACGTCAATTTTATAGTTCAAGAGAAAATGATGCCCTTTGTATATTCTACATGAATTATTTTATTTTTAGTAAAATTGTTCTCAAACTTAACGTGCATATCCAATCAAAACTATTTTTCTTTTTAATTTGTACCTCTTTCCACTTAACAGGCAATATATCCAGCACTTGTAAAAATTAAGTTAAATTTTTATTATAACAGGCCTCCAACTATAAATGGTTACTTGTGAATAAAATAGATGAATGAACTATTTAAATATTTAAATTTAAAATATCTAGTGTCTTATGAGATATAATATATAATTTATCATAATTTGTTTATGTTATATTACACCTTATATTATAGACATATAGTTCAAGAATGTATTATGATTATAAACTTTTTACATTTTATTTACAGGAATTGGCAGATATAAAAGTATTTATTCATAATATATTGAAATAAAATGTTTTAAATCATTTATTACGAGGTATTGGACATTGGTTTTATCAGTTATACACAGTAAGCCTGCATCCTTATATATATATATATATATATATTACATAAAGTAGCAACTTGGTGAAATTGTTTGTTTAGTTCGTGAAACTATCAATGAATTAGACATTGTACAATATGGATACCGTCACTGTTTTCTTTGTATAATAAATAAAATGTACCTATTTTATATTGTTTCTTTCGTTTTTTGGAAATACCTACTATATTATTTTTATTTTTATTTATTAAACATAAAAATAATAAATTCTTACATCTATATAATACTATTATTATAAAAAATATTTATAATTAAACTTTATAATAGGTACAAGATGCATATGATCCAATGCATACCATTATAATATGCACAATGATCCAATATATGAACAGTATTTTTATCTAACATTATACCGTATAACAAAGAATTTACTGTGTTTAAAATGTTATTTTTATAATTCAATTATGACATCTTTGTCAACGGTCTGTTTATATTTTACAAAAAGGCTGTCCTCGAAAATATTTCTCTCTTAGTTTAAATTTAATAAGATGGAAACTGCAAATGAAGGTACATTCCGTTCAATTCATCCGAACCATACTTTTTTTATGTTAACTTTTTATTATTAACTCAGAGAATTCTCTTGACAAAATACTAATAATAATAATAATAATAATATATAAATCACACATCGAACAAAAAAAAGTTGATTTAAATTGTATTTACATGTATTAGATTTTGAGCGAAGTGAAGAAGCTATTTAGTTTTTTTAAACATTTATTACGAATTGGATTAGCGATATAACTATTATATTATGATGGCGTAATATTATAAAAATATATTTTTATATATATATTTTACTTTACGGCCGTCTATGTCATTACAGAGATATTTAGGAAATTTTCATATTTCTTCGATAAGTATTTGGCTAGGCATCGATGAGTCAGTTAGGCCTTGAAATTATATACATATAGATGATATTATAACTTCAACCAGAATAAAGAAATCACTAAAATTCACGCAAATTCATAGAAAGTGTTAAAACTGATCAAGACAATTTTTTGTGAAAATGTATTTATCTTCCTGTGTATTTTTAAGCAAAATGCTCAGGTGAGGACAAACAATTGTACATCTGTAAAATATTTGTTCACAGTACGCAGATATAATATTTTGACGAAAAATACATAATTCTATAAATAATAAATATAAAAAATTACACATATTTTTCATTTTGAAAATACAAATATTGTGAAAGCCAATATACATAATATATGGTATATTGAAAAACAGACAACATTTATTGTTATTATTAAAAATGTATAGGTTTTTAATACAATTTATACAGTTGTGATTTAAAAATAAAATATCATAAATGTTAGGGTGGTAAAAAAATTTTATTTTATGTTCCCGCTCTATAGAATTGTACATATTAACTTGATAAAAACACTGACAGACAGTTTCAAGAAAAAATATTAATTGGTGGCATAGCATACTTAAAATTTCGATACAATTAATATATAGATTTTTGTAATATAATCGTACTACTATTGAAAAAATGATCTTAAATCACAAACCAATATATAGTAAATGATATACAGTGAAACAATTATTATAGGGTGAACAATTATCGCATGAACTATTTTCCGCTAACAATATTGATATACTACCCTATAATGGGCTATACGTCACTTTTCACAGACACCATGTGCATAAATCATACCCAAAACCACCTTATCAATGGTGGCCAAGTGTGGTCATCTGCTAATTTATACCTACTATATTACGTGTATATGAATGATACATGGTTGTATTTTAGGAGGAGAATGCGGGTGTTTTGAGATATAAAATATTAAATATTTGGGCTTAACAATGTAATATAATGGTATCATAAAATATTGATAATGTGAGGATACATAATAATTTTTCATGGAAAAATGTTTTCCTTCCACTATTAATAGCTCATAGCTTACTGATGGTAAGTTCAATATTGATCCTAGTTGATGACAAATAATTACTTTTTTATACTTTTTGTCTATGTTGACTTTGGCACTTTGAAATACTTTACTAATTACTGTGACCACAACCTGATTCTAGTGAATTTTCCACGTCTGTATAGAAAATCTGTATACCGAACTCGACAATATTATTATAGTCACTATTGGTGTGTTGCCATATCGTAAATTTTCGTGAAAGAAAAACATAAGTAAAAATATAAAATAAATGAATGGGTATATTTCATTGATACATTTATCTATACATTAATTTATTAAAATATAACATTTTATTGATTAAAATTATATTTATGTATAGAAGATTATTTTTCCCTCGTACAAAATCGTCAATGAACGTCATTATAAAATGTAATATTATTTGCACATCCGTCTCGAACCGGTAGTGTGACATAATATGACGATTGGTTGATAAAATAAAATAAAATACCTATTGGATTTTAATGATAAACAGTTGTGGAACGTTTGTTTTTTGAATTGCGAAAAACGCTAGTTGTTTAAGTTATACAGATGATTTTTTCAATAAAAATATCATAGTATGCATACCTACTTATACATTTTCTTTATTTTTATGATAATGATATAAGTATTATAATCACGATTATTCTTTATTTCTTATAGCAATAAATGCATTAAAAAAAAAAATGCATTATAATCGAATGTTAATAATGATTTAATTCAACAAAAATAGCCTACGACTTTACCAAATGGGCTTTTTTTCCGAATCATTTTCTAAAAATATTGAAAATTTCCAATGGACTACCTGTACGTGTTTCAAAGTTTCTTTCCGAAAAGCCCAAATTCTCAAACGTGTTAAATCTAATAACAACGTCTACGTGCGATTCTCCGCATATTTCGTGGAATCGTTTTGTGGCCGTTTGCGTATACCTATACGAGATGGAAATAAGGACAAAGGCGGCGGTGTCGTGTTTTTAGGAGATTATGCGGCGGCGGCAGAAGCCGGGGTTTTTACGCGCGGGGAATTCCCCAAAGACATTTATCCGGTGGCGGCAGTATATAGCCGTGTTTTGCACCGGGTCCACGTGTACCCTCCCCCACCCACCTCCGGTCCAAATTTATGTTATTGCTCGTCGTTCGTTCTCGGGAAATTCCGACCAACGCAATTTCGGCGTGCGTATACCTGTCGTTCTGATTTACGCCCCACGCCGCTGCCATATACCGGTCCCGAAAACGCTTATTTGTAGTTTTGGTTTTGTGTTTTTTTTTTTTTTTTTTTTTTTCTGTATTTTTACATTTACCACCCATAGTCATAGAATTCGATCCGTGAAAAGGTATTATTTTTATTTTATTTTATTTTTTTCGTTTCGAGCAACAAAAAACATTTTGACCATATATTGTGTACCTATATATACATATATATATATAGGACATGTTAGGTTACCGCGTTGCGTATACGCGCGCATATATACTCCGAGCGCGGAACGATGGCGCATTTTGATACGGACCATATATAAATATGTGTGTATATATGTACGTACGTATATTTATTTTCAGCTCTTCCCGACAATTGGAATTCCAATATATAAATCGTTAGCTTTGACGGCCGCTGTTTAAAATTCTTTTTTTTTTTTTTTTTTAGACAAACCCATTTTTCACTTTGTTTTCAAATGGGGAAAAAATAATACCCTAGGTTGTGTGCGGCGCGCTATGCTTCTTCTATACAGGCTTCTGGCCATGACCAATGTCCGTTATTTACATACAAAAATCATCATTGTACCTACAGTGTTGATAATATACTTTACGATTATTTACATGATTAGATAACTCACACGAGAGCACTGTATCCGCGGTATTATTATTTAGGCTAAAAATAAAATACAAATAGTAATTACGGTATCCAAACATAAAGTTCATACTTTTTATATGAAAGTCTCCAAAAAAAAAGACGCATTTTTATCACGAAAAGTGGAGTCTCAAAGTGCATAATTGATTGAGTTACACAGAAGTAGGTATTATCGGTAACTGGCTAATTTATTATGCATTATAATGAACAATATAATACTAAGAATTTGTTAGTATGCATGATTGCAAAAGTTACCTATATTCGATAAAATGAATATGAATAAAAATGGTCCGTCAGTAGCAATTACCCATTATAGGTACCTACTGTTCTTAGCATAAATTCATGACATCAATTTCATTTGATTTATGTTCTATACAACTAATCAGTAATCAATGATTAATAATTGATACCGTTTAAACGAATGACACTTTGACTTTGTCAAATATTAATTTGGTTTAAATAAGCTGTTGGTTTAATACAATTTTGTTTAGATAAGATGAATGAATAAGTATGTCCGTGAAGTTGACCGCTCAAAATTGAACGGCTGACTTCAAAGTCAGCCAAAATTCATAGACTTTTCGAAATTTGACAACGCCAAAATGAATGGTTACAGCTGCCCGTCACCCAAATGCTATAAGAAGGCTACAAATATTAATTGAAAATACAATTCCAATGATCGTCAGAATGGAATTTAGGCAGTCGCTCGTCTTCAATAATACTACCATAGTTTAAACTTTAAACTATCCAAGAGTTGTTGAATATCATTATAGTTTATGTTGAATACTGTTGAAATTCTGTCATGGGTACCAATTAACAACATTGCGGGTATATAAAAACAAACACAATTATACTGTTTTAGTGTTATTTGATATTCAGAAGATCGTTCCTTCATCACTAATTTCTTTTCAGAAAATAACAGTCACTATGAAATCCTAAAGTAGTAAAGATCTGGATAATCCAAATGTATAGTACCAGCTTTATTTATAAAGTCAATTGATAGCGTATTATGATCATTAGATGTTGTAATAATGGATTTTGACCGAGTTAAGTACCAAGATACGCAATTGAAAATATATAACCTGGGTACTATAGCTATACATTATTAGTTAAAACCCTTGTAATACATTATTTTTAAGGGGTTATGCATAGTCATTTTTTTTATAAGCTGAGGGCTCGACAAATCTTTGTATGAGTATATGAGTAGGGGTTGATTATTAGTGTGAATAACCGCATGCACAAGTCAATTTAGCATCAGAACGATACTTACAAATCCAATTTATGAACGAAAAGTAGCTTTACGCTTGACAATTCAAATACTTTTGTTCGTTTGATATAAAAAAAATTTTAAATATTTAAATTCATCAAAAACTTTACTTTACATCTATATAAAATCGAAATAAAAATTTGCGATTTATTAAAAATTCCAATTCATTTTTTCTCGTAAAAAATTAATATTATAGAAAAAATGTTCTGATCGATACAAAGTCAACATATTAAGAGGATGTTACAATCGCATTTGTTGTCTCTGTCTATCTAACAGATAATATAGCAAAATCACACTACGCAGAATTGAAATTTTGGCGTTTAGGTTAAATGTATAGAGTATAAACACCTATCACAAAATTTAAAGCGAGGAATATTTTCGAGTAAACCTCATGAGAATTTTATAAAATATCGTCTGACGAAAAAGTTAAAACTATTTAAAAATATCAAAAACTAAAAATGCCGTGACTTTTTTTTTCTGACAATATTTTACAAAAAGCCCATGAAGTTCACTCGAAATTATTCTTCTCGTTAAATTTGATAATAGGTGTTTAAGCTCTAAATCTAACCAAAATGCCATAATTTCAATTTCGCGTTGTACAATTTTGCTATATTGCCAATTAGATGGACGGAGACAGAAGATGTGGGTATAGCATCCTCTTAATGATTTAAAAATTGTTTTAAAATGTTCACAAGTACAATTATATTATAAAATATACATAGTTACCAAATTGTTTTCACGCGCTGAAGTTGAATAGGCACTTGGGAAGATTACTACGAAACAAATTCCAAATGTACTCAATGATAATCTTAACGTCTTTCCCTAATTTTCTTTATGAATATTCATATATTTAACATTTTTGTTTTTACAAACTTGAGATACTCATTTCACTACATTTTTTTTTAAAAAAAGTTTTTAAAATTTTTTTTTACCCATGTAATTTTTTAAGTTTTATAATTTTCTTAAATAGGAACCCATGTATATTTTTTACTTGATTTTCAATAATTTTCGAAAATGTTGAAATTAATATTGAATATTAAACAAACCGTTTATTATTTACAAGCATTTACAGTTTTTACAGATGTGATATGGAAGAATAGAAAATACTATGTAGGTACCTTGCATTACTCTGCAGTTGTTTTGAAAAAAATGTTTGATGTTCGATTATAATATAATTCTATTTTCAATGTAAGAAAGTAAAATCATGGTGATAATAAAATTAAAAATACTGATTAATAAAATATTTAGTAATAATTTATGGTAGGTATATTATATTATTATTTCAGTTGACAAAATATGTTCAACGTCATTTATACATGGCAAATTACTGAGAGAGAAGAAAATGAAATGAATTTCGTCATAAATGTACAACTTTATCAATAAAATAAGAAAAATATACAAATATAGATACTGAGATGTATCATAAAATAAATTGTTCACTGTATAAATCACTATAGGAACCCAAACGGAAAATGGACTAAACAATTGATGTGTTTGACACATACAATTATACGTATTGAAAAAAAAATAAAATACTGCCTCTATATACAACTATTTACTATTCTAAATTATTCTATTAACGTTCTACCTAATAACTTTTGAATTACCCATATGCGTTTTAAAATATTTATGTTTACACACAGATTTTGAGAGTACCTACTGCCTGGCTTATTCGGGTTTTCTTGAAGTATTTGGAATATATTTTGCAAATGCAAGTATTTAGCTTACTCCTGCAAATTTACCCCTGACTAAGAGACCAAAGGAATAATTTCCATTATTTTGTTAAAAAATAATAATGCATTTTTGCATGTTTGATTAAAATATTAAATTTTTCCAAATGATTAAAAATAATTTATTTTCGTTCACTGTATCTCTATAATACCCCCTATATATTTATTTAATGTTTGTGAAAAATGTCAACGTAAATAATATAAAAAAAAAGCGATTGATATCGCAAAAAATATAACTATATAAGTATACACGTGTATAATATATTTTTAAATGCAACATTTCGTTTTTTACTTATTATTTAATAAAAACCTGTGGTGCTTTTTTTTAGTCTGCGGAAGATATGAATTTATTACAAAAAGGGTTTTTTATCCTGCAAAAAAAAGTGCCAAACCCGAAATTAAGCTTTTCATAGATAAGAACAACTACTAACTATACGCAAACCTGCGTTAATTAAGGGGGCAACCGTCGGTGTTTCTGTTAATTATTTTATTTTATTATTATATTTTTTTTTAGTCAGTTTGTAAGCCACAAAAAAAACCACTTCGACCCTCTATAACTTAATTTTACCCTTTGAAATACTTGAACATTTTTTTTTTTTTTTAAGCCACAGTCACGGTCAAAAAATGTGCCGTAATGAAATAATATATTTATATATGAAATTTCCTACTCCGCTTTTCGTCCTACAGTATATCCCTAGAAAGCGGGATACAAATATTTGTTTACTGTATCGTAATGAATTTAGGATTGACTTTGAATAGAGAGAAAGAGAGAGAGAGAGAGAGAGAGAGAGAGAGAGAGAAATTTTTAGTGAATCCGATAAAAATAGTATTGCTACAAAATCCTTGGAATTTTTACGTAATGTTATTACATAACAATACTGGATATCCATTTTGTAGATTTTTTTTATTTACAGTACAAACGTGTCCATCTATCGCCCCTTCTTCTAGCCAAAAAAAACCTAATGGAATAATATTGTAAATCTCTTCTGCATGTTTGTTTTTCTTATTGTAAAACAATTTTACAAAATAAAATAAATCATTTTCGAAACACACTGCCAGTGCCGGATCTAAGAGGGGGGGACAAAACGGTGCACTTCCCCCGAGCACCATTATTGTGGAGCGCAAAATTAAAAAAATTATTTTTGTTATAAATTTGAACCAGATGTTGTAATACCCAATATTTTCATAATAAATATATGTATAGCCGTATAGTATATTATTATGATGTTATTGTTATATCTGAGTATAATATATATTTGTACAGATAGTATACATATAGTCGCGGTCACGAAAAATGAGCACTGATCGTTCAACACCAATAGGCAGTTTGATCACTGCAAATATGAAC
Organism: Pemphigus obesinymphae; assembly: GCA_025469235.1. Lineage (NCBI taxonomy): Eukaryota > Metazoa > Arthropoda > Insecta > Hemiptera > Aphididae > Pemphigus > Pemphigus obesinymphae. Next base: position 35,403 of record JAIPRL010000060.1, on the reverse strand, counting down.
AATGGATTGTGCAGTGCTCATTTTTCGTACTCATGACTAAAATGAATGTATTCCTTGAATTTAAGAGGCAAAATACCTTAATATCTACTGTTTTTTAATTATTTATTATTTTTTGACCATTTTTTTTTTTTCGATTAAAAATATTGTAAGGGAATGCTCATTCTTTGCAAGTCCAAGAGTTTCTACTTACTTATCTACCTACCCCACGTTCTATTTTTCCAATTCGAGCACTGTTGTAAATATTATGAATTGAGATATACACTAATGCTGAGTACCTAATTCGGATCAATCCGTTTCCGGATAACTAATCTGAATCGATCCGGATTGATAAAGATGCTATAATCCGTTTAATCCGGATTAACGGATTACACGGCGAATTCGGATTACATAATTATCGTTATCACTGATTCGAGATATCACTGGAAAATATTTTACAACTTTTATGAAATACGCACAAAACAAACAAATGATATAAACAACCACGTTGGAAATACACGTTGACCATTTTAATTGTATTGAACTTTCCTATCATATTGAAGGATTGTATCCGAAATCTTGATTAAATTTACAATCCGGATTATATTTTCAATCCGAATTAGCGTGATTGGATCCGAAATTCGCATTAGATTTGCAATCCAAATTGATGAATTAAATTAAATTTTAATAACTTCGAACATAATTCTTTGGAGGTATCACAATTTTAAATTTGTTGATTTTAAAGTAGGTATTGTCTTATATAATATATTTTGCTACAAAATAAAATCTTATTTCAAGGTCTAATATATATCGTGTTGTACAACATATAGGTTACTTTGATTTGTCACCAGGTCAAAGATAAGATGAAAATATCGCACTTTTAAATAAACATTTTTAACATTAAAAATTTCGAGACTCCAGTCGGAAATAAATTGGTAAATTTTTAAGGTTTGTTGGGTTTAATTTTAAATTTTTTAATTTTTTACTTATATATTTTTTGGGGAAGTAAATCGTCGGTAAACTTTAGATTTTTCGTCCAATTACTGAAAAAGTGTAATGAACTTTTTTTTCTAAAGGGGCGCAAATTTCATATTTTACCCCGGGTTGAAATACCGGTAGATCCGGCACACCATAGTGCTGCAGTATTCCAATGGTGGTATAGACCAATTATGGTATTATCACTCTACCTATCTACCTTTTTTTGTTATTATGTGCTTAATCATAGACAAATAAATAGTTAAACAAATATTTATCCTCTTCAAAAAAAGATAACTCAATTAATCTGTTTTTATTACGCTCTATCCGTTTAACCGATTATTGTAGTCAATATAAAAATCAATGTCTTATTATTATATATAATATGAACATATGGAAACTAACAATAAAATGCATGTAGTGTTTAAAAAAGATTTGATCACTCATACACTACTGATGTATATTTGTATTGTCCAAAAAATCTTTGAAATATCTTTCACAAACTATAACAATATGTCCATAAAAACATATAGTTTTAGCTGTTGTGTAGTGGAAAACTTAAAAAATATAGCTAAAGTTTTCAAACTAACTACGGACCACGAGCAAAATTTATAAGGAAAGTGAACATTTTTTATTAGATTCTTTTAAAAAAGTATATGCATACCTGCGGTGTTAATACAGATTATACAATTTTCATTTATTTTTGGACATAGGTCGAGTTCCTATTTTACATTTTTACCCAATAAACTTTTATTTATAGATTGTGTTCAACGACTCTATAATGTGAATAAATACACTTAGGTGTATTTTTCCATTATTTAAACGTTCTTTAAAATATTATTTATTATATGTAATAATTATTAATATTATTATATATACGGAGAAAACAATATTTAATATTCCATCTCTAACCATATATTATTACCATATTTTAGTACTATATAGGTATATATTAACAAGAACAAAATTTCACATTTATTTTCAATTTCAAGTTGTTTTTATAGCAGTTATAGATTTAATAAATTTTACGCACCACTTATCAGAAGTAATTTCATATTTTAAGATCTGAAAATTAAATTCAAGGTTAATTTTAAATTAGTCTAACTATAAATTTATTGGTTATTTATTTATATTGAAAGTCTTATAACTAACACCAATATTATTACTGTAGGTATATCCAATAGTTTTACATAATATATACAGAGCTTTGCTCAGAATTTTTTTATTAAATGCAATAATTTATTACAGCTTTCAATTTCAATATGGCTACTTTACGCTAGAGTATCCTGTCCAATATAAGGACTTTGCTCGCTTCCACTGTTTACCAGCACTTTTTTTTTTAGATAAATAATTATATACTTTATTACAAAATAAAATAATAATAATTAATTGATTTATTTTATTTAATATTAGAATTTTTCAGAAATACAATTAAATATTATATTCAATAAAGGAATATTGATTACCCGCATAATATTTGATATAATGCCATATAGAATTCTACTGTACATATGCATTTTCAAATTGTCTGTACATTTAACAAATGAGGAGTTGTAATTGGTCCACTCATTTAGTATTCACTGGAAAAGTTAAACGGTTTTCAACAAATACAAAGGCATATACATGTCTAACTATATACTCATAAAACTCAATTATTCTGTTTAATCAATAACCTAGATAGAAAACACTATTTTTAAAAACTAGTAAAAGAAAAAAAAATTACTTAGTGACAAAGAAAGCAACTAACTTCTTTTGTACAATATTAAATTTTTAAAAGGAAGTGTAAAATTTTAATTCTGTCAGAAGCATATTATTGTTAATATTTAGGTATATTATAATATAGTATATTATACTACGTCTTATCGTTATATATATATTTTTTTTTCTTTTGTCCATGTGTAAGTATTCAAACTTCTCCTAAACGGCTGGACCGATTTTAATGAAATATTTTGTGTATGTTACAATAGGTCCTTGGATGGTTTAGATTCAGAATTGGACACGGTAGGTGGTGCTGCAATCGGGTTTTAGGAAATTTTATTTATTTTTTGACGCCATATAACCCCAAAATTTCACCCCTCCCCCTAATATTTTTTAAAATGAAAAATATTGTAAGTTCATGAATAATTGACCATTAAAACTTTCTGAAACGTTTATGAATAATTGATCTTCTACAGAAGTTTGTGTACCATAGGTGGAGCTGATGTCAAATTCTGTCAAATTTGAAAGAAATTAAAGGTTAGCAATATGTCTGTGATCAGTAAGATTAATGAATTGGAGAGCTGGTAGGACGAGAAAGTAATCATGTGGAGGATGAGTAATATTAAGGTGAAAAGCAGCAAGGTGTAGGCATTTTTTGGGAAGACCTTTCTACTGCTGTACTGGCACAAGCAATTAGAGTGTCCCAAAGAGCTGAACTATAATCTAGTGCGGGTTAAACAAGTGAACAGAATAGAAATTTGAGAAAGAACATTAAATGAAACACTTGAGTTATACGAGAGATAAATCATATGAGTTTAAGAGGTTTACAGGTAATATGTTTATTTGGAGAGAGGTTATGAGTGAACATAAACAAATCACTAGTGCAATTTAAGACCACACTGCAGATGGAGAAAAAGAATAAGAAAATTAGGAGGGAAGAAGGACATAACAGAGCATTTAGTAGTGTTTAGAGAAAAACTAAAAAAGTCATTCAATTTAACAAGACGTTGGAGGTCTGCCTGGAATAAATGACAATCAGAAGGTGTTTTAATTCGTAGCAATAATTTCATATCGTAAATATGAACAACTTGGAGTAGTGAAGAATTAATGAGGCAGAGTTGAAAAATAGAGCAATAATAGAGGAAAAAGACTGCACCCTTAGGTAAGCCAGAAAAGGTGAGAAAGTGTTTGAGGTAAAATTGGAAATAGAGTCAATCAGCAGGGTCGGACTGGTCCGGACCGCTAGTCCGCGATCACGGACTGGGCCCTTGGCTAATTTTGGCCCCCTTTCTTATATTTGAATAATATTATTTAATAATAAATCTACGGACCCGATATTTATTTAATAAATAGACGATTAATATTTCCTATTCTGTAACTATAGTAAAAAATTCTAAACGATTGATCTATTTTTGAAATCTGTAGTATAGGTAGGAACCTATTTGCATATTTTATTTAAAATGTACCTACTTATATGTATCACTAATCTTCCGCTATGATACTGCGATTAAGTTATGATTTTTAGTTTTATTGTTGCATTGTATACTATTTACAAAATTAAAAACATTTCAGATTTTACAATTTACCACCACTAGAAGATCTTCCAAATTTTACCAATTTTAAAATTGGTTTTTTGATCGTTAAGCGTGATTTTGGAGGGTAAACCTTATAAAATTATCAACTTTTTTTTACAACTATAGTCAAAATGTCTGAAGGGTTGATCTGTTTTTGTAAAGGTCTGTAAAATAGTATATTTTTAATTTTCTTGTGAACTATGTATTAAGTTTTTGGATAAATTATTTATAAGAATTTCTTTCATAATACTCAGATAAATTAAATATTTATTTAAAAACGCTCAGGCTCAATGTACATGTTGGTATCTATTATATATTTCTTTATCACCAAAAATGTATAATATTCCAAATTTTACCATTTTTCCTCTTTTCACAAGGCATAGATTAATTTATTATACAATACATATTATATACAATTTTGCTTCTTATTATGGTTATAGAATTTTTTTTTTTCAAATACTTGATTAAAAATTTTGTTAGGAACTAAAAATTGATTTTTCATTATTTTTTATATATATCTACGTCCTATATACATTTCCGGTAAAGTTTGAAAAGAATTAAACGATGTTGTTTTATTAGAATAATTTACAATAATATTATCTATAACAATTAATTTTTTCCCACGATCTTCCAATTAACTGTATCCATTTTCAAATTTTCTATCAATTTTTGAGTTTAAGACCTAAACATTTTTACAAAACATATTAAACACACCTACCGTTTCTATATCATAGTAATAATAAAATAATATACGATCTAGTTTTCTAGGATTATTTAAATTATGTATAACTTTTTTCAAAGTATTATGTATTAAGATTGGAGGATGCCACACATATTTTCTCAATCTGTAGTCGTATTTAAGAGACCAAATTTATGCCAGAATATATTTACAAGTTCTATCGTTATATATATGTTTTTTTAATACAAATCCATAAAAAAAAGTTATTAATTTTTTAATTTATAAAAATCACTTTTTTGGAGGATTTATGGCATCAAAAGAAGGACGACGGTTAAACACAGATAATTATGTCTATTATATTGTGTTTTTTAATAAATGACGACTACTGGTACCCGAGAAAAATTTTTTTGTGAAGCGGTTTTTAAATTTTCTTAAAAATTTTCTATATAATGTAGAACTCTTAAAAATTGTATATTTGACGTCCTCTTAAGTGGAATGATTATTATTTTTCATTGGATATATGGGCCCTTTGACCAAATCGCGGACTAGGCCTTTTGATGCCAGTCCGACACTGGTCTCGAGTATTTATATATATGTGGAAATGTTTGAAAGTCCTCCCGATGAAAGTTTGCCGAAATGTATTAATATAAAATATAAATATAATTTAAATTGTGAAAAATACTACGGATGTCCGACGATTTGAAATTCATTACTATGAGATGGTAGGTACTAGGTAGGTACCTACACTATGTGAATTAGTCGGTCGGACTTAACGTCTCGGTCTTTTATAAAACTATTGTCCCCAGACGGAAATCTTGACACAGGGTATTATAATAGATACTATTATACGTAGTTCAAACGAACGGAAAAAAATAATATAATATAATATATATAAATATATATTATATAAATAGGTATAATAATGAATAATTAATGATAAAAATTGAACGATAAGAAAATTTACCAAGATTTCGTTCACATTTCGCATACAACATAAGATAAATATTGAACGAAATTTTACCGGACACATTCTACATAAATTATTATTATTTATATAGATACAAATCCGACGTGGCGGCGATTTGTGTACCTACATAATATAGAAATAAAAATAAATGAAAATATGTATAAATTATGAATTAATCAAACGTTTTCTACCATAAATATTCATTATTTTAATACGGTGTAGGTATAAAATTGTAGAAAAACTTCTAAGGTTTCATAATAAGAAAACCAATTTTAATTTGGATAATTATAAGTGAATATATCAATGAATAAATGAGTACCTACGCGTTGAGGAAATGCGTGTATTATAATAGGCGGGCGGCGAGTCAAAAGAACTTATGACGTCACGTGTCATTTTCAAACTGCGATACCGATCGAATGGATACTTTTTTTAATGGTATCTTTTTTTTAGTTATAAATAGTACTAACAATTTAGCTCACGTCTATTTTTTCCTTGGGTAGTGCTTTAAGTCAATAACGCATAGTATAAAAATCACAAGACAATACAAATCGTACGTCAAAAATGCAAACACGTCATTTCTAAGGGGGTTGTACACAGGCAACTTTTCTGTCACCTGCGGGCACGACATGGTTCCAGTCCCGGTCCCCCGTTAGGTTAGGTACACGGTGCTGTCGCCGCGGTCCGGACCGACGAATGTCCGTGCAGTCGACTTCGTGCGATCTTTTTTTACATTTTTCCAAGTTTTTTTCCCCGTTTTTTTGACGGATAATATCCCATCATATATTACATCAAAAGAGATCAAAAAAACGTTTGGGAAATTCACAACGATCTGTCACGAAAAATTGTTTTTGTAGGAAACAAAAATGTAATAGTTGAACCACATACACTATTATATGTTCGTACTTAAACCCATTAAGTACAGTTAAATAAATATTAGGTATAAGAAAATGTTTTTATATTTTATTTTCATGTATTTTAAAGATATGTACCTATAATATAGGTACCTATACATTTTTATGCATATATATTTTCATTATGTTTTCTAATTTTAATTGATTTTTTTGTTTTCTTTAAAGTTTTTTTTATGTACAATATTTTTATTTGTATTCTGCTTATAAGAAATTACACTAAAATAATCAAGTATAAAATTTAATTTTAATTTAATTTTGCATGATTTAATTATTTATATTTTATGGTTCGACCTAATGCCTATTAGCATAATAAGATAATATTTTGCTACTTTGGTATGAACTACGATATAATAATATTATAGAACATTATTATTATGTAGGTACCTACTGTATTACTGTATACTATTTTATAGTATGGTATGGTTTATAGTAAGGTGTATTTTCACCTTTAAAAATTCATATATTTTCAGTGTATTCAATGTTTCAAAATATTTTCATCATAAATACACCAATAGTGTATTCGACCTGTATCTATAGGAGGAAGAATGCGAAACAGATGTTTTTATATGTATATAATACACATTATATTATCTTATTAATGCAGAATCAAAAATCGTTTACAGTTAATTGCCTATTTTACAAGTGATAGGTGATGGGGCCCATCTCCAATCCACAACCTTAAACACGCATTTGAAAGATACACACCTAATAAGTTGACCTTGTAATGAAATTATTTCAAATATTCAGTTTTTTCTAGGGAAAAGAAATGGAAATAATAGAGTAATTAGGTCAAAAAAAAAATTGTGTTGATGGAAATGACCTATGAGCTATGAGAAACCTTGTAAAATAGTTTACACATTGACCAATCCACTCAAGGGGAAGAGTTTATTTTTGTAATTTTGTACTTTTTTTTGGATTTTTATAT
>JAIPRL010000060.1:3881-27598 GCA_025469235.1 Pemphigus obesinymphae | reverse complement strand
GCCCGCCAAATGATAATTTGAAATATGGAGACCGGCTGACGTCATTTTTAGAGTGATAATACTATATGCGCTTATCAACCCAAACTAGTCGTAGTTGCTGTCATACCATGTTATTTGGCCATGGTATGCATATTATGAAGTAATCAAAAGAGCGAATTACAGTGTGACCTTATATGAGGGAGTGAAATACCGTATTCGTCCAGTTTGAAGTTGGACTGATTATTATCTATTTGTTTATCAAATTCATATAACACATTTAGGACAGTTTCTTTATTTTGCTTACAAGTTACAATTGAATATAATTTAACGACTTACTGAAGATATTTTAAACGTAACGTCATAGTACCTAGGTAAATACACAAATAATAATTCAAAAATTCGAAATGCGACAAACAGACGACGTACGAAAATCGAGAGTGAAAACTCGGTGAGCTTGTGCATTTCCATGGCTGCTAGCGGATCATGATAACAGATAATCAGGGTAGGAAATACAATAGAATATTTTTATCGAAGTTTTTTTTTCACACATGGTCATAATGTAGTTTGCCGTTGTCCTCACTTCATATTTTTATGTCTATGGCCACCCCCTGTTCCCAGGACGAATCATGATCCTATGTACACAGGTTTTATGTAACAGTGTGATGCGTAGTAGCGATGTTTATCCGTCCGACTTTATATATAATACCAAGTCAAGTACATACACAAGAGCTCGTGCAACCACTACGTCACTCCGTTGTCCTAAACTCGAAAGGGGGTAGGTGCCTTTCGTGTACGTGCTCTGGGGTCCAACGACCGTCGTCACTCTCCAGTCGGTATACACTTCATATAATATGACTATACGTGCACAAACAGAAACCAATAACAAGGACAAACAGTGTTAATTGTGTCATTTCCTCGTGTAATAGGTATGGATAGTGTTCCAACTCTGAATAAAATATGGCAGAGCAACAATACACCTAAATATACTGGTTACTTGTGATCGGACGACGGTTCAAAATCAGCGTCCGGAATATTACACGCAATCTTCAATCGCGTACGTCAGCCAAAACGAATAAATTTTACTAAAAATTTATATTTAATTTCAATTTTATCATTACTCGTCGATTTATAATATAATATATAAACGTGATTCCACTTCACAAAGTGAAAAACAATTAATATAATATAATTGTACGCGATTCATATTTATAGCACTAACCGATACATTTAGTATTTTTAATTTAAGTCTCGTATGAATTTCGTGATAAAAACGTAAAATGCTTGTTACAATACAGGCGGTTACCTATATAGTTATTTTAATTAGTACTGCTAAGAATAAATTTAACTTTTTATTTATTTTCACTCGTATTACATTTAAGAATTATATCATTAAAACATATCTCACGGTTCGTTATCTTAATCACCTTTTGTGTCGCAAAATAATATTACAAAGTTTTACGAGTTCCATAACTGAATACCTAGTCGTATCTACAACTTCCGTACTAGACTTAATCAACTCATTGAGTGCATAACGAACATGGAACCCTTTATAATTCAACATTATTTCTTTATATTTCTATTATTCGTAATCGACTGTCGTCACGCTAATTTGAAAATAACTTTTAGTTTAATGTTATAAACTTATAAACACGAAGGTAAATAATTAGACTCAAACCAGTGAAATTGATTTCGATTTACTCGTTATGGTAAATCGACAACTGAGAGGTAATTAAAATTCCAGCCTATTCAATTTAAAATATAAATATACGTACATATATATTATTTATTTAGACAATTTTTATAAATTTACCAGTTGTATGTTTCTTGAAAAAAAAAAAAAAAAACAATTATCAACGGAACGTTTACACAACAAAAATTCGTGACAAAGTTCTATACCGCAATAATGTAACAATATTTTCCAATTCTTGACAAGTTTCTGGCACGTACATCACGATCTATTTGCACGGTACTTCTCACTACTATATCCGTATTTCCCAATGATGGCCAAAGTTGATAAATCAATGCATGGGGTAGTAATGGAGTATCCTATATATTATTTCGTTTTTTTTCAAACGAGGACAAAACGACCAAAAAGGATTGTTGCTTGCACTGTTCTATATTGTACTATGATGATACGATTTCGAGTGAAGTTGTGAAATTGTGCATTTTTAAAGCTACAAAACTAAACGACGGATGTGTACCCAATGCGTCACAATCGTAAAGACTGGACGATGCGAATTTTTCCAAATAGATGTAAAGTAAAACTTTTTGGTAGTTCGACCCTGTTCTCGAACCATAGTTATCGTGTTGTTTAATTATTATAAATTGAGAAGTAAAAATAAGTAATAACATTTGAAAAATTGTTTTAGTGCATCTAGCATAAATAATATTAATTATGTAGGCATGTTTAGACTATATTACAAATGAATATAAAAAATTAAAAAATACTTTTTAAGTGATTCAACTAATAAATATCACGAAAAAAATTATTATCAAAACATTTTTAATAGAATTATAATAACGTTTCGAAGTGAAATCAGTATTCAGATTGCCAATTTTAAAACATAATAACCGGGATGAAATAAATTTTAAAATGCATTTTTTAATGAACACCGTATTGTATAACCTTAATCTATACCTATAGTTTTTCATATGCTAACCAATCCTATGTAATGATTATATAATACCAGAGGCACGAAACCTTGAATTCAATACTATAGGAGATATTTTTTTATTTTCAGTGATAGTCAACAACTATAAATTAAGAATTCATTTAACTGCGCATCTGCCATCTATGCACACAGAGAAAACTGAAATTAGTACTAATCAATATTATATAAATTAGAATTTACCATCTAGAACGTTGTAAATTTATAATTGGTCTATGCACACATTACAAGTACACGATTTCAAATTACCCTAAGTAGACAAATTTGATATCCTGAAAGAGCAAACTTACTGGGCTATATGATATTATAGGGGTGAAGGGATGATTTGAGTGGTGTACACAGTAAGGTACATTCGTAACTTTTTGTAAAAGCAAGTCGATGTGTGAAAAGTTTAATTGAATAATGGTTTCTAACATGAGCAACAAATCAAACAATATTACACAAAACGAGGATTGAATTTGCTGACTTTCTATTCAAATATAATATATTATATATACGTCATAAACTATATGATACTCCTCTAACATAACTTAATATTAACGTGTAATCGTGTTAGTACCTATTATTTTGTTGAGATAAATTAATATTTTATCATAGATGCTTACGCTCAACGTATATTATATTAAGTATACAATATAAGCTGTTAATTATAAATAATTATTAATTTTTAATTAAAACATATAACAATATATTCTATATATTCACTACCTATTCAATTATTTTTAAGGCCACACAAATCTATAATATATTGAAAAGTTTGAAATGTACAAAAAAAAAATAATATATATATAGGTAATATAATATCGTCTGCTGCAGACTTGTAGACTATTTAAATATACATTTTCCAGTAAAATTGTTTAGAACCCCTTTGTTGAATTTTATCATTTCTGTTGTTAATAATTATTATCTAATAACCAATTCCTTATTATCTCGGATTGAATTTTTTTCGTTTGTTTTTCAGCGTAAAAAAATTACTTATATTGTTTTTAAATTTCACACACAATATAATTTGTAGTAAATTAATTATTTGTTTGTGATTTTTAATGATAATTAGGTAATACATGGATAATTAATGAGTATAAATTTAATGGTAGAAATAATAACTAGTCCGAAAATTTATGTTAAATATAAATATCTTTAAAAATTTGAAATATATCTAAAATTTGTAAATGTAATGACATTAAGGAGACGAAGTACACTACACATTTGTTTTCGTCTGATACATGTGCAACAGAGTAAAATTGTGTTTTTATGTCCAATTTTGTGGACAATTAGTGGGGTTAAGGATATAATGACCTATTATCATAATTAATGAATATAATCTATGACATCTAAGAATTATTTTTTCGATAAATATAATTTTAAGTTTTTACAAATTTATGAATATCGTAATAATTAAATTATTTTGATTCAAATTTAATTTATTGAAAATATAATTCCTACATGTCATAAATTATGTAAATTATGATAATAGATTCATTATATTATCCTAAAATCAACACATTTTTCACGAAATTGGAAATACAAAACCTGATTTGACCATGTTGCGCGTGTGTTAGACAAAGACTACTGAGTCAGGTACGTCTTTAAGATTTTAAAAATGAAAAAAATATCCATAAATTAAAAAACAATGTATATATATATATATATTATATACTATGTCCTATATATTATAATAAAAAAAAGTTGGTAAATATGAAAGAAATGAAAGATAAATATTTGCTAAACATATTTATATTTGTTTCATATTTTTATTTTTATGATATTGGATTGAATACACGAATATTGTAAATTTCAATACCGTAAATGAAAAATAAAATCGTGATTATTACTTAAATTTAAGAGAATATTTTAAAAAATAATGAGAAAAATGTCACAAACTATAAGAAAAAAGCTTAAAAAGATTTTTTTAAATAAAAATTAGTTATTTAGATTTATATTCGCGATAGAAACACGTCTTTCATTAGAAAAGCATCATTTAAAATATTCCGAAAAATGTATACAAATGGATAACTTCCGTTCCCTAATGATAGTGTGTACTTTTATTACGAATAAAATAATTACTGTTCTTTTAATGAATGTAAAATAAAAAAAACGCGAATTTTTTATAAAAATGTATTCGTTAATGGTCTAAAATTATATTTTGACGTTTATTAACATATGACATATATTGTATATATTTTATACATGTAGAAATGAAATCAATTTCAGTATATAGAAAATGTTCACTTTTGAATTATTATTTACTCGTTGACGTATCCTTAAGTACGGTTATTGTCAAGGATCTCATTACGGGTTAGGAGGGGTGAGAGGTGGCTATCGCGTAGAAATAATATTTTTTTAGGTATCCTTTTTTCCCTTGCCCTCCAGCTCTTTTTCGTTTATATTTTACATTGTACGAGACATCAACGAAAGGATATAGCTCGTTAAAATGGAAATCTTCCTGAGATATATCTTGTACATTTTTTTTTTTTTTTTTTTTATATCTTATTTTCCTGCAGTTGTTGTATCATTATTATTAGCATCAGTATAATATCAGTTCTCTTTTGTACTTTTTTCCATATTATGTATACAGTCAACTGTTGTAGCGTAATGTAATATTTTTGACACTGTAAATATTATACAAATAAATCCAAAAACAAGAGGATGAGAAGTGTCCGTAAAAATGAGTTAATTTTATTTTCTAAAAATCGTGTATGATATTCACATCCGTATTTGTTTTAAAAAGTCAACAGAATGCCATTATTATATAGTTTGTGTGTCAACGAACAAAATTTCTTTTAATATTGATCTATTTCTTAAATATTTTCCTGGAAATATTCCATCCGTTATGTTCTTAGAAATTTATAACGAAACACATTTATACTTGTAACATGAAACGGGTTTTCTAGTATACATAAAATTTATATATTTTTATTTTTTATTATAATGTATAGGTACATTATTTATTTACAATTTACAAATTTCACGCTCACAGACGTATAAATGACGAATATCAAATTAAAATAATTAGAATAATTTAAAAAACATTATTATTATTAATTATTATTAAATCATTTTAATACTACTGAGTAGAGTAAATTAAGTAGGTTATGACCATTCTAATTGAATTTATTCTGTGATATAAATCTTCCGTGTTACTAGTTAATCCGTGGCTAATACGTATTTCTATCGTTAAACTCATGAAAACCAGAGATTTCTAGTCTTTATGCTTTAAATTTTAAACGAAAACATGCTATCAGGAGTAAATAACAGATATCACAGATTAAACGACTCGAAAATTAGATTTTTTTTTCATCCATAGGATCTCTCTTTTGCATCATACATTAATATGTTATCTAAAGACAACGTTTGTCGAAACGCAGTCCATCAGGTCAATGTGTGACTCTCGTTCGGGAATGTCACTATAATAATGTATATTCAAACATTATTTAATTTTTACCTATGTTTTAGTTATTCCTACTAAATAGGATTACTTTCTGTTGTAATAGCCTATAAATATTGCGTAATACACAAGATAAAAATGTTGAAAACGCATATATGAAATTTTACAGACGATTCGGATGAACTGCAAGATATGTCTAATACTGCAGCTACAACACTCTCAGAAACGGTTTTGGTCGGTATGGAAGGTCAGCAATAATAATACTACGCTCCGGAGTCTAGATTAAATTTTGCCAAGCCTTTGAAAAAAAAAAAAAAAACCCATTATATTCATATATATATATAGAAAAATGTACGTTATAAAAATGCAATTCCGACGGTATTAAAATCCTTGTCCGCCAGACTCCTTTTCCTCTGTTTTTAACTGCCCAATAAAATAGGACATTATATTTGAACTCGGACACTAGATACCGTGGATATTGTTTCTACATGTGCGTGCCCAACACCCCTCGAAAATTCCCCTTTCATCGGAAATCGCCAATGACAGCTGCACTAGTGCCGAGGAAATGGTCTATCGTGGTCCGCAATGCCGCAGGGGTGCGTTCAATGTAAACGTACGAACGGATAGAATTAATGTTTACGGACCACTGGTGTCCATAAAATATTCGTTCATGTATCATATTTGATTATGAAACTCACGTTTTATCAAATATAAACCATAATATTAATAGAAACAAAGACTTTTTGGGATATGCTATTGCAGATATATAAATATGATATATTACGTACATAATTCAAACGGGATAAAGATAAAAACAGTTCAAATGAAAAGTATCAAGATATTATATAGATATATATATATTATAATCTTTGAATAAAAATCATATAGTATTATCACAAATTTCTTTGATAAATATGACGTTTCGTGATTAAAACTATAAATTATGGATATTTATAACATAGATTTCGATCTAGATATCATTCTTATATAATGATATTCAAATTTAATAACAGTGTCGCATTTTAATTCCATTTTAGCCAATAAAATAAACAGTTTCCAAAGTACCGATTTGTTTGAAAACTCACTCGTAATTAATTCAATCTTAATAAACAGTGGATACTTCAAATTATTTGCGTCTAAATCGTTAATTGATTTAAATACAACACTATAGCGTAGTGGCTCAAGCTAAGTAAAACAAAATAAAAAAAGGCCGGTCAGAAAGGGGTGGAAGCACTTCGCTCGTTCGGTAGGATAGTAATGATGGATATATTGAATTTATAAGAAATTATAATTAATTTCTTTAGATAAAACGATTCCGAGCTAAACATCAGTAATTCGGTGTAGCATGAGTATACTGTCGGTAATAACTAAAAGTAACTATTTTTATAATGAGAAAATTCAATGTTTAAAATTGCCATGAAAATTGGGAGAAAAAAATTTCGAAAAATGTTTCACAGTAATATTGTATATAAATGCATTTTACGCAAACAATTTCAAGATTTTAGTATCAATATTTACGAAATTATAACGATTATAAAATCATATTTGATTTTAACAAAATCGAGCTTTTACTGTTATTCCTTAATATTTTAGTTGTTTTTTTTTACACGTTTATCAACAAAATAAAAATAAAAAGATCTAAAAATGACCTCTTTAAAGTACCAACTTTACTGATAATAATTAAATTATAGCATTCAATCATTGTAGTGGTTAATAATATTAATAATATTACTATTACTACTATGTATTCACTATGAACATTTATTGTTATCAATACTAAATATAATAAAGATACATAATCGCTAAAGATTTTATTAAAATTGAGTGATAATGATCTGTAAGTGAACAATATTACTAAGAGTAAAAATCAATTGTATTATAGTATATTAGTTGTCACATACCTTACTAAAATAAAATATCAAATACTTAAACCTAATTTTATAATATTATTGTCATACGAAATACTGACTGAAAATATTAATTACCTGTCATCATACACGAAACCAGCTTTTAACGTATTGTAGTTGACCAAAAACGCCAAAGCCACGCAAGCCGAACTACCGGCATCCATGGCTAACACTTAATAAAAGGTTTTCAGATGCTGACCTGAAATCAAACATAAATTAATAATTATTATTATTAATAATTAATAATAGCTCTTGACGAATAGTATCTAAAAAATATATAGGCACACTCCAATTATTTATCATTTTGAAATCTATGTAAAAAATTTCAATTCTATTTTTAAATGACTGCATATAGATCGTATGCTGTTACTTCTTATGTTAATTTTGAAAGTATACATAAATATTTTATCATATTTTTCACTTTTGAAAACAAATCTGACCGAAGGTTTTTTATTTATTTCATTATTATTAGGTCATTTTTCAAATTTAAAATATCGTGAAAATGTGTTATCACATAAATTAAGACATTTTATTTTTTATTTTTTACATTAATACTTTCAGTAGATAGATTTCATTTTTATATAATAGAATTCAAATATTAAAATCGATAAATACATTAAATTTCAAAATAAATCTAAAAGAAAAATGCAAACCAATTTATTTTTCTAAATGAAACTTTTAAAATGTTTTACTATGTGCAAATAACAGTATTTAAAATTAAAAATAAAAATAAAAGATGAAACTCATCAAATTTGATAGTTTTCCACAAAGTAATGAGAAATTTCCAATTGTATATACTTCAGTAGATATATACGCTGTACTACCAATTTCAATTATACACATTACTGTACAAGAATATATTGAAGCACTTTCAGTCTCAAAAGTATTTATTTATTTTTTTTTTAATTATCATTTTATACTTAATATCGGCAGAAAAAGAAATTAATTAGTGAACTTCTACTATATTTTATGTTACAACAATAATAATGAAATTATATAAAATAAAAACCAATAGTTTCCTCGCTCCACTCAGAATCTAAAAAAACAATCTCTTTATTTCCCTAACTTTGACTGTTATATTATACGTGACTAATCGTTTTACCGAGTCAGTTATTTTTACTAGAGTAAAAAATCCACATAGTCTTATACACTAAAATGAAAAAAACTTAAGTTATGGGGGAAGAAGAGTAGGATAACGGACATCTGGTGTGGATTATCTAGAACGATGAGCATCTCTATTTTTTCCCCCGTTTCTTTACTAATTACTTAATTTGCATAAAAAAAACTACCAGATGCGTTGGTAATCTTATCGAATAACGTAATTTCGTCGAAGCAGGCACACTGCAGAGTTTAAGATCAGATTTCGGCAAAATCTTTTGTTCCTTTGAAACGTTTTCTAACGGTTATTTCAAGACAGGATGATTCAGTTTTCCAGACTTACTCGATATCAAAGACGAACTTAATAAATACAATAACATAGTGTCTGTCTCAAACATTATTAGCTGGTATTTCAAAATTGCATTCATTCATATACTATAAAATGCCAATTCATTAAATTACAAGTCTTGAACATTTCAAGTTTTACTAAAAATATATTATTAGAAATATAGTGTACAAATAATATATGATATACTACATATTATATACAAGTTCTACAAATTATTCTGTAGCAGTAACGAATTTACTATTTGATAAATAATGAATGCGCATATTGCATTCTAAAGTAATATACCATAATATTAATATTAGGACTTCAAACCGGTTAATACTGGTATTTAAATAACCGTTTATAAAGGATACATTTCTAGGCAACAAAAGACTTGGAAAACAAAACATTTCTACCTATAAATTGTATACCTATATATTTACAATATTTATTTTCCAGTTAGAAAAATAGAAAAAATTTCAAAAATCAAATAGTTGGAAAAATAGATTCCTTGCATTTACTTTTTAACTCTAAAATATTTCTTTTACTACTTTTCTCCCAGATTTGTTCACAATTTTTTACGAGTCATGAGATTTAAAAATTGAATTTTAAGGCATAAAAATTCATTTTTTGTTAAAAAGACGTCAATAAAAGTAGACGAAACGCTGCGCCAAACCCTTACTTTTGATATTTTGGTATAATTACTGCAGATTTTACCAGTATATACTAAGTATATAGCGAGGCAGATCTGTTGTTATGACTAGCTGGCTGCCGGGCACGATATAACGTTGTCGTTGGCAAATAGTAATCAACTTTTATCGGGTCCGATCACGACAAGAAATCCCGTTTCGTTTTATACTCTATCGTCGTATACGGTAATGGGATGAAATGTATGCGAGGGATAAACGACGACAAACGCAGTAATATACTTTTTTACACATATATGTATACAGTGTGTTCCATTTAAAGAGTAGCATGAAGAAATTCTGTCAGATTATCTTGAGATTCACATGAAAAGGTTATCGATGGAAATTTTGAAAAATGCCCTTTTTTTTAATATAAATTGTCTCGAAAAAGTATGATGCGTGTTTGTATCCAAAAATACTCAATTTTTTTACTCCTAAGTGAAGTTTTGGATGAATTACATGAAAGTGAAAGATTAGGTTTTAATTTTATTTGCAATAGACAATACAATACTATACCGATAAAAAGATTCTAAGCATATGGAACTTTTTCATATATTTTTTTCAATAGCAATTTTCGTTTAGTTTATTATGTATATTGTTGACTATATTAAGCTATAATTAACGATTGATACTGCAGTTTGTATAGGATAAGACGTGAAACGAGTAATATGAAAGTTCAATCCATATAGAAACGATCTACATGAATAATATACCTACTCGTAAAAAGAAAACGAGATAGAACTTTTTCGTGCTAAACACGTGTTTAAGGAAGACACACCTGTCTTTGTTTCAAAATGGCCACCCTTTCATTGAGGATCAGCACCGATTAATTCTAAATATTAAAATACATTAAAAATATTTGAAAATGCCCTAAAAAAATATCAAGTTACAATCGGAACACGCTGTATATAGCTGCTTTTTGTCTTTTATATATTATGTAGGGGTATAATACCATGACTGTCATTGCACCCATTGTCGTGTAGGTACCTAACCTCTCTATTCGCTAATTTCTATAACGCGTAGTCGTGCGGCGTGCAGATAACGTGATTTTAAATAGCTAAACGCACCATATATACCGCCGACGTTCTACCGACGGATCGACATTGACGAAAGTGAATATTGTATGAGATGGGGGTGGGATATAAATAATATAATATGAGAAAATTGTACAAAAATACTATCACTTTACCCTCGTCCCTCAATCTCATTGTCTGTTTCTCTATCTCCGTCTCTCTGCGACTATTATTATACCAGTCTCTATACATCCTCGTAACTTTACTACTCCCCCAGAAACATACACGCGAGATTTTGACCCCATAAAATGACAACCATAATCCGTTATGAAGGGGAGAAGACGAAATGCTCATACTGGCCCGGAAGGCACAAAAAAAAAAAAAAAAAAAAACCGAGGGTAGGTATTATAGTATGTATATTGTATATTATGCAGAAATGAAGACCACCGCCAACGTAAACAATTTCCCAGACAATTCGCTTATAATAATATTGCGTATATATATATAAAAAAAAAAAAAAAAACCACGTACTACTCGTATATTCGGGACGATTTTCCCCGGTACAAACTACAGAATTTTCGAATAACGTTTATTGCAGGCCGTTTGCAGGGGTCCATCGTATATTATTATACGAATCGATACTGCGTAATACGCGCCGTTATTATACCAGTCAATGATGTCACAATTGCACAAACGACATTTCAGATACGAATCTATTCGCTATATACAATATTATTATTATAATATTGTTTGAACCGAACATTGGGGGTAAATATTCTCGAAACGCATAGTGTTGGCCCGACAAATCGGGCTTTTGGGAAACGAGTATGTTTGCCAGACGTCATTCTCTGGAAAAACGGTTGCTGAAGACTGTGTACAGTGGGTGTCGGGTGAGATGACGAACCGATCATATTATATTTGATGACAAAATACTATATAATATCGATCCATATTAAACCCTAATAAATACAAAATGATATATTAGAATATAGCTTATTTTCCGATTTTCAGGTTAGTTTTGTATAAAAATTCGCCGTTTTATAAATCATGTTTTTTCAAAAAACACTTTTATATAATATATCACCATAGCCATATACTATATTATCCAATATAAGGATTTCTAAAAACACCAATTTCATTCGGTACTTGGAAAAGTGCATACGTGTGTATAAATAATATTATTATATTATATATTTTATAGTATATAATACACTTATAGGTTGTTTAAGTTTACAAATAAGTATGACTTGAATTTTTTTTTGCCGAGTAAAATGATAAGGGTAAGAATGGATGACATCAATATTTTATCAATCATACAAATGCATCTATTCATTCGTCTAAATGGAAAATAAATAATTACAATTTCACAATTATTTATTAATTACCTTATTATTTAATTGCAAGATTATATAAGGAAAATCGATTAAATCTTATTTACTATATATAAATTAATTAAGCTGTGGAATAATATACATTATAATAGAAGTGAAAAAGTGTAGTTATGCCATAGCAATAGTAATGTTCTCAGGTAAAGTTCTCAAATATATGTAATGATAATAAATTGATTGTGCATTTTCATATTTATTTATTATGGTATTTTTTCAATACCTACAATTTTCCCCAACAAAATATATATATATATATATATATATATATATATATATATATATAGAGTAAGATGAAAAACTTTAAAAGTAAATATCTAAACATAATTAAGGTGTTGTGGAATCATTACTAATATATTGTTCTTTGTGTTTATAATAATATATTGCCTTTAAAAAAATTTATTTTGACCTTTTTTATTCTGGGGTAGAAAATAATACTATGTACAATTGTAAGATTTTCTGCCAATTGTATTTATAATGAATAAATTGTAATAATATATTAACAAGATCGTCGATACTATCATAGTAAGAGAGCTAATTGTGCAAAATAAATCTGTAAGTATGATATTATTAGGCGTTAACGACACCAAATACATATAGTTATCTGTAAATAAAATATACAGGTATATTTAATATTTAGTCGCTGAATATAAAAATTTCGCATATTGTAATAATTTTTTTTTAATTGGTCAGAAGAGCGTTTTTCTCTGCAATATCAACAATATTTTTCATAATATTTAGAATCTTTTAATTTTCTGTATTTTCATTATATTTATGCATTTAATAAGAGAAACTTTAGATTAAAATTTGCATTAGTAAAATAATAATAATAATAATAATATTATATACAAAGTTGAGCAATATCATAGATACATGTATCTTTGATACGTATCAAAGATACAATTGTATCTTGTATCTTGTATCGTGATACATATTCTGAAAGTATCTTGTTTTTGTATCAAGATACATATTTTTCCAGTATCATGTATCTTTTAATGCGAAAAGATACAAGGTACATCAAATGATCAAAATTTTAATTATGTAATCGGTAATCACAATTAAAAAATGTTTTCTTCCTATCTCAATTTATAAAAATAAAACAATTATTTTGATATTTGTTGTGAATTGTTCTAAATTTTCATGCCTGAATTTCATTATACCGTTACGTCACAAAAATATGAAAAATATAAAATATAATTTTATAATTAAATACAAAATAAACTTAAGCAATTGTGACTGAAATACTATAAAATATTTGGATACCTATGTGTATGTATAGCTATATACAAAATATGCATATAGTATGTATATTTTTATTTATATGATTCTATAATATAATATTTTTTATTTTTGTATTTTTAGGTACCTATTAATAATTATTTTGAGAAATATTTAACATAGTTAACATATTTATTTTTATAAAACTGTAATAAGTAGGTAATAACCATTTTTACTAATTATAATTATATTCTTGAGAATATCTTGTATCTTATATATTGTATCTTTTCTACAAACGAAATGTATAATGCATCTTGTATCAAGATACTTTTTTTTTTATGGTATCTTACCCAACCCTGATTATATAGTAGGTATAAAATGTAAATTTAAAAAAAAATTCGATTTAGAACCCCGTTATCTTATAAGCCAGGTAATGTGCGTCTGTATAATGACGTGTTCGACAATAATACTTGGGCGTATCTATGTTTTAAATCGTTTTAATGTTTAATTTAAATTAAATAACGCAATAATAGTAAATAAAGACTTTTTAAGTATGACTGAAATATTACTATATCGATCCGTATCGTGTGTATAAACTGAAAATGAAACGCACGAAATATTCGTTATTTATGTCCAGGTAAATCCATTTCTCGCGAACAAAAGATTATTTTTAAAAAAAAAGTAGTAATATTAAAACTCATTTTTACAATGGCCATTATAAATAACAAATAATACCCGAAATACCATAATAATTTATATTTTATATGAACGATCAGTTTGTGATAAATTATGTTATATTTCATAATTCATGGGCATCATATATAAGTTAAAATGTTTAAGTACCTACCCATAGTGTTTAATAATTTAGTACTATATAAAAATTTCAATTTTATACCAATATAAGCATATTTATAAAATTCATGGCTTAAAATTAGGTAACTTACTAAATAGAACAGCTTTTATTTTAAATCAGTAACCACTTATGGTTGGTTTTTATTGATGATTATTTACCAACCAGCTACCATTAAAAATCCGCTGTTTATATTTCCGGGTAATCGGTTACCGGTCAATATCCAATAAAAAAAAAAAAATTAAAATTGTAAACAAAATATTATAAAAGTGTTCCAACTCTGTGCAGAAAACTGATTTCTTATTGATTATTTATACATTTTTAATTGGTTACAAATTATTGGATAATATAGTAATATTTTATACCCAGTGCTAAATTTTACAACGAACAGATAATTTTTAAACACCTTATCAAAATACATATAGGAACCGATGTAAATATTTTTGTTTTTCTGTAATATTACTAGGTAGATACCTACATTGTTTTGTTCAGTATTTTTTAATTTTGTTTATCCGTACGTTGGTAAATTACAATGGTGAGTATTAAAAAATTTATAAATTGTTTTTTTTTTTAATTTTTAATTCAACTAAGTTAAACTAAGTTCTATTAACTGATTGTCTTAACTAGTTTAATATGTCAATGATTTAACTTATATTTTTACGGTGTTAATTTTTATAATTATTAAGTTAAGTTAATAGCTGCTGGAGCCAACAATTTTTGCCAGTTTGTTATATACCTACATAGATATTGTATTTAAATCGAAATTCAAGTATAATAATCAAAATTCATGTTAAATTAAATATAATTATTTTTAATATAATAATAATTTTTTTAAAAAACTGGAAAGCACCAGGATTTGACAACATACGGGTGGAATTTTTGAAATATGGAGGTAATAAACTTCAGAATTTGTTATTTAGATTGTGTGATAAAATTTGGACAGAAGAACAGGTGCCAGCAAGCTGCACGAAGCAATCATCATACCATTACATTAAAAAGGGGATAAGATGGAGTGTGACAAATATAGGGGCATTTGGCTCCTAAAAAGTTGGTCTAACAATAAACACAAACAAGACAAAACTAATGCAACTAATAGATAGTGATGTAGACCCATGGCAAAGGGAAGGTCTAACTTTTGAAAAAGTATAAGAATTCCAAACGCCTAGGAACAACCTTGAGCATAAAAAACGATTAGTCTAAAGAAATAAATACTCGTATAAACAAAGCGAAGAGAGGAGACTAAGAACATTAGAGAACAAGATATGGTGAAAAATATGCGGCCCTGTGTTTGATACGAATGTGGAAAGTTGGCAAAGAAGATACAATAGGGAACTGCAGGAATTGATGAATTTGGCCCCAGTAACAAATTTCATCAAAGGTCAAAGAATCCAATGGCTAGGCCATATCCTAAGAAGAGAAAAAAACGACCCTTTACGGGTTGCTTTCGAATGGAAACCTGTAGGAAAACGACCAAGGGGGCGTCCCAGAAAGAGGTGGATTGATGGTTTGACGGAAGACCTAAATTCAATGGTCATAGAAAATTGGCATGAAGTTGTACAAGACAGAGAAAAGTAGCGGGATATTGTAGTGACGACTAAAAAAGAAGAAGATAATATAATAATTAATTTAATTTAATTTAAAATATATTTATTTTAGCTATTAATTTTGAATGATGATTTCTATTTTCTATACATATTGACTTTTTTTTTTAATAGAGTTCAGACAAATCAGACCACCCGTTTATTCCCCATTTTTGTTCTGGCAAATGGTTTCTGCTGGAACTATCTAGACCTTTTTAGGAGCGTCCCGTAACAGTCCCATAACTTTGTTATTTTTTTAGCTCATAATAAGCAGCTCTCGAGAACGGACTTAAATAAAAATTATAATATATTTATATTTTACACTACTGGTTTCAGCAATAATGCATCGTAAAATTATTCTCCAGGGTAGAGGAATATATTACTATCCTCTGCTCCCCCTGGATACTCATGGATAAAGGATTTAAGCAAAAAAGAGGGGTTTCTTAAACCACGATATACTATATAGGTCCACTTATTTAGATTGTAATTGACAGCAATGAATGTTTCGTAGATTTTAGATTATATATAAATGATCGTTTAATAGTATATTATGATATATTTTTCAATGTACGATATCAGGTACAATGAAGGAGGAGAAATACTATATATTCAATAACGGTCAGATCCGATCACTCCGATCACTCTGGTATATAACATACTAAAAGTCACTTTTTTTGATTATACTTCAGAAGTGTCCCTTATCTTTCCTGAATATGCATTCTTGGATAGGAGGGTTAAGCAAAAGGGGAGGGATAAGTACTACCACAAGGCGCTATGTTCACTTCCCGTTGAATTACGAGCAATCCAAAATTTGACTATATACTACCCAAAAAAGTAACTTGTGGTATGTTATATATCGAAGTGAATTTTGCCAACGGTTTGAACCTGATCTGACTGTTATTGAATGTACTTCGGCGATTCAAAAATGTCACCTTCTTCACCATGCTTGTTATCGTACACTGCAAAAATACAGTTGAAAATAACAAATTTTATTTGTAACTACCTAGTTGATAAATTAAAATTAATATAAAACCATATTATAAAACGTATTTATTAATTCAATTTTAATTAAAATTATTATTATGATTTTTTTATTACCTATATTGTTTACGTTTAAAAATATAAAATATTAATCGTCCATGCATTAAAAACCCCATTAATTTACTATGTTTACATAATACCCACTGCATTGAAAAAAAAAAAAAATACGATCCGACCGCTTATACAATCAAAACAAAATATTTATAGAAGTGTGTGTGTGTGTGTGTGTGTATGTGTGTGTGTGTGTGAGTAAATTATACGCACAAATCATAACAAAATAAATCAACATTGCCAGTACGTTATTTCCAAAACTGTATAATTAACTTGATTGAACATTTTTCAAAATATTTTTAATTTAAATTATAATAACATTCTCGAACATTATGCACATTATAAAAATATGATCTTTATCATTTTTACAACAATATAAATTTTTAGACAACAAAATGTCAATAGGATTTAAAAAATAATATGTGGTGTAAAATGAATAGATATAGGGTACTATTTTTTTTTTTTTTTTACGACTTTTAGAATCAGAAAACGTTTTCCACTAACAAATAATTTCGGATGACTTCCAAATACAAACAAATAAAGATTCCTATCTAAAAAAAAAAAAAAATATTTTATTATCAGTCAGTTATTAAAAAAAAAGTTTTAAACAAGTATTTATAAATGCTTAGGTACCTTAAATACATGTACATTTACGTATAAAAAAGGCTTGACCAGTGTGCACTAAAAAAAAAAAAAAATGGTCGCTTACTTCCATCGCCCGTTTGTGCCAAATATATAATATATACCTACACATTTTTCCTCCTTAATTAAATATATTTTAGTTTTTATTTTAGATTTCACATTTTGATTTTAACGCAAAAATTTAAAATGTCATTAAAATTTTTTTTATAGCACACAGATATTTTTAAACGGACGCAATTCTTAGAAGTATGAAGTATACGTGTGAATTCTGAGTATGTCTATACTGCAGGTGTATATAGGACATTTGTACTGTAATATACTATATATTATATCGACAGGAGATAAATTTAAGACTTGCGAGCATAGGTATGCACAGTCGGACAGATTT
The DNA here is from genome assembly GCA_025469235.1 of Pemphigus obesinymphae. Taxonomy (NCBI): domain Eukaryota; kingdom Metazoa; phylum Arthropoda; class Insecta; order Hemiptera; family Aphididae; genus Pemphigus; species Pemphigus obesinymphae. The sequence goes on along the minus strand of JAIPRL010000060.1, from coordinate 9,378 downwards.
TTAAAACTTTAAAAATTAGAAAATCGTGTTTGATAGATGTATTCAGATATTTTTAATCGTGCAATTAATTTTGAAATTAATTTAAATCATTTTATAGAATGAATACCAAAAAATAGATAGGTATAATAGTTAATTTTATTATAAGCGTGCCAAAGGGTGCAACAGATGGTGCATATACGCTGCATCTGCAATATTTATAGACGGTTGAGTTGGGCCGATATTTTGTAAATGTACGAATTATAGAGGTCGATACGATCTGGTTTTTCTGGCTCGGTCTGGCCCTACCAGTTTTGTTTTACGACTAGGCCCAACTCATTTTGTCAACATTAAAAGGTTTGGCCCGACCACAGATATATATATATATACACTAACTAGATAGCGGACAGTGGTATAATAAACGTTATAGAAAATGTGTTGATGGTGGCCATTTGCCAAAACGGCAATGTTTACACTTTATTATTGATAAGTGATAACGATAACAGTCAACGTTCAATTCAATGATATTTGAATCATATTTTATGTATTTTTATTTTTTTTAATATTGTTATTACATTATTAATATAAATATTATTATAATATTTACCAGTAGGTATAGTTAGATATATAGTATATGTGGTTGGTTATTCCATATATAGTTAGGTATTTAAATTACTAAAATGTTATTTTCATGTTCGCCCGAATGGTTATTCAAATCCACAAACAACTGGTTCGAATATCCACTTTTTTTCATAAGTCAATATAATATGAAGATACAATTGTACCTATACCGTCTTTTATGGGTGTTAATTTAACTCTATCTTCCATCATGAGAGAGATTTTTTTCTCAAATTTAGCATACTTAATCCAAACAAAAGATTTAGAGATGTCATACAATGTCAGGTCTATACGACTTTTAGTAAAAAAGTCAAAACAATTTAAAAATGTAAAAGTTATAATTGTACCTATGCTGTCCAACCAATAATTGTTATTAATAATAAAATTATCATTTTCTATTATCAGTTATTATTTTTAAACATCGCCTTGTTAGCATAATATGGCGAATACTGACACAATATTATACCATCGCCCGCTATCTGGTTAGTATATATAATATATATCTGGGGGCCCAACTTAAGTACCTATTAAAATATTTTTCTATATGCACGGTCTGGTCCAGATTTTTTATTTAGAAGCCAAAATCGGCCTAATACTTAATAATTTTTAAAACTTGTCCTGTTTTGGTATCGATATATTTTTTTAAATAATTTTCTAATAAAAAACAGTTATGATGATTTGATTAGGGAAATAGACCAAACTTGCATATTTGTTTTGTACAACCAAAGAAAAGACGAGTAAAAAATACATTTTAATCATGTTAAGATGAAGCTTTATTTATAATTTTATCGAAAATGTATACAATTTAAATGCTCAACCCGTAATGTATCTCTAATATAAATATCCAGCCCGACGCAGTTTTAATTTTAAAGAGCACAGCCCAGCCTTATAAAGACAAACTGATCTAGTACTAATATCAAAAAACAATTTTTTGGCTGTCAGATCGGTTTGAACCATATTATTTTGTTTCTACAGTACAAAGACAGAGTGATTATAATATAGGTATAAGTTTTCCAACTTTCGCCGGAAAATCAAATTAAAGCTATTTATTAATACTGAAATTCAAAATATTTTTAAATAATAAAATATTTTATTAACGACAAATATTTTAAAGATGTCTGCTAGCTGCTCCTTTACTAACTTAATAGATAAGAAATCAAGCCATTCATGTGTCAGGTGTCTTTTATAAATATATACCTATAAATTTCCTTTTGGGTTTGGTGAATCACTTATCTTATTTGTTAATGATAACTAATCTATCTATCTTCTAAATTCTTTAGAACTTTATTAATTAATTATTTTCTAAATAAAATTATTTTATTTATAACATTTTACCTATTAGGTACATAGTATAGATATCATATAATTAAATTTCATATTTAATCTCTGATGGCTGTTTGCTGAAATCTACCTATTTACAAATTATTACAAAATTTCATAATAACAAATAATTTATATATTTGGCGTTGTTTTCCGTTATTTATTAGACATTAATTTATATAGCCTTTATAGACTATAGTGTATTTAAGATAACTGGAAAGTGGAAATACTCCATATTTCTTCAAGGTTTTGACCAATTTAAATTATGTTTATTTTGTGTAATAGAGAACATAAAATACCATTTTTTTTTTTTTATAATTTTGACCAATTTAGATTTCCACATACACAGTACAACGTTTGTTTTTCTAATGGGAACGCCCATTTTTGATACCATAATCAAGTAGGTAAATTAGTTGAAAGTTATTATGATGTACCTACATGATATGTATATTATACCAATTACCATTGTCTTAAATTCGAAATTGATTCAATTACAACAGTTTTAAATTTCACATTCGGACAGTCGATCAATTTTCATTTTTACCAATTTAATGGCCATTTTTTTTTATCTTGCAAAAACGATTAATTTCTTACAAAAGTATTCAAAATATTTTTTTAATTCTTCTAAAAAAAAAATATTATACGAGTATCAAAAAAGTTTTTGCCATAATCATTATATTCGAATACTTTATAAGATTGTTTATTATACTAAGATGACCTACTTATATTATTTTGCCTTACGAAAAAAAATATTTTCGTAGGCTGCAGTCGTAATTAAAAACAAAATTTTTACACAATATTGTACAAACCTGATCTATAACCTGTATCGTAGTTCTTTTTTTTTTAAATATAAAAGATTAAAAAATTGATAATTTTGTAAAATCCAATTTTTTAGGAAAATTTCACAGATGGCATAACATCAGTTCTATTTATTTTTCCGAAAAAAATATGACTGTATATAGAATACAGTTAATTTTTTATACTGTACCTATTGTATAAAAATTTAATTTATTAATTATGACTACGTCAGCACGAGAAGGCATTTTTTTTGTACAACGGTTATACTTATGTCAAAAAATATCGTAATTACACAATAATAAAAATGCTACTGATATGGAACTAATTTTAAATTACTTTGAAAATGTTTTGAAAATATTATATATATATTTTTTTTAATTTATTGAAAATTGTCTATACAGAATATTTTAAGAATCTTATGGCGTCCTCTTAACCCAATAGTGATTTGATAATCAATAGGTTTCCATTATATTTAATCATTGCTTTATAAACAAAAATATTTTAAGACATATTTGTAATATTTTTTTCATTAAACGTAGGAATTCTTATAAAATCGTCTAAATAAATACATCATAATTTTACATAAATCAATTCACATTAATTGGAAAACTCAATGTAATCTAATAATAATTTTGGAGAAAAAAAAATTTTATAAGTTAATGTTTAAAAATTATTTTTTTTAACCGAATAATAATTGGAACTTGGAAGTCTTAGTTTTGAATGTGAATTTTAATTGATATGATCAAGTAAAATTTGTTCACGTGACATAAAAATTTTAAAATTCGTGAATTTTATTAATCACGTGAAGTTACTATATAGTAGATATAGTATGTATATAAATAAAGTAGGTACACTGAGAAAATCCGAGTGCCAATAAATTCCATACATTTGTCATTTGCTGGGCTGCAAGATTTTTTTCTCGATTTTTTCGTGTACAAAACTACGTTTAAATAATAGTCTGATAATAATAAAAGTCTTATAGTTACAATATAAATATTTATTTATTTATTTATATAATTAATAATTATAGAAAAAATGAAAAAATTATTATGCCAAAAAATAAAAATATAAAGTAGGAGTCTGCGATAATTTTCGAATATCATGTGTTGTTTCAATAAATGTAATATTGATATATATTTTTTTATTGAAAAAAATCATTTCACGTTTAATAATTTCATACGAATGATAATAATGACACTATTATGAAGTGTAATTATTTTCTACGTGCGGTATTATTCCAGATTTATCCTCAAAAATATACTAATATATATTTAATTGAATCCCATTTTCAAACAGCCCATTTAACTTCCTTTATATTTATGCCGTACGCGAGTAAAATACTACATTAAATCTCTTAATTTATTATTACAAATTATACATATTTAAAACAAACTTAGAACTATTTTATTATACGTTGTATATGTAAACCTTCGAATACAAGTTCAATTTATATTACTGTTTATGGATCTAGAGTGGGTTTTTTCTGTTTAAATTAGATTTAAAGTTACTATATTATTATAATATACTTCTACCGCAAATATTCGTTTCCGTCTTGTTTTGGTTTTATTATATAAAAAGTTTTTTAATATATTTTTAGTCGGCTATAATATAATACGCAAAAATATTACAAATTTTAAATTAAATTGAGATAAATGTAGAGTAGTTTAATAACTGTTAGTTAAGTAAACAAAATTTCGTTTATTGTGAGTTATTTCGTCAAATATATAAATGTGATGTAAAATAAAATATACTATATATTTTATTTTACATCACATTTATAATATAATATATAGGTATGTTAAGTAATTACAACAATAGTTCTGAATGATAAAATAATAACTGATAGATTTAATTGAAATACGGTCACATAGTTAAATCAACTATAATAATTTAGAGCTGTTTTAGTTGTTACTAAATATGTGACTAATAAATATAATAATAGGGGTACATAGGTAATATTGATGTACTGTATACTTGAAATCGTTTTAATTATAATTGCATAGTAATCATTATAAAATTTTCGTTTTTAAAAGTGAGAAAATATATGCCTTTTGACCAAAAGTCGAACCAGAGTCATTTAGATGTTATACACTATATGTATTAACCACGATCCACGAGATAAGATACTTCTAATAACTAAAATAAATATTATAATATATATATTTATTTATTAATTACAAAACGGGCGTTAACCCAAATATAGTACACATAATGCTAAATATAATATACATATTAAAGTGTACAAAATTAAAAAATTAAAAATAATAACATATTTAAAAATGCAAAAATTATAGTGGCTAGTCTATAGGTAATGAAATTTTACATTAGTGTTGGCTCTGTGAGACATACTGTGTAAGGGATGGTTATTACCGTAATTAGTGTGATGGGTACGGAAAAGAAAGGGAAGAACGCATAGGGACACGAAAATGTATGTCAGCGAATGAGGTCGGGCTGTCTACTGCATCAAGGAGTAATTTTGAGAAGAAAGAGAGGTTTGTTTCCAAGCGACGGTCACCTATAGTGTACATAGGCCTAAGTAGCTAAGGAGCTGGGAATAGTCATGTGGAGGCGGACGATCTATTTTGAATACGAGGTGTGTTCAATAAATACCCAGACTAAAATTATTGTAGAAAAACATTTAATGTTAGAGATAATGATTATTATTTCAGTATATAATAATAATCATTATCTCAAATCAGTCATCGACAATACGCGTTCGAAGTTGGTCGTTTTGTATAAAATCGCGATTTCACGATGGATAATATTTCGGAGCAACGCGCGTGTA
>JAIPRL010000059.1:205566-230794 GCA_025469235.1 Pemphigus obesinymphae | reverse complement strand
ATAATTATTAAGAAACAAATATTTAAATTAAAATAAATAATTAATAAACATTTATTATTTAATATTATATACTATTGTTAGTTTAAATATGTTAGTATTTATATATTTATTAGGTATTAGGTACCTACTACCTATATAGTAGGTAGGTACAGTGGTGGCCTGGCTACATTTTACTTAGTCAGTTTTACAGTACTATAATTATATTGTACAATATTGTATGTACAAAAAACTTTACTTTTATAATATAAATAAATATTATAATTTATAATAAATAATTTATAATAGCTCAATATCAAGGGGGCCCTTGGCCCAGTTATCTGAGGACCCAGTCGGCGATCGCCGTCTCATGTGGCCAGGCCGCCGCTGGGTAGGTACCTATATAATATATGTATATATATTATATTTGTAGTTATATATGTTTATGTATTATATGGGTACGAATAAATTACTCGGCTATATATATGATTCAATTATATAAATATACAATTATTAAAACATTTTCAGAAAACACGTGCCTGAATCGGGCGTGTGCCCACTAATTTATTTACGACTACATCACTGGTTATATCTGCATAAAATGTAAATTCGAATGTATATAGAAAACTTACAATGGTTTTCTGCCTCCTTTTTTCTTCCGATAAGTTGATCCGGGTTTTTTTTTATTTCTATACTTTGGCTTATTACCTTCCATATTCATTTTATAATAAAAGTATAAAATTTAAAATGACTACAATGGCTTTTAAACTAATTTAACGTAGGTACACTGTATACGCGCTGGTAAATCAACAGACTATGATGCCAAAATAAATCGAAATACCTATTTGTCATTCGGTCATTTTTGTATCCGAAATAAATTGCAGTAAATATTCGACATCGATAAAGTGATAACTTTCAACAATAGGCTATTATAATCTATTATTATTTCCAATTCGAACACTAATAACAATAGCAATTATTGTTATAGGCAGTGCGATGAGGTCGTAATCGAAATAATATTGCTCGTAATTATAGTCTAGTATAGTCAATATATTTAGACGAAAATCGGTCGCCGTACACGTCTGTGTACGTCGTATTTCAAAAATAGTGGTACCTACAGAATATACATTATTATTATTTGTTATACGAATACGATGTACAATGATAATAATATATTTATTATAATATAGATTTATTCTGATTTCGTTTTTCACAGTGAACCGTGTGTAAAACGGTTTTATACGGGTAGCTAATATTACAGTATAAAGCGTTATCAATGGGACAAGTAGTAGTACGGGGGAAGTCACACACACTAAAGAACATTTACACACTCACACACTCCACACGGATTGTACGCACGCACATTAAGTGTTAGAATATTTGCCTATATTCAACTCCTTAGAAATGAGACGGCACCGGGCCCCTTAAAGATGAATTACAAATTTTTCTCTTTGAACATAAAAATACACTCGCAGAACACTTCTTAAATGAAGAATGGCAAATGTCAAAAATAGTTGTATCAACACTTCTAACATTTGCATCTACTCACTTGTGTGAAACGGCGTTTTCAGCTCTTACAGTAATAAAAAACAAATATCGGACTGTAAATGTAAAATCAGTAAGAGTAGCAGTTTCTAATATAAAACCTAATATGGAATCAATAATATCAAAAGTTCAAGCTCAAGTATCCCATAAAACGTGAATAACAAGTTGAATTATACTTTTTTTAACTTGCTTGCATGCTTAACAATACGTTTTAAAGTAATGTTGTATTATAATTAATTAAATTTTTGAGTATAAATTAATCAAAATTGTATGCCATGTAAATATTTAATCAGTAATTAGATCAAATTTTGATGAATAAAACAACATTTTTTTTTGAAGGGATTCGCATTACAAAAAAAATGATAAATAGGGGGTCGTGATCCGAAAAAGGTTGAAAACCACTAGTATAGCTCACGTACTAGGATTTGTTCGTTTCATTGATGAAAACAAAATAATGAATCAATTTTTATGCTGTAAACCACTTACTGAACATACAACAGGATAGAATGTTTTTGACTCAATTTCGTCATATTTAGATAAATTTAACATAACATGGGACCAATGTGTAGGAATCTGTACCGATGGAGCTCCATCAATGATTGGTTATATTAAAGGATTTACTACTTTTGACACGGAAAAAAATCCTAATATCATATCCACACATAGTTTTTTACACCAAGAATCACTTATTTCGAAAATATTACCTATCACATTAAAGTTTGAATTGGATCAAATTGTAAACATAGTTAACTACATAAAATTGCGTGCATTACAATCACGCCTATTAAAAAAAACTGTGTATCTCAATGGAAGCTCAGCACGTATCTTTACTTTTACATTGTGAAGTAAGATGGTTATCTCGAGGTAAAGTTCTAAATCAAATTCTGGAACTTAAGAATGAATTGTTAACGCTTTTTCAAAACGAAGGTAACACTATTTTTAATCTTTTCTTATAGACGATATTTGGTGTGTTAAAATGGCATATTTAGCTGATATTTTATTATTATATTTAAATAGTGTAAATGCTATTATGCAAGGTAAAAACGAAAATATTTTAACATCCACGAATAAACAATAACATTAAAAAAAATATATCTTTTTGGAAAACATGTATAATTCAAAAAAATACGATGACATGTTTCCTTCAATTAAAAATAACAATGAAATAATTATATAATAGAAAATTTAGTATTATTAGAAGAAAAAAATCATAAAATACTTTCCTGAATCGAATATTAAAAAGTATGATTGGATACGAAATCTGTTTTCTACCATCAACACGTCAAGTTATAAATTTATGTTAGTAGAGGAAGAATTCATAACCCTAACATCAGATCAAACTCTCGATATAAAACTTTCTGAAAGACCAGTTGAAGAGTTTTGGATTTCCGTTCTAACCGAAATTAAAACAACTTCTGAAAGAACAATTAAAATTGTATTACAATTGTCAACATCTTACTTGTGTCGGCTTCGATTTTTAACATTGACGAATATCAAGAATCAAGACAAAGAAATGAGAAAGGCTAACAAATATAAAAGAGGAAATGAAAGTAGCAATATTCTATATACGGCCAGATAATGAAAATATCTGTAAAAGTAATCAGGCTCAAATATCTCATACAAAGCATTCAATTTTAAATTGTTAAATTTTTTTAAACTTTCTTTATTATTTTATTATTTTTTAGTGACTAACATGTAAGCAAACTGTTTATGCTATACATGCATTGTTTAATATATTAAAAATTAAAAAATTTCTATAAATTTAGTTTTATTTTAGAGTTGCGTTCCGCGAAAACCTTATACAATGTTAAGTGTTCCGTCATTCAAAAAAGGTTAAGAACCACTGGGGTAGACAATGTCTACCCAAAAATACAGAATAATTAGAATTTTAAAATAAGTTATCAATTATATAGTATCTACTATTTTAACAGGATTACAAATTTTTGTCTACATAACTTTCTTAATAAAACATTGTTTTAGGAAATTTGATCCAATGATGTTACAATGATTTATATCATGCTTCAAAGAGGTATTATGTGTAAAATATTTTATTTACGAGTATATTTAATCTATAACATAATAGCCATTCGGTATCGCCGTCAAATCGGTGGAGACATATTCAATTGTGTCTCATTGTTGATGGTGGATTTATGATAAAGTAGACAAGTGGTACGCGGGGTATTACCAAAATTATATACACAAAAAAGACATGTCTCAGCATGATATTTTAGTAATGTATAGTCTATAGCAGTGACCGGTTTCCACTTCGCTTTCTTGTCATAGTCAAATAACACTGCTTTGGAATACAGTGTAAATATATATATTGATTATTGTGATACACTGATACACGTATAGTATATAACTATGTTATTTGGGATAATACTGTATAATTCAAACTCGTCCGCCTCCGGTATTTAATGTATGTTAATATGTTATTAACTTATAATTCCGTGTGACCGTGTTGCGTTTAGATTGCGTTGTAATAATATATTTTTTTTCTGAGCGACTACAACTCTACTCTAACATGGTCTAACAAACTCCAAGTCTTATTGTAAGCCATAGATCCGGCCTATCCCAAATAGGGTGAGCCGGTAAATCTGAACCCTTTCTCTATGTCCTATCGCTCATTTGAATAAGTTTAGTTCCCGTATTTCAACCTCGATAGGGTGGGTGGGGAATGGCATACAGTAGAAGACATGGATGTAATAGTCCTTGTTAGGATAGAGAAGTTAGTCTATGTTAGTGTGGATGTGACTGACTCTTTGCGGAAGTGATAGGCGGTAAAAGAGATTATATTTGGTATGATGGGTGGTTGGGGTAAGGACAAGGATGTTAATGACATTTTGGAGGAGTAGAGGATGTTAAATTAAGTTACGTTAGGTTAGACAGGTTGGAGGGGTGGAGGGAGGTTTGGCTATGTTATATTAGACAGATGTGGGGAGGTTAAATTAAGTTAGGTTAGATGGGTGGAAGGGGAGGATTGAGGTTAGGTTAGGATTGTACCCTATATAGAGCAATATTTCAAATGTGTGTTGATTATAACAAAGCAAAACATACTATACCTACTCTGTATATCCCTGTCCGAAAATTTTCCGATGGTAGTGTACACATAAATTTAACATATTAAATTTCTGTGAAAAAAAATGTGAGAAAATCAATCTAATGAAAACTTCATAATAAATTCAGAACCCTTATTGCATTACTAGATCTATTAGAATTGTATAGCAATATCATGCTATACAGAATTTTAATTATGGTGTTTCAGTTAAATTTAGTGTTTAAACACCTATTATTAAACTTAAAGATCAGAACTTTTTTTTGGTTTGTATATTGGTTTTTTCAAAATTTTAATTTTACAACAAATATGATATAACATAATATCAACAAATTGTATCAAAAATACTTCACGAAATTCTAATATGTCGAAAAAAAAATTTTACTTGAAAACTATCAAAATTGTTCATGTGGTTATGTCAGAGCTGTGTCCATGGAGGGGGGGGTTTGCTGGCTAATCCCTTCCCTTATTAGTTTATAAAAATGTGATAACATGTAGGTACGTAAAATGCAAAAAGTATAAACTTTTTTAATTAATTTAAAAATGGCGCTTATTAAAAATATTTATCAATTTGATATCAGATTATGTTCAAACTCATATTGTACAGTTTTAAACGATAGTTCATCCGAAATATAGATCAATGAAGTAAAAATTTAGCGGAGGTGAATTACAAGGTAGAATATACAAAATACCCTTGAAGTTTTAGATTTTTGCAGCAAAAATGCATTCCCAAGTATTCATAAAATTTTATATATAATGGCTTTATTACCCATAACAACGGCATCAAATGAGCATTCTTTTCTACGCTATGTTGTCTTAAAATATATTTTAGATCCACAATGAACGAAGATTGTTTAAACAGACTAGCTTTGCCTAACATACACCATTGTTTAATTGCTGAAGTTGAAAAATTATTAAGCTAATTTTTTCCGTACCTCTACGTATCAATTTATTACAAAAATAATAATAATATAAATAATAATTATTAATATTATAATATAAATTATGTAATAATTATTATTTGTGATTAATAAATATTTTTATCATTTTATAGGTATGCATTTGTAAACTAATTTTTAACTTAAATAATAGATTAATTACCATGAACATTTTTTCAATTATGTGATATTATAAACACAATCCCTCCCCCTCTTGATGAAATTCTGCGCACGGGTCTGTGTTTCTTTTACCCCACTACAGTTAACTTCCTTATTACTCTCCTACTTACACATTAATATTTAAGAATTAAAGTGTGGAGGAAACACGACAGTGCTATCGCCAATACAATTTTTAAAGACGTAACCTTACCTCCCAACTAGGAGGATAAAATATTATAGTGCAGTTAGACTAAACTGTATATCTGATTCTGTTAAAAAATGTTAAGAATTAGGGAATTTCATCATAATTTTAAAGTTATCTTTAGTAACTCTATAATATTATTAATGAATAGCAACTTACCACACTAAATGTAATTGTTTATATATATTTCATTTTAATTTATATTTATATACAATTTTGTATTGTTTTATTAAGGTTTAGTACGTTCGGAAGCATGGCAATTACTTTTAAACTTACCAAGCAAAAATAAGCCACTACTACTTATGGAAACTATTGAAAATCATCCAGAGTATCATCAAGTTGATATGGATGTAAGGAGGTGTTTAAAAAGGTTTCCACCTGGTATATCATATGAACAAATTGGTATATTGCAAAAACAATTAATACAAGTTATATTAAGTGTAATTGCAGAACATTCAGACCTAAAATATTACCAAGTAATAATAATAACTAAATCTAACAATAGTAATAATTTATTGTTGTATTATTTCAATAACTATTTAAGAGGACATCACATACAAGATTTTTAAGGAGTTTGTATAGGCATTTTTATGAAATTTCAAGAAATATGAAAAACAAACAAATTAACAATATATAAATATAATTTAAAAATAAACCTATTAGTACCATTTTTTTATTGTTTATATTTATTTAAAAAAAACATTATTACAGAATTGAAATGCCATGTTACTAAAAAAAAGTAGAAACAAAATTGTACCATCGTTTGAAAGATGAGAAGTTAAATTATATTTTGTGGAAAGTCAATTGTCAAAAATAATATTAATAAATTAAAAGTATAACATAGAAAGAAAAGGCTTATTTGATATATATATATGTAAAATATAAAAATGAAACATTATTTTAAAAATATAATTCTAACTAAAATTGAAAAAGTTTTCATCTTTTAAATGGTGTGTAATTTAATTTATATCTTAATTTTTTATTGTAGACTTAGTAAGCATTGGAATTACGAAAGTACTATTTAGCTATGCAATTTTGTTAGTGTAGTGTCCTCTTAATTTGTAAATATTTAAATCATTATTTATTGTATATTTCAAAGTATATGACATATTATAATAGAGATACAGTATAATCTTTGTAATCTGGCCATATGATATTCTGACATGAATGTCCAATTATTTATTTATATAATTATTAATGCAAACGGCAATGAATACAATCTTAAATATAAAATGCCAATGCCAAATAACATTTTTACATGAAAAAAACCGTACTATTTATTATTTATTATTATATTATTCCCTAGTCTCTTTTAGCAACTGCTTGTTGCATATTCCTTTACCTTTACTATTTTTATTATTCTATTCTCTGCTTGTTTTAAAATATTTATGTATTTTGTTCGTCCGTGTTTTCACCTTTTCTTTGAGTTTTCAATGCTTGGAAAGAAATACATGTTTTTTACAACTCGCTGTCAATCCGTTATTACTCAACATTTTTTTGTGACATCGTATTATCACCCCAAACATCAGTTTTTGCTACTTTTCTTGATGCCATAGATTTCGGATTCACGTTTCTTGGATGTTTTAACTGACATTATTTGACTGAACTTTTTTTTGTCTATCAATCAACCTTGTCTGACTGGACGTTTGTTCTATAAAGGTGTAATAATTATAGAGGTGTAATAATAATGGATTAAACAAACTTTCGATACTGTTACATCAGTATGAATCCCACTCTGCCAATCTGAGTTTTTTGGGACTTTTTTTTTATCTGATATATATATGCGGTACACGACAAAATTGTAATATAATTTTTCTTCATAACTTTTATAATTTAATATTTATTATAATTTTTTTATTCGTTTGTTTGAATTACATATTATTTTACATATCAATTATAATTAATAAATATAAATAAATAGAATTGAAAAAAAAATTGTAGCTGTCTATTGTAGATCCGAATACTTATTAAATTGTGCATTATATAATACCCTGTGACGAGTCCGTATTTAAGTCTGACTCTCTGATTCACAGAGTAAGTACCTATATTATGGGTTTTATATTTCATAGTAATGAATTTCAAATCATTGGACTTGCATAGTATTTTTCACAATGTTAAGTAAATTTTTCTTGATACATTTGCTCGAATTTTTATCATAGATATAATGATGTTTAATTCATAGATATATACAATAACTAGATACCTGAATCTACATTATTATTGAAGTTGAGCAGCCATATACTAAAAAGCAATGTGTACAAAAACGGCAGGATTGATAAGAATATTAAATAATGGGAAATTGGTCATTTTCCAACAAATGATTAGGTACTAGATAAAAAAAAATTATTGCCAACTAAATTACCATGATTCAGAATATAAATACTTATGGATGAAAGTTATACAATATTGATTAAAATTATTTGATAAAATTTATAAACCACAGATCAAGATCTTACAACTTGATAAAAAACAACTGACCAATACACTAATAAATACAAGCAGAGCTACTAGCAGTGTACAGTTTTGAATATACCCATGAATATTTTGGCACCAAATATCAATATTATAATTTATTAATTATTCAAATATATGAACGAAATTGACTTGTATTTCTACAAATGATAATTGTGTCCTGTGATCAGTTTACATATCTTATAAAACTAAAAATATTTCCAAATTGGTATTTCTCATAAACTAACAAAGTTCCTATTAATTTATTTATTATAAAGTAAATTATGATGTCCAATAAGTGTTGTGTCCCAGATTTTCGACAAAGCTCAGCCACCAAATTTGGTGCCCCACAAAATATGCTTGACGACTGGGAAAAAAATATTGGCATTAGGTTAAGTAAGATTTTCAGAGTTTGTGTCAATCATTTTAACCCAACTGATATAACTTCAACTTGGACATTTGGTGAAGGTTGTAGTGAATATTTGGTAAGGAATTCATTAGTATTAGAAGGAAATGACTTGCCTACTGTGTGCTATTTTGACTTTCATTCAATAATAAAAACTTGTATCTATTTTAACTTTGATAACTTTCAAAATATTACTTTATTAAGAAAATAGGTACTAAAATTTTGGATATATTAATTTTAATTTTACATTTGTTTGAAAAAACTGAGATTAAAAAAAGGACCCATAAAATTAATTTTCCCAGTGGGTATTTCTGGTATTTGTGATGAAGTTTATATTTTGTAACAAACTATTTGTTGTTGTAATACATGATTAATTCTAAATAAAAATCATGTACATAATACATCTAAAATAAATATAATATATAACAAATTAGGATAATAATATAAAAATTAAACCGTTTAAAAATGTATACGGACATTTTCGGAAAGTTTTATACATTATTGTTTCATAATTAGTTTCAAAATCAAGTTAGTTATTGTCTATTTAATCAACTCTTCTAAAACTCAGTGTAATAATTTCCTTATGGAAATAACTTTAAGACATCATATCCTATAGCCTGTTGTTCACTTACTAGATGTATTTGTAAATTAAAAAATGTACGATGTTTGAAATTTAGACAATTACTGTGAAAAGGAAAAAGGAAATTCAAAAGTGGCTAATTAATGAAAATAAAACTAATTAATTTGGACAAATATATATGTGTGTGTCAGATTAGTGATTACTCAGATTATACTATATTTATAACAATATTATATTATTGTTATTATTATTATGACAGGGTTATCATGATGTTGCTGTTACATTTCTTATAGAGGTTGGTCAAGAAAAAGCCTTTAGTATAATGGAATATCTGTCATTAAATCATCTAAGAGAATTTCTAATGCCAACTATGGATGAAACATCATATCTATTGTGGCATGTATTTCCACTACTTTCAAAACTCAATCCAGATTTGGAAAATTTTATCACAAAGTAACTATTGAACTATTGATCCAATTATTATAGATCTACCAAGTTAAGGTGATGATCAGATTGCTGACTGATTTTTGTTTGTTTCAGTCAGAATAACATGAAATTTATATATTTCAGTTACCTATTGCTTTTTAGCTATATAAATAAGCTAATATTATAAATAATAATATATATTGTATTAATAGTTATGCACAACGGTTGTATCCTTATTTTATTTGAATAATTAACAATTATTGTACTTGTGTAATTTTCATATAATTTTGATGTATAACCTGTCCAGTTCATCTTTTCACCTGTTTAGATCAGGGGTTCAAAAATATAAATTGAACAATGTGTGATACCTACAATGTGCAATTTTTATATTATCGTAGATGTTATTGGGTAATCACTATTTTGTCGAGAGTATTCTATGGTGATGATCTCAAAAAAAAGTGTGTGACAAGACATCTGTATTTCCACAATTTTAATAACCCCTACAAATTTCAAAATGTGACGGTCGCCAAGGGCGCAGGTGATCTGCAGATGGATGGGTTATACAATATGTAATATTATAAAATATTAACTAATTAAAAAAATAAGAATTCAATAATCATTCAGTGAAAATTCAGAATTTGTTCAATTTTATTTGTTTGTAAAATTATAATGACTAAACACTGTCATTTACTGTATGACTAATACATTTTTGTTGAGATATACAAAATTTAGGTAAAACAAGGCTATGCGGTTGGGTTGCACAAGAAACCTTTTGATAGTGGACTTTATAGGTAGGAAAAAAAAAATTTTTATACAAATCGAAAAATAAAAATGGAAAATATTTATATGTAATCAATGTGTATATTGTGTTGATACAAAATAAGTCAAAATATGATACAACTAATAAAACTACCTATATCACAAAAAATTACAATAAAAAAAAGTGTACGACCTGATTTTAACCTGGATAGGTATTACCATCAGGGCATTGACCGTGGATGCGATGACGATTACGAGTGTAGACGTAGTGAAAACCAAAGAAGACGTGACCTAATACCAGGATGAATATTTTTATGACCTATGTAATCCTACAACAGGCACAAATACATCTGGTTGTGAAGCGAATGGTATTCCAGCGGGACGATTGATGTCGACAAAATGACAGACCAAAAAAAAAAAAAAGAAATACAAGACACAAGAGACCGCCGCGTCAAGGGTCGGCGAACTGCGCTAGACACGGACGGTTGGACCGAGATGACGACAAATATGATAAAACCTTTCGCGACACAGCACGTCGACGAAAGAGTGTAACTCGGATAACACACATAGTGTAACGGGGACAGCGCACCGGATCGCAGATCTTTAGAACATGAAAAACGACAAAAAAAAAAAAATGATTAACGCATTACGTATTAAACAAAGATAGCAGACCGACTAAAAAAAAAAAAAAAGGAGCTTTCAGCTAGACAAGGGTGTTCTGTATAACCAGAAAGCGCGCGACATTCAATTTGAATTTGAATCATACAAAGGTCTAAAACTGCTTCCAAAAAAAGTGGTAATTGGCTAAAAAAAATTTAAGAACATAACCAGTATTATGTGTTTTTTTTAATTATAAAAGTATTCATCAATATTTGAATATTTAAAACGTAAGAGGTTACCAATAACTGGTTAAAATTATAATAATAATAATGATAGAGAAAATATTTTTTTTTTTTTTACATTTACATTTAGGGGAAAAAAGGGATTTTTTTCTTTCAACATAATATGAAATATTGATGAATAAATGACTTCTTATTAAACAATTATCAGTATATTTTCACTATATAATTTTTGATTGCTGGTAACCAGTAACTGCTCATTAAATTTAAAAATAAACACCAGGAAATTTTTTATAGCTACTTGATATGCAATAAATTATAATACTTTGAAATAATATTGAATAATTTTGAATTCAGTAATAATTAAATTATTTATAATTTTTATATTTCAGGTCTGGCATTGGTACAATATTTGCCCTGCCTTGGTTGTTATCGTGGTTTAGTCATAGTTTAAATCAACACAATAAAGTAGTACGTTTATTTGATTACTTTTTGGCTTCGCCAAAAGATATTATCTTATATGTCATAGCTCAATTAATCAATGCTAGAAGTGATCATATCTTAAAAGCAGAATGTGATATGGCCAGTGTTTATTCAGTCCTTTCAAAGGTATTTAATAACATTTTCTGTGAATTTCTTCAATAAATACATTTATTTTTTATCACAATAAACTTTAGATTCCTGAAGACTTAGATTTTGAATTGATATTGACCAAAGCTACGGAGATGTACTATGAATGTCCTATTTCAACAATCAAAGATGAAGTTGACATGAAAGTACAATGCGAGTAAGGATACCTACCCTCATATTAATAAATTTAAAAATAATTTAAATAATTAAAAACTTTATAAAAATTTTAATTAAAACTAGAGCTGCGTGATTATACCGATTAATTGTTTTTTTGTAAACAATGTAATTGATATATCGAATCCGTGATTAATCGGTAATTGATCACATTTGTAATGTTTATTTTGTCATTGAATCTACGTTTTCTCAAACAAAGTTGAATTAATTTTATTTAATATCATATTATACTACTGCTCACCCATAGTGTACTATATAATATATAGAGTCCCAATTTTAAATCTGTTTCTTGATATTGTCACAAAATGTACCTAACAGTAATGGGAAACCTTGAAAAAGAAAGAAAAAATATACAAAAAGAAGGAGAAAAAAATATTGATTTGCTGATTAATAAATTGTAATAGTGTAGAATTATATATAGATACTTCCTTTGAATTCTGGGTTGAACGATATACATTTTTTATGACAAAATTATAATTTTTACAATGTTTCCTATGTTAATAGATCTATAAATATATTATAACAACATTTTTATTTTGTTGTTTTAAAAGTTAAAAGTTAGTAATAAGTAATATTTTGGTTTTTTTTTGTCAAGCCTACAGGCCGAATGAACAAACCAAATTGTTCGAATGAGGTTTTACTAGATCGATAAAGTCATAGGTTATGTGCTTTTTTAATTATCAATGTAATTAGTTGAAAATTATTACAGTATTAAGCAAAAAACTGGTAATATTTTAGTGATCATTTTATATTGTTTTCTCCGCCGCCATCAACATTATTATTTATTACAGTGGCGGCACGCCTTAGCGTACGCGTGCTACTTCTCCCACTACTATAATCCTCCACTATTAGACACACACTCGTCACACTAACACATAGTTCCGTACATTCTGTTGGACCACCATCACCTGTCGGGCTTTGCATTCATTTGGTATCTATGACGTGGTGTACTGTTTATTATTATTATTTTATTTGTTTGTGAATTATTTTGTGGTAATTACATACATGTTATTTATGTGTAAATGTATTGGTATGTGTGTATAGATATAAGCACTAAGCAGCTTGGTACATATAACTTACGGTTGTATTTTAATTATTATTCATGTCATTATATACGTATAATATATATATATATATTATATAAATAATATAAATAATATATTAATATATATATTATATATAGGTATAGTATATAGTCTAGGGCAGTCTTTATTGTATATCTGAGGAAATTTATTTTTCAATTTTTGATAGGTCTACCCTCAGAATTTGTTCATAACTAAAAAAAAATAACTTGTGTTAAGTTTCATAAAAATTCTTTAACCCTAAAAGGACCCTCAAAGGGGTTAAAGTTCGAAAAGGGGGGCTTTTTTCGATTTTTGCAATTTCGCCCTAAAATATTTATGATAGACAAAAATTTCATAGAACAAAATATTTTTTAAATTAAATTTCCTATAAAATTATGTTAAATAATAAAAGTTAAAATATTGTAAAAACGAGTTTTTTTATTTTTTAGTTGAATGGTTCGTTTAATAAAATAAGCATAAGTAACACTTTTTATAGAAAATTTAATTTAAAAAATATCTTATTCTAAATGTTTTTATCTATTATATAAATTAGGGCCAAAATTGGAAATTATAAAAAAAATCGAAAAAAGGACTTTTTAACTTTAACTCCTTTGAGGGCCTTTTAAGGATTAACCAATTTTTATGAAACTTAACATAACACATTTTGTTTGTTTTGAACAAATTCTGGGGGTAGCCTAATTAAATTTCAAAAGAAAAAAAAATATGGACTACCCTAATATAGTCGGTCGACACACTTGTTAGTTGTTAAGTAAACACATAATCGGGACGTCTTCCGTCAGTGCATAGCGCGTCACATTTATTTTGATATTGACAATTTTCAAGTACTTCGTGTGTGTCAGTGTACGAATTATTTAAACTATTTAAACTTTATTATTGTATAGATTAATACTAAAATGGTGACTAAAATCCAAAAAATGCGAGATTTGCAAAAAAAAAAATTATCAGAAGTCTATTATGTTTAATTGTGTACTTAAAAGTATTGAACTGTGCAGTATTAACATGGTTCAAAAAGTTGTTAAAAAACAAGTATGCATAAACAAAAGAAAGGCAAAATCAAAACAGTTATTTCCATTTCATGTAAATGTTGAAAAATATACTAATATAATCATTGGTAAATTAAAAATGCCTCTGGTTAAAGGTAGATTAATTGCTAATAGAGTACTAAAATAGGTGTTGAACTACAGAAAACAAAATATAGTGTTGTACAAAAAGGCATTTAAAAAACTAAAAATGTTATTAATAAGAAAATTATTAATCATTCTGTGGTAGTACCAAATAATGATCAAATAGGTTACCCTTTTCTATGATTTATTTTAATGATACATCAATGTATTTTGAACGCTGGTCTCGTGGTTCTATATACTTATATACTATATACTCTTATATATTATAATAATGGAAGAATAAAAATAAAAATCTTAATATTTAAATAATTTATTGTTATTATTTCTAATTTATAAAAACCAATGATATTCCAACAAAAACACTCCATGTAAATAAATGCTAATTGAAAAAAATAAAAAAATAGCTTTAAAATAAGTGATATGAGGTAGAATCTAAGTAAATGGTCTAATGTGTGACATTTGTGTAATAGTGACTAATCCAAATTTAATATAAATTATTTATATTTATTTTATAAATGATTTCAACTAAAATTATTCTAAATTTAGCTTACATGGCCAAAAACAAATGTATTTATTTAAATGGGGTCTGAATTATTTATTAATTACATCACATACTAGTGTTTAACTATAAATTATTGGCTGGATCTCCCAGCCAATAATGATGTATGGAAATACATCAAGTGATAATAAGTTGAGGGGCACGGTTTTCATTCATGCGAATACATATTAGGATGAAAGCAGATATTTTTTTGAAAACAGTTAATTAATTTATTAGATATTTATTTTTATATCAAATATATAATATATATGATCAAATTATAATCAATTTAAATTATCATAATTTGATTATAATCAAAGAATACAATCGGCTTAAAGCAAAAAAAAAAAAAAAAACTATCACGCAGCCCTAATTAAAACCTAGAATTAAATTTGTATAAATAATATTTTACACATAACTTTTTCAGAGCCAATTTATTGATTAGTTTGCATGAAGACTATGCAAAGCGAAAACAATCAAAGTACATGAAATCTGCAGACCATGGACCGCCATTTGCTAATGCTTTCCACTATGTACCCATATGGAGGATACCTAGAATGCGATTCGGCCTATTATTCTTTGGATTCAGTGTAGCTGCTGGGCTGTGGGCTGTCATCAGATCTAGTAACAACTAAAAAATAAAAAATTTTTCATTTATTCCAAATATAATTTTTTCTATATACAGGGGACCAAATAGACTGATATTTTGAAATAGTATATTGACATGTATTTACTTTTTAATATTAAGACCTGTTAATTAATTACATTTTATTCTTCAAGCTTGCTTAATTTAGCCAAAGTGTTTTAATCTTAATTAATTATTTTCTTTCATGCATAATATGTGGTTATAAGTATTTTTAATTTACTTAATTCTTGATGATTAAATTGTTTACAATTTAAAAAATACATATATATTTATTATTGTTAAATTTTAATTTATCCTTCGTTATATATAGTTATATTTTGTAAATGTTAATAAAATATTATTAAATGTTATATCTATTATTTTATTTTATAATATTACTGGAGCATGAAGTATTCTGAGGAGTAACGACTAGGCATTTTATGTATCATGCATGTATATTTTGATCATATGTGATGAGTGTGGAAATTAACATTAGTATGTGTGAGCTGTGGATTCCAAAAATAGTCGACTACCGATAATCATAATAATATTACGATAAAAACTTATTATATTGCATACCTGTTAATGCTAAAAACCCCCCCGCATTGTATCGTTGTGTCGTCATCTATTTTAATTCACCAGCGGCCACCTAATTAACGCACACACACATGTAAGTTTAATCTTAATCTTAATTACATAAGAGATATGTTGCCGAAAAGGCCAATGCCTGGTTTAGTAGACAGTAGTGTCAAATCTGGTATAGTTCGTATGTGAAATATCGGTCGTCGCGAATCGCTGGTCATGTACCTATCTAATTCGGCTCAAATGGCCTTTGTTTGTATCAATTACAGTTCATTTTTATATTGTGCACATTGGCACGAATTGCCCTTGTAAATTTTATGTCTTTAAGGCTCTAATAGCCATTTTTGTTACCTATATTTATTTTTGCATCTGTTAATTGTTGTGTGTATGTGTGTGTGTGCAAATTATTTTATATTATATTTTCTGTGTGTGTGTGTGTGTGTTATTGTATTTGTTTAACATTTTAGGCAGTTGCAGCTGGCCAGTCTGCGCTCTACAAAATCTTGAGTCTTTTATCATTTATTTCCATATTTATTTGTATATTTTTAATCGATAGTATTATTTGGCTAAAAAGGCCATACATTTTTATATTGTTAATTACCAATGCCAACAGGCGATTTAATATAATTTCATTTGTATTGCTGTGAACTATAATTTATTTATTTATTGTCCTATATTTACTTGTACCAGCAATACAAACAATATTATTACATACCTACCGGAGTTACCATTATTTTTTATTAGTTACCTTTTTTTTAGTTATAAGTACACACAATACACATAACCTACCTACACACTAATATACACATCATATTAGCACTACATAACTCACTAGTATTTGCGCTAGTAGTGCCCAACCACTGCTAGTCAAGCTATATAACACCATTATACAAACATATACCCATTTTGGTCGTTCGGTGGTAAATTGTTTACAAAACAAAAATAGTCTGTGCTCAGGTAAGTACAATAGTATTTTGTGCTCCCGGCCCAAACAATACCTATATATTATATATACAATGCTGGTTAAGTTAATGATTTTTTTTAACTTGGTTTAATTAATAGAATAAAATAATTAAAATTAATAGTTTTAATTTTTTTCTTAAAGTCAAGTTAAGTTTAAAAAAAAAAACCTTATTAACTCTATATAATACTTATAAAATAATTTTTTTTCTCTGACTTAATATAACATTTGAGATGTATAGGTATAATTAAGTCTTTATATTTTTTTAGAAATACTGTTATTTATTAACTTGAAGCATTTTAAAATTTTTACAAATCATTAATATTATTGAAAATACTACAATGTATTTATAATAATTATTATTAAAATTTACAATAAATATGTTCATAAAAATGTTTAATTAGTAAGTACCTACTATTTTCTTCAAATTTTTAACAAATGGAAATTGCTAATTGCAAAATAGTACCTATCTAAATTAAATATTGTTTATTGGTGAGAAATCTAATATATTCCTCAATTTATATTACGGAAAGATTATTGTATAATATATACTTACCGGACACAGATGCTTCGGAAAATACTCACACAGGTTTAAAAAGCTCGATTACTCGAGATGCGTCGATTGTGAAGAAACCATAGATGACGTCGAGCACGTCCTCTTCCGCTGCGACAGGTGGTGGAGACTGAAGAGTAGGGTGGATCGAAAAAAATATTTTCCGAATTTTTTGGTTCCTGAGGTCTTAAAAATTGTGTATTGGTATGAATAAGATGTGTGCAAAATTTAAACGGGTTACGAAAACATCTAGAGGTTGCACAAGAGAGAACTCAAGGTCTCCATCGGCGGTGACATGGAGCCGGAGACGATATTCCAGCATATGCTCCAATCAAGAGAGATGGGAAGCAGTCAAGAAGTTTATTGGGCGCTGTACTGTCAAGGAGGGAGGTTGAAGAAAGGGTCAGATAGCGGCGAAACTAGTCAATTTAGACATTGTAAACATTGTAAATGCTGTTATTATTGTAAATGAACGATGGGGAAGGACGACCTCCCAAGGTGAAGTGCTGATATGCAGCGCCGTAGTTAAACACAAAAAAATAAGGTTGAGCCAGCGAGATTTTGGATGATGTTATTCCTTGTCCAATTTTTGAAATGGTATTTTATAGGTGATTTTTAAAAGTAAGTGTTCTGTCTAATGTAACTCCAAGATATTTATGGGTGGGATTATATACTAGTATTTGGTTTCTGTATTTAATAGTATGATGGTATTTTGCTAATCTGTTATTTATGAAATGTTGTGACTTCCGTTTTATGTATGTTCGGTTTAAGACACCATTGTTGAAAGTATCTGTGGAGTTTTTCCAAGTCATTATTGAGTGTGTCATTATTCTCAAATTTTTTGTGTTGTGTAGCTATTGTAATATCATCAGCATATGCAAATTTTCGTTAGCCTGTAGTTGGAAGATCGCTGATGTATAGATTAAAAAGAGTTGGCGCTAGTACCGAGCCTTGGAGTAATCCATTATTTAGTCGCAGTTGCCTTTAGAGAAGTGTTCAATAGTTTTGGTGTATTTTGCAACAGAGAGTGATTTGAGGCATTCTTTCTGATCTAACCTTTAACCATACGTGCGCTTTTTTGTGCATTACGGGTGTGCGTCATAGCGCACAACAAGTTGAACAAAAAAGCTTGTAATAGCGCATGCGTCTTCGAGTTGAAAGGCAACATTTTCGAGGCGCGCGTTACTGCGCAAATACTTCCAAGCTTAGTGGATATTTCGTTCAATTTACGTGCGTTTTATTCGTTGTGTTAATTTATTTTTATTAAAATGCATTTTGTTTTTTTTTTGTTTCAAAAATGGCTGAAGATAAAAAACAGATATTACTTTTCATGTAATAATTGTGCTACCTTGATGTAATTTTTGTTTATAGCTTTCAAAACCACATGGGTAATATTGCGAGTATGAATTATTTTGATACTTTAAACAAGTATGCTCCGGGCACGTTAAGTGTGTATGCCGATTTCGGACGAAATCTCGTCCGCTACGCGCAGGTAGGTATTATGCAACGTGACCACAAATAACACGGTATACAGTGAGTTGTGAGTAGTGTTAGCGTCCGTGTACCATAAAGTATGATAGAGGCACCGCGTGTACACGACTGCCGGCTCGGCATTCTACCGCAGTATATGTATTTTAATTTGTCTCCCTTTGCTTCTTTCTTCAGTATGTGAATACTTATTTTACCGTCTTATATCATTCTAAAAACAGTATTCAATATCAATATGTTACGTGTATATGAATTGTAAAACAATAGAAATAACAAACACTAAATATAAACAAGTAGGTAGGTACTTAGAATCTTTCACTTGGATCAAGCTTGTTAATATTGTTATTTATTGAAAACACATTTATTCAATGATAAATTAATGATATTCACATTATTTAAAGTTTTAATAACCCGATGACGATTATTATATAATAATTAGTTATAATTACAAATAATTCATCAGTAATATATTGGTCGTTTTGACGTTATTATCAATTATATTTGTTTTGATAATGGTCTTGCCTTATTCACGTCATCACTTGAACATAGTGTATACAAATAGTCAATAAATATTGACGCTCTGTATGCCAGAGTGGCGGTGTTCGACTATGGTGAGGTTGTGGGGTGGAAACCGTTCGCCGCCTGCACGGAGTATCGGTACATCAGAGAAGAAAACGAATTGGCAGTGGCTAAAAATCTTATTGTTATTAAAACTTAATTTCAGCTGGTATCGCCTCTCTGAAACAAGTGTTTTGTTTTTCTACTTCCGATTCAATTATTTTTAATAAGTTATTGGAATTTGAGCTTAAGTCTAGTTTACCACCCCAGTCACGAATTTTAATTTTTTTTTTTTTTTTTTTTTTAATCGTTAGTATTTTAAATACTGATTCCAAATATGTAAAAATAAAATTGCGGAAACAAATAGTTAAAAAGTTATTGCAATTTTAAATAACTTTTGTACCATTAAAAACCACATATTTTACGTTGCGACTTTGTTTAAAAAGTCTTATTTTTTAAAAAATTCTCAAAACCTTTTTTTGTTTTTAAATCTATAGTACGTTTAATGCTGATTATGAATCAAAAAAATATTGTGCCGCTCGCACTTATTTTGGAAGTTGTAGGCATTTAAAGATCGCGTTATTATTACTATAGATTGGCCACCCGTATATAAAATTTTACACGTGTTGAGTGGCGGATATTCCCTTTAACCGCTGCGTTCTGTTGTTAGTTATGGCCACGAATTAAGATTTACAGGATGCCGAACGGCGATCTATTATCATTGTTTTACCCGGTCTGAAATGTTCTTTTTACTCAATTTGACTTGCAGTGCTAAATGATGACAGCGGTGAATTTCGAACTAATGCGGTAAATAAGACTATCAGTTATCATCAACACGAGTTATTCAGTTATCACCATTTTGTCATAGTTATTACCACAGATATAGGGTGCGTTCGCTTACGAGTGCTAACACTACAACCGTGACGTCATGGAATCTGAGCGCTACGTCATAGTTCCGCGCTCACAAACGCTTAAACCAAATCGGTAGTGCGGCGTAAGCGTTTCCGCTCTTATCAGTTTATCACAGTAGGTAGTCGAAAAATAATAACAATTAATTTTATTAATTTTTCCATGTTGTTTAAGTACAGTATCCCTATTTTATAGCATTTTTTCCCTACCATACCATTTTTTTATTGGATTTGTAGATTTGTATTGTTTCACATATTTGTGAAATTTTTATTTATTTAATTATTAATATTATAAGGTATATTAACGTATACTTGGTACTTTAAAGAGTTACTATGTATTGAAGGCTATTTTCAGTTTTAAATTTAAAAAATGTTTAAAACTAATTGTTATAGGTACCTCTTCATAAACATTTTTTTAATACTCTAGGCATATTTTTTTTACCGCAACAAAATAGCGCTATAAGTCAAATTGGGGGAAAAAAAATATTCTGTCTTCACTTGATAAGTTACCGTTCGACATCCTGTATATTCGTGGTTATGGCGGATGGCATAGAATACCTACACCGGTGGTCACGTCGATTTTGGCACATGCGAGTACTGGATACGGAGACATTTCAGTCATTTTTCTATGGTTTCGACATTCGATTATTTTTATAATCATTAATCAGCTAATCGATTATCACTGCCGTGTCCGTCCGTTAAACTATAGATAAAATTGTTATGTTCGTATATTCTTCTGTTTTATCGTTTATAACTGATATCTTAGTATATATACAGAAAACTAGTATTTTTTTAAAGTTTGTAATCTATAAGATTTGATGACATAAGTTTCAAAACAAAAAAAAATATTTTATGTAATTGGGTTTTTGAGCATTTTTAAAATAGCATAATGGCTATTTCAAAAGAGATATATTTTTTTTGATATCTTCAATGTTTAATTTGTTTAGACATTTATTTCTTTGTAAAATGTATATCATTTTATAGGACTAATATTCTCAAATTTTAATTTTTGAAAGGTTTATATTTTTAGCTAAAAATATTCTTTTTTCACGAAAATTGGCAATATCAAATGTAGATAAAATCTTAATCTTTAATTATGTACTTATTGTACTTTTATATTTATATATTGCAAATAAGTAGTTATAAATGATTTAATAACACAATATTTTCGTATTGAATTTTATTAAAATTCAACACTAGTTTTTATTTTCTAATGTTTAATTTGCAACAACTAGATATTTAAAAATGTTTTATTAAATATGGTTTCTTCCCTTTAAGTATATTTACATATATCAAATGTTTATGTAGTCTAGAAGTTCCGAATAAAAAGATTCAGATATTCTCCACCGGAATGTGTTTTGTCAATTTGTTTTGCCAATAGAGGTCGAAATTTCTCATATTCAAATTATTCAGATAACGGACGGTACCTTGTTTCGACTCGTGGTATAGTTATCTACACATATTTCTAACGAACGTCTCGGTTGTGTAGGCAATAGGGACATAAATGGTACATATATTTGTATATTTTTCGCCTAAATTATAATTATTAAACTATCCAGATCTATTAGCATTATTTAGTTAAAGTTATATAGCAAAAATCAAATTTTGTTCAGTGATAGAGTTAGATTTAGTTAACAATAGATATTTTCAAGTAGGTACACACACAGAAATATGGAACAATACTACTTTGATTATAAAGTAATACAATAAAACCAAGTTAATAGCTAGAAAGTTCTAAAAATAGTAAAATAAGTATTTTCAGACAGACAAATAACCAGTATATAGTTACAGTAGTCTTATAATCCTTATAATCCAAATTTTTAATTTATCTGAATACTGTGATATTAGCCAAATAAAAACAAATTTAAATAAATCAAATATATACTGTGTATATTTTGTTTTACGTACATTTTCGTCAATTACAATTTAAAACCAAAATCGTGGAACCATTATAGCATTATTTACTCACACGATAAATATAATAATATAAAATATACTCCGACATCTACATTCTTCAACATATTTTAAAATAATAGATTCCTATTTAACATTTATAAATATCAGTAAATTGAAGATTCAGTTTCAGTTCTAGAAAGAAAGGTTCTGGTACTGGTTTCGGTTCTACTTTTATTTTAGTGTTCTGGTTCTGGAACCAGTTAATTTCTGTTCGGTTCCAGTTCCTGGCCTAAGCTACTGGTAATAGAAAGTTACATTTTCAGAGAATAGGTATTAAATTATTTTCTATTGATATATAGACGTTTGCTAAGAAAGCTAAGAAGGGCTTTTTCGAAATTCGACATTTTAAAGATGTAAATGGGAAGTATGTTAAATATGCAAAACCGAATAATTTTGCTATATTTGATATCTTAACCCCTTTCAAACTGAGAAAAACTATTCACGGTCTGGTAAACATATTCAACTAATAAAAATATGAATTAAAAGAAAAATAGCCGATTAGTATGTGGTGGGAGCACTTATATCGTTTGATATGATACTTGTGGTGGATATATTGAATTTGAAAACAATAAAACATTTTATGATTAGACAACAATAAAAAATGATACAAGTACAGAGCTATTTTTAGATTAATTAAAAAATATATTTAAATATTTCAAAATTGTTCGATTTGTATTTTCTCCAAATTGCTTAAATATTGCCTATACAGAACTCCTTAAAATTCTCAGGTGTAGCGGCTCCGTAAGAAACTACTGGAAAAGTCGAAAACGCTATTAATATTATACTAATGCTAAGTGCCTGCGGCTCCTTCTGGCCAAAAATTTGTTTACAGAAAAAAATCAAATAATATCATTATAATATCAATAGCTTCCTTGCTACGTGATAAATTTAATTAGATAAGTGAAATTTATCGAAGATAATTTCCATTATTTATTTAGATAAGATAAAATATAAATAAAAAAACTAGGGAGTGACGAAAATCTCTTATATAGATGCTGTAGTTTGGTAGTTCATATTGGTTTGGGTCGAATTTTTAAACTTCGATTCCCAGCCTGAGAAGATAACTATGATTATATAATCATTTTTGATTTACTGGTTAACCTTAATATTAAATTGGTCCAATCTTCACTATTTAACATTTTTATATTAGTTATGTGGTGCAATATTTATAACCATATATAAAATTTCAATTAAACGGAATTTCAGCTAGCACTAATTTTGACTTCCACCTCTCAGTTTAAGTATACCTACAGCATTTAAGCACTTATATTTATATTGCAGGGTACACTTATCTAGGATTAAATATTAATATTATAATAACAATTATAATATAGTGAAGAAATTTTTTGTGTATAAATGAAAATTGACAACCAATACTTCAAAATATCTCATATTATGTATCACATAATGCATTACCCATTTAAAAGTAGGATATAATAATGATATGTAATTGATAACATAATATAGATACATTAATATTGGTAATGAGTAACATAATAATATAATTTTTATTTACAGGCATCCCATTTTTTTTTTTAAATAATAATATAATATATTATATTATAATAGTATAATATGTATAAAATAATTATATTGAATCAGTACAAATAATGAAGATATGAAGTGGTTAGCTATAATTTCAATTAAGTTTCTACTACAATGAATTATATTTTAATATTAGTTAGACGATGAAAACAATTAAACTATTTTTAAGTATATGATATTAAGTAATTATTATTGAAAAATAAATATTTAATGTTTTCGGAACGTTTAATTGAACACTAAACTTATACAATATTGAATGATATAATAAAATAAATAAATAAAAATATTAATTATTGTGACTAACAAAAATTATAGTCATGTGTAGTATAATATAAAAAATTAATAAGATAATTGAATAAATAAAAATAATTTGAAATACCTATAGGTAATTTTAAATGGTTCTTTTTTTTTTATCGTCGAATAATATTCAATAATATTATGTAATTTAAATCGAAAGCGAGCAAATGGATTTAAAACCGAAGTTTGTAAGGTCCATATTTTAACCAGTCTACGGATGGATACTTTTTGCTTTGTTTTTTGATTATGGTAATGATAGTGAGCTTAATCTTTTTCATTTTCCTTGAGTTATAGGATTAATGTCATCTAGCTTTTATAATTGTACAGATTTAAGCTTCGATTTTAAATGGTGAACCGGGTATGTGGTCGTCACCCCATTTAACCAATAGGATGTACTCGCCGCGCTCCCGGACGATGTAACTCACTTGATAGTTGTTTTGTTTCATATGTTTGATAAATATTTCTTCACACGGCCCTTTGGGCCCATAAATACCAACGAATAATATGTTGTTACCTGTAACAAAAAAAATACAATAGAACTTAGTGAATTTGTTTCATAATTATATTTTAGTACCTAATCATAAAATATCCAACAATATAATAATAGTAAATATTGATGTTATTTAAAATATGAGATGTTTTATTAATTTATTCTAGAATCTAGGGCTCGCAAAAGTTATAATAACGTTATGGTTAAGAGGATGTTACACTCGCATTTGTTGTCTCTGTCTATCTAACAGGTAATATAGCAAAATCACACT
The DNA here is from genome assembly GCA_025469235.1 of Pemphigus obesinymphae. Classification (NCBI taxonomy): domain Eukaryota; kingdom Metazoa; phylum Arthropoda; class Insecta; order Hemiptera; family Aphididae; genus Pemphigus; species Pemphigus obesinymphae. The sequence goes on along the minus strand of JAIPRL010000059.1, from coordinate 205,673 downwards.
ACGCAGAATTGAAATTTTGGAGTTTAGGTTAAATTTAGAGTATAAACACCTATTACAAAATTTAAAGCGAGGAATATTTTCGAGTGAACCTCATGGGCATTTTGTAA
>JAIPRL010000059.1:150035-205466 GCA_025469235.1 Pemphigus obesinymphae | reverse complement strand
GAGGTTATCTCTGAAATGTAGTCATCTACAAATTTTATAATAGGTGTTATAACTTTAAAATCACTTTAAAAATTAATTTTATTTGTTTTTTGTAAACGTATTTTTAAACAAATATCGTGATTACACCTCAAAAAAAAATAGTACTGACACAGGACTAATTTTTAAATTACTACTAAATTATATTAAAATATTTTTTGTTTGTTAGATTTTTATTTTTCTTAAAATATCTAAAAAATAGCCTACACAGAACCCCTTAAAAATGGACTGTGTGACGTCCTCTTGAAGATAAATAGTTATTAGATTGTGAAAAATACATTTATGTTTAATAAGAAATATTACAATATAGAATATTTAATTGCCCCTCCTATTTAAAAACAATGAGTAAAAATGTTTTTCTTAGATTCATGATATTAAACAGTTTATAAATAATTATTTTTTAAATATTCTTTATGACATACATTAAGCGTTTTTCGTTGAGTTTTGTGAAACCTGGTTGCTTGAATTGTTATATTATATCATTATAATTATATATAAAATATAAATTACTATTTAGTATTTGGTACTTATCAGTTATCGCGACTACCTAATTCTGCCACTAGTAATGCAGTATACCTGCGTGTTTATGCGTTGGGACATAATCACGGACGTGTATACAGGACTGGACACTATGCCCGATACGTATAAATATTTAAAAAATAAGATAGTAACGCACTCACGGTACGCGATTTATATTCTATTATAGTATTACCACGTGTAGTTCACCTACGTATACCATGTTTTTATATTGTTTATTTTATTCATAAAATACGGTATTAACCTGTGACAATCGATCATAGTCCACCGCATAATCAGGTAGTCGCCATAACCGATGAGTACCTACTAATTGTATTTACGATTGTTTAAAATGTGTCTAAAGCGGTACCTACCCGATTAATAATATTACACGAAAACACATTGATACAAATATATAATAGGTACCTCAATATTATTTAACGTATAGGGGACATTCAACTAAAATGAATTAAAAATATTAAATGTAATATTATGATAAAATATACCCATGTGTTATTATTATTTCAATAGACAAGTTACTGACTAATGTTTTTTTACTTTACCAAAAAATAATACTTACCAAATATATTACAGTATTACACTACTGTACTCGCCGCGGTGTGTATCACTTATGTTCTGTGGATGATAAACGTGTTATTCCTTGTTGATATCAATTAATAGCTGGAACTGTCAAGTGATAACTCTTTGAATATTATGCTTAGCCACGATTTATTATCTTAAAATGGGTGAGGCATGAGGTGAAGTACGAAATGTTGGAAAGCCCACCGGGAACTTCTTAATTCTTATATTGCCGAATGTGTGCGTTTATATTATATTATGTTGCATAGTATATTATTATATTTTTTTGTCTTTCGGGAAACCACGCGATGTTATCCGTTGCGGTCGTTTCGAATAATTCCAACTATAGATTCTATACTGATCTAGTCTCTAGAACATTCGACGATCGACGATATAATATATAATATGTTATACTTTACCTATAAAATAGAATATAATCGGGTGAATATTATTTAATACTCGATACGCTCCTGGCTCCTGCATAATATAATAATTATTATTACATTTTGGAACAAATGTACTATATGAACGTATAATATACCTACCAATGTTATGTAGGTACCTATGTACGAGTACGCATAATCTTCCAATTTTAATATTTTTTGTTTTTTGAAACCACTGTTTTTGATGGTTTACAAATATGTTTGAAAAAGTTTCGGAAATTATTAGTAGGTATAAAGAAGTTACAACAATTTGAAATTGATGACGAATTAACCATTAATTTTAACACGTTATAATGTTAATAGAACTGACAATACACTACGCGGCAATAGGAAAGCACCGATTTTACACAATTAAATAATAATTGTTAAAAACAATAGGGGGGTGGTAAAATACATATATTATTATATTATAGCCAAATATAATATGAAAATATACATTGATTTTACTTTAAATCATAATTTGACGTTTTACTATTTTATATAAATAATTTTTATTCGACATCGAATTTTCATTAGGAATAAAATATTTTTTTCTATTAAAATATAATAATTATTGGGTACCTAATATTAAATTTTTGACATGCGCATTTATTGATTTATGTATAGGTAACCCATTATGCAATATATAATATTGTACGTATTATATATTGTATGTATTTATATATATATATATATATATATATATGTATCAATACATATGTATTTAGGTATACATTTTAATCACGGCCAACGTTGATTGGTAAGTAATTAAGTAATATATTGAATTTATAATGAAAAATAAATATACCTGCAATCTAAACTATTAAACTTTGCATCAATATTACATTTTAAGACTATCAAAATATTGTTTGGAAATTAATTTTTAAATATTGATTTTACAACGAAAATCAATGATTGTAAAGTATTTAAGTATTAATATTGTACAAACATTATATTTTCAATATTATATTAATGTTAAATTGCCATTACAATATCAACATCAAATATTCAATACTATTACAATGTTTATTAAACACAATATATATATTCATTTTTCAATATTAAATTTTCAACCAAAACACAATTATTATACAACATTTATATTGAACAATTGCTGTCTGGGATATGCACTTACGTCTTCGCGTCTGTCGTCTGCTTACACACCAAGCATACACACACACACACACTCACAGGCACTAGCTGTATCTTTATCGGCTTTCTCTGACCAAAGTTCAGACAGAATAATAGTCTGTATTTCGTTCGAATTCAATATTTGAAACACTGATATTATCGCTTATGGGTTTTATATAAGTTTATAAATGTGTAAAAAGGAATAATTAATGAAATCCAACAAATATTTCGAGGTTTTGTAAATTTGTAGTCTTAAAAAATAATTCTCTAGGGGGTGGAAACCTCCCAAGTAACACAAAAATATTTATGGAATATTGAATAAACATTAATATTCCAATATCAAATATTCAGTGAATATTGAGTATTCATTGGTTTTTGATTGTATATACATTGGATTTTCATTAAATGAACCAAAATCATATATTAATTGATTATTATATTTCAATGTTTATTAACATTTAATATTCATATTCAAACATCATTATTTTTTATTCATGTAAATAAATTGAAATTATACAAATAATATAAAAAAAGTACTTCACTTATTTATTTATTTAATAATAGAAAAAAAAATACGATACAATCTGCATATAGGTATAAAAATAATAATAATGAATACACATATTTTATTAATACAATATTAATAATAATGTATTATAATTATAAAAAAAAACTTTATGGTTATATAATATAATAACAACGTTAAACTTCACTTTTTTTAATTTATTTTAAATAGGTCTTAATAATAGTTGTGTTTTATGTCTTTCGGCGAAAGGAGCTTGTGCTAATATTTTAGATAAACATTCTTCAAATTTTTGATTTGTAATGTTTTTGAATTGGTTTTGTGTCTTGACTGCTTCTATAAACATATAAATATAAATATATGTATATAATATGTAAATAAAACAATTACTATTCCACATTAAAAATATTACAATATTTTTTGAATTCAAGAACAAGGAAATGTTCTTTTAACCCTCAAATAGTTTATATACTATTAATCCAATAGTTAGAAATAATTTAAGAACATATATGTTATATATAAATTAATAAAATATATTATTATAGGAACCTAATCAATCAATAATAATTTCTTTAATAAAAACTGCAATTCTGAGAGGAACTTAAAGTTGATATTATATATTATTATAAAAATAAAAATAGATAACCATGAAAATTTTATTTCATATTCCCATACATTTATAAAAGCCTCCTACCGTTTAACCTATAGATTATATTAATTTTGAAAACGTTAAATTTTTGCCAGAATATCTTTACATATAAACAACAAAATTTCGGGATTTCGAGTAGTTTGCAGAGTTTGTTGATGCATTTAATTATAATTACATATATAATCAATAAAATATAATTATAAATTAAAAGACAAATTTATTTTACCTTTTTTTTTTTTTTTTTGGCGCATTGTTATAGGTATGTAGGTATAGTATTTCAAATAGACTACGAAGTATAATAAATTAATCACTTTTTTTTATTAACTGTGTATAAAGGAAAAGCAATCTGAACATTGTTATTATCATAAATATTAAACACCATATATTTTTTCAGATTTTTGTCATTAATATCAATAGATATATAATTATCTGATAAATCACTAACATTAGCAATTCCTAAAATAATACTGTTAATAGGCTTTAAATAAAATGGTTCTACTTCCTTAAATGTTTTACAAATAAATACATTTTTCTTAGTAACAGTATTGTAACAAATATTAAAGACTTTCATAATCAATAGCTTATTAGAATAATTTATAAAACCTCCAATAAAAGAATTAGCAGATGATTTCACATTTATTAAAAAATTATTTCCCGAATAAATTTTAAATTGTGGTGATGAACAACCTTCTACAAGAGGTCCATCAGTATGAGATCTTTTAAAATCAGGGGTCATAGCAAACACATCTCCATCGTATGATTTACTAAATACCAAATATTCTTCATAACGATTAATTGCCTGTTCTAAAGGTTTAGAATTACTTCTAACCATTTTTTTTAATACTTGCATAAAGTTTTCGAACGGAAAACAAGAGCAATTATCAAGTGGGCCATAATTTTTATAGTCATCACAAAGATGTAACAAAGAATGGACATTATGTGATATAAATTGATCACCATAAAGTTCACCAAACTTCTTTACAAAGTAAATTAACAACGTTTTTGTAAAATCTATTAAATGTCCATATTTATGGCTTAATAGTATAGTCATAGATACATGTAAACACATGAAATGAGAGTAAAATGGTTTACTTAAGATAGAATTTAGAACTACTGGTCCACTATATAATACAAAAAATCTGAATTCTGTAGCTTTATAACGCATCACTTCATTCAACTCCCTAGGACATCTAGCAAAATCACAAGTAACGGAAGGTTTCAAATAAAGTAGTCGGATTGTTATATCATTAACCTTGCGACTTTGTAAACGAGCTATAAGAGGCGCATTTTTTATGTTTCCCAACCAGAGCAAGATCATTTTTCGGACACATCCTAATAAACAACAATGCATATAATCATTGGGAAATTTATCAACCATGTTAATGCCAGGTATCTCCGCTAAAATTGAAATATTGTCAGATATTTGATAGTCATCATCTTGTCTATTTAAAAACTGTTCATGGGTACGTTTTGAGAAATTTACTTCTGGAAAGCAAACACGTCGTTCTAAGTATACACCCGTAGTAGTACACTTCGTACAAGATGAAAATCACCGTGTCCTTTTGTCCCTAAAATATAACTTCGGGCAGGCATGTCACAGCAAAAGGCGTGTACTTCTAAGTTTTTTTTACCACACGATAAGTAAATGCCATTAACACATAATTCTTTTAGCTCAGTAACAAGTTGAGTTAAATAATTGTTGCTATCTTTTGGTTTTTGCTTTTCCCAATACAATCCAACTAAGAAAACAGAAGTTTTAGTAATATTAAGTTTATCAATGTAGCAAAGAATAGGCCAAAATTGACTAGCTGAACTCTTAGCCAATGGTACACCGTCAATACCAATCAATATTCTAACAGTTTTATCTTGTATAACCAAATGTCCAATTGTATTTTTAATCCCTTTTTCAAGACCAAAATGGTGATATATACCTGGGCACATGGGATTAATTTCTAAAGACTGTTTATACGGTTTAGTTTTTAAAAGAGTTCTAGCATCTACTGGAAATTTATGGAAACATTTATGGTTATATCGCAATACCTTTAATATTTCTGAAAATGCTACATGGGTTAAGTTATGTTTTACAGCCACATTACATAATTTATGAAGAAGATTATCAGTTAAATTATCTTCACTATCTGATTCAGAACTAGAAATAATATTTTCATCGTTAATTAAAGAATTTTCCAAATCATCAAAAACATTTGAATTAAATAAAACATAATTTTGTATAGATGGACTTTCAGAATATTCTGTACCAGTAGTTACATTTAATAAATTTTTATTTTTACAATGATGAGGATTTTCTAAAGTACAGCTTTCAAGATTAACCTGATAACTTTCATTATTTTCAAAAGAATTATTATTCTCAATAACAAAAACTAAATCATTAACTTCCTCCCTAATTAATCTTCTTTTAGTTGATTTACTGAAAGAGCCTGAAGCCATGCTGAGAAATAAAATAAGGAGGTAATAGTAGGTACCTAATAATTAAAAACTATCTTACCTATATATTTTATTATTATACTTCGTAGTCACAGTCACTGCTGTATAACACGCAATACCCACGTCAGTGTCGTATTTGCACAAATAAGCCACAATGCAAAATAATGTTCAGTTCAGGCTCTAGCTACTGGCATCTGTAATTAAACAATTCAATTTATACCGTTGAGGGTTAAATAGTTAGATTGACAAAATATAAAAAACATACCTGATTATAATATAATTTATTGAGTTGTGTAAAAAGTTTTGTAGTCACTGGCCACTAATAAAATGAGTAATAGAATACTAATCCAAAGTCAGAACGTATATGTCACACTTACAATATCGTACTCGCACAAGCCACGAATGCACAATGTAGTTATTAATGTGTATAAATAAAAATTTCCCACAGTACCACTATTTCTACTGATAACCGGCGGGGTAACAATATTACCTAAGTGTCTAAAGTCCAGTGGATATTTGCGCGCGCGTCAATAATAAACGAACCCCGTCGACCGGCTCCAACCGCGCGGGCCACAACAACGATTTACTTTGGCACACAGAGCGCCGATATATTTGATTAACTATTAGGGTTGGGAATTTCGACTCATTTATGGGAGCCGAATCATTCAGTTCAGTTCAGTTTAAAGAGTCGACTCCCAGCTCTATTTATTTTTATCGTGATTCAATTAATCTCTCAGCTCCCACCTTTTCGATAGAGTGGAAATCTTATATCAGTTACGACTCTCGGAGAGTCATACGAATCATTTTGGTTCTTTACGAAAACTGTAAAGTGCGGTAAAGTAGTTCCTATTTATTACGTACAAAGTACATTTTACAGTCTTGTTATTGTAGTCTATTTTTCTGCTTGAACGTCAGCCGTTATTGCGACCGATCGTTTATTTTAAATATATTGTATTATAGTAGGTGTAAAAATAAATAATTACGGTCAATGCAGAATGATAGGGAACACCAGTAAATACTAAACACATTTATTATTCGAATATTTTTAACACACTCATTTTCATTGAAAAACGTCCAATAGAAATTCCTATTTTTATTAATTTACGATTTACAAACATACCTATAGGCTATATGAAAATAATCTATCCAAAACAAAAAAAAATAAAAATGATGGATAACGACATTATTGCACTTTACGTACATATTATATTTAAAAAGTTACAGCGATTTAAAAATGATAAAAAAAATGTATACCTTCGATAAAGATCCTAATATTTAGAAAACTACTATTATATATATATATATATATATATAAATAAATTAATAATTTAGAATCATTACGTCAAATATGAATTAGTTGGTATTTGGTATGAATAATTATGTTTAAATTTCCACAACACGACAAAGTAAAAATTATGAGTTACCTATCAATATTACCATAATGTGAACACCAAACAATATTATATTATACTAATGTAAAAATATATACTTATTATATAGGTAAGTATACCTATATTATATAGATTATAGGTAGGTACTAAACACTTGGTATATACTCGTATGTATAAATATAAATGTGAGGTACCTACTACCGCCACAACATAACATTCTGAATTGGCAAGTGGCAAGTCTGAACTACTGAACTAGTGAACTGTTAAATTGCCGAGTATAATCGATTCAGATTCTGTTTGTTTGTGAATTGTAAATTTGCCCAACTCCGAACTAAGGTTGGTTAAACTGAGTCACTGAGTCGCCGAAACTTGAAACACTGATTCGACTCGTTCAGTTCATTTTAATGAGTCGACTCACTGAGTTGACTAGCTCATGAACTACTCATCCTTACTTTATTATATTAATGTGCCTACCATTGCAGCATATCTCATGACATTGTATTGTAATTATTTCGCCTCCTTAGTTGTTCCGTTACCCATTTAATTTCCACATTCATCCGCGAGACGGTGCAGGTAACCGCCATACTCGTAGGACCTGCATTGGCGCAACAATGTGTTTTTTGGAATTTGGAGTGGGCGCGCGCCTTCTTTGCCCATCCCCCATATCCACGCCTGGTATATAATATATAACATGTAAATAATATAATAGGAAACATAATATATAATAAATCATAGTTTATTATTATTAAAATGTAATAACAAGCGTTTAAAAATGTAATCACAATGCATATAATGTTTGGTCTTATACTTCAGACATGGTATTTCTTATGCATGTCTTTAATTATGTTAAGAGGATGGTTACACCACTGTTTTTCTGCGAGTAAAACATGCTTTGGGAGATGTACGGTTCTGAAAAAAAAAAAATGTAATACATTATGTATATTATGTAATATATTATAATAAAAAAAAATTTATAGTTTAGAAGATGCGGGAGATAGAGTTAAGTGGAAGTGTAGGACCAGGGTGGCCGACCCCAAATAGTTGGGAGAGAAGGCGAAGGAGAAGAAGAAGATGTAAATATGTAATAATATAAAAAAATTTTAATTTGCAATTCATACATTTTAAATCTTATTTTTAAAATTTGTTCGTACCGTATGTATCATTATTTATGCAATTATTGTATTCAAACTACTTTTTATCTACCGCATAATAACATTTAACTATGATAACTTTTTTCAGAATTAATTTAAATATAAAAAATACATTGTTGTGTGGTTTAATTATTTAATTTCCTGATCAGTACAATTACTGTATAATAAAAGTTATTTCTACACTTTGGTAGAAGGAAGAATAACTCATGTTCAATATGCACTGTGTTTAACAATAATGTAGGTATAACTAATATTTAATACTTGTTATTTCAAAAACAATTATAGATGAAGGTATATTAAATATGACACATAAGCAAAATATATGAAAATCAAAAGATACATTTCAAGAATATTAGTGTGTGGGTATTATTTTAGATATTTTAGTTAAATACGAAAAAACAAATTTTATTTATTCATCTATAGATATTATTTATTAAAATACACTTAAGAACTTGTGAATTAGTTTACAAATTATTGTTATAAACCCAAATCACAAAATGAATTAGTTTACTCTTAAGTTTTATCTATTTATATGTAGTTTAACAACTATGTTATTATATTCAGTGTTATTATCTTCAGTGTAAACCAAGAACTTTAACATTCCTACTTAAAAGTTTATAATTTTCATTGTCTGCTTTTATAATAATTTATAGGTTTTATTTTTTTTAATTATATTAGTTTATAGGTTATACTAGACACTACTAGATTTCTTTGTTTAGAAAAATATAGATTTAAATTGGTTTTCCCTAAAACCAAAGGCTAAAACCAAACATATTTACTTTTACACATCGCATATATAATTTTTATTCTAAACACAATGAAAAATTGGAAATAAAATTAAAATATTTAAATCAAGAAGTAATACCTAACTGATATCTATAATGTATATGTTCTATGTTATAATATAATTTAATTATTTATAGTTAAAAGAATAATATTTAAAAATCAACACCTACATCTATTGTTCATAATTTAATTAAATAAGTATGTATTTGAGTACATATAAGACTATATAATACTATGCTATACTATATAAGACGTCGCCTTAGAGACGAAATAATATAGAAACGTTTGATACAAAATGCTTTAAAAACATCATAATTTTCACCCTTTCCAATGTATCTTTATTAATTATTAACGTTCGTTTTTTAAATGACATCTCTTATTAGTTTTATTTTAAAAACATATTCAGATGTTTCTAAAATTAATTTTATAGTATTTATAATATTTATTTAGTGAAATAACAATACATTTAGGACTTTAGGTTAGCTATTTATAAGAGAGAATTCATTGTTTTTAATACCTACTTCATCAAAGAATAATGAACTACACAATCATCTAATACTGTGTATTAAATTGAATAATAAGTTAACTAGATATTGTCTACCGTGTGAAAATTGGCACAATATGACAAAAATTTATTTAACATTATATAGTGTTAAATAATATATATTGCTTATTATATTTCAGTACCTGCCAATAGCAACTGGTTTTTAAAAAAATGAAGTTAATTCTTGTCAATAGGTACCTAACTTTAAGATATTATACAGCTGAAACGAAATTAACTAAATACAAATGAAATTTAAAAACAAATAATTTATAAATATGTATATTATTATATTTATATATTTATTATAATTCATAAATAATAAAATTAATCTGAAAAATATCTGAAAACGTTTCGAAAATTTAAAATATAGTTTATCGTTTCAAAATCAAAAGTTTATATAGTTAATTATGATACATAATTTTCGTGTATATTTACAATAATATTTATGAGTATTTAATTTTAAAAATGTTTCCATAATGAAAATACTTTTTAATTAATCAGCATATATTAATATTGTTAAAAGAATCACTCTGTACTTCAATCTGAATTTTATCTAATTTTCTTCTTTTTTAATTGACAGTCTTTTCACATTTGTGTCAAAAAACGATTTTTGTGTTACCTACATATTTGTCTATTTAGATATTTTTTTTTCTAATTTTTTAACAGTAATATACACGAACTGTACAGTAAATGGTGGTTTCTATTATTAGATTATTTTAAAATATTTATTTAAAAATTAAGAATATTTTTGTCTAATATTTAGGCATAAGTTAACCTGATGAAAAGGTTAAGAGGATGTCAGCGTGAAACAAAAAGTATGTAACGCTCAAGAGATGGCGTTGCATTCCGTATCGGCGGCCCCCCACTACCATACAGAAACCACTCTCGCCGCTGTCTTGGCATTCAAAAATAATGTTTCGGGACCGTCACATCATTCTAAATCTAATACTCGTTGAATTACTTTTATTCAATATACACATCCCGCATTGCAAGGCGACCGTGGCCATGACAATATTTTATACCTGTAGTACGTACGTCATATTATTATAGCACTGATCGTATACATACAACAAATTATTTATTATAAACTATTATATATTATTATAATATTATAAAGAAAAAAACAATTATTTTACTTGGTTTTTTTCTATAATTATTTCGTTGTCGCAAACTCGCGTTGATACTCAGATATTTTTCTGATTTCGTTCATTTATTATGGAATAATATCATTATAATATTATACATTTTCTGTACTTTACTGTCTGCAATAAATTGTGATAAATAGCGAATATAGCTACATATCAACTGCACAAGTACTCAACGATATCAAATTTTAACAATTATTATTTATTAAGTATACCTAGTACCTGCCTACCTATTTTTTGGCTATATACGCCGGACCGGGGTGCGTCTACCTCGGTCGTTGTCGTCGACTCACACAATACCTATGTAATTATGCTCCGTGTTGTTTATGGATAAATGTCATAATACGTAATGCCTCGATAATACTTATACCTATACATTTAATATTTTACGTACAAATAACAGATTCACAAATTATTTATTAAATGTAATTACCTAATAATCTATGTACTATGTGTAAGTGTAAAATTTATAAAATTTAAATATAAAAATTTTGTTTTGTGACTCAGTGTACGATTACTATAGAGTATAGATAAAATATTGTTTTTTTTTTAAATAAATGTAAAATCTTATAATAAATATTTTTAAACAGTAATTTTGATGACAATAGTTAAAATCAAAATAATTGTTGTTGAAAATTTTGGGTGGGCTCGGGCCCACCCCCTAGATCCGCGCCTGTTGTAGCCCAACAAAATATGTGTTCCGTAAATAATGCGAAAATTTGTTGATTTGGCATTCAAAACAATACACATTTATGCCGGTTTTTACATGTGTGTAATTTCAACATAGGTACTTTATTTTTAATGAATAAAAGTAATAAAATATTCCTTTTACATTATATTTTAAAACAAATATTCCAAACACTTAAAATCTTTCATTGCAATATTACGACGTATTGGTAGGTAAGTAGGTACTTACTTTTTTTACTTCTTCTACCATTTTACTTGCTCTCTTCATCATTAATAGAATACCTATTATAACTTACTAGATAATAATTATATATATATATAATACTAAATTATTATTATATTGTTGTAACTGTTAAACTTAATATTACCTACATACAATTAATTACAAAGTAAATTAAAAAATATACACGAGATCGAGTAGGTACTGTAGTATACAGCCTTTCAGATAATATAGTTCCTGGTGGAGCACAATGATACTTAAATGATAGTTGTTGAAGTCTAGGATAGTCACAATTCCTTCCCCAATATTGAAATATGTTAGTATCTGGACTCATATTTGCCTTGTTCAAGTAAGATTGGACTTCTTCTTTGGCACTAATATTAGTTGCTAGTTTGTCTTGAGTATATGAATCTTCTGTCATCAAGTTTGCATATCGACTCCACATGACATGTCCAGTATTGGTTTCAATTGTTTGAGGTGGCTTTACCACCTAAAACATAAATATATGTATTATTTAATAAATTTTCAATAATAATCAATTCACAATAAAATAAGACATGCATTAATTATTCTAAAAAATATCAATATATATATATATATACAATAATGTATATATTATAATAAAATAATATATAAAAAGAAAATTTGTCTAAAGTATTTAAAAATGTTAAGAGGATGTTACACTCGCATTTGTTGTCTCTGTCTATTTAACAGGTAATATAGCAAAGTCACACTACGCAGAATTGAAATTTTGGAGTTTAGGTTAAATTTAGAGTATAAACACCTATTACAAAATTTAAAGCGAGGAATATTTTCGAGTGAACCTCATGGGCATTTTGTAAAATATCGTCTGACGAAAAAGTTAAAGCTATTTCAAAATATCAAAAACTAAAAATTCCGTAGCTTTTTTTCCTGACAATATTTTACAAAAAGCCCATGAGGTTCACTTGAAATTCTTTTTCTCGTTAAATTTGATAATAGGTGTTTAAGCTCTAAATCTAACCAAGATGCCATAATTTACATTTTGCATTGTATAATTTTGCTATATTGCCAATTAGATGGACGGAGACAGAAAATGCGGGTATAGCATCTTCTTAAAACATTAAACTTACAACAAAACAATTGAAATGAATAGGTACCGAAAAACGTAACGGAAAACAGTAAATACCAATTTTAAAATATTACAAAATAAAACCGCATCATTTAACGAAATTATGTTAACATTATTTTTCATAATATCCAAATATGAATAAATAGAATAGCGTTATGTTAATGTTATTACTTATTTTCTTAGAGTCTAGTCTAGTCCATGGGTTTAATTTTAAAATTATTATATTTTTATATAAAAATAATTTTTTAATTATATTATATTTATTAAATTATTAAATAATTTTAAAATGTAAATATAAATTATAGTTCCAAGTTAATATCATTCTTTATCTTTGGTTTTATTTTTATTTAGTTATACATTTTTATTAAAAGAATTAATTTCACATTTCTAAATAAATTATAAACAAGCGACATAACCTATGTAACAGTTTTTTGATAAGGCATTTAAGTGTGTTTTATGAGTTGTAAAAATTATTTTTTTTATTTTTTAAATAACTATCATTAAAAAATAATGTATTAAAAAATGGCTACATAGGGCATTAGATAATGTTCTTATCCCTAATTTGAGTTTTTAGTTTATATTTTTAAGATTTTTGAAAGTTGGTATATATAAGAAATGCTAATTTTTTAATTTTTCATTGTAAAAAAAAATTGTTGTGCTGTTATTCTTTGAAATAAAAGTTTTTACATCAAGTAGGTATAATAGAATTGTATCATTTTACTTGAAAATGGTATTTTTTATAATAATGCTTCTTCAATCAGATAAATACAGTTTAGTTCAAAATATTTGTAAAATACCTATATAAGTATATTAATTAAAAAAACAAAACTCAAGCAAGATATTGTTATTTGATAAAGTAACATAACATTATATTATTATAAGTATTAGATCGTTGGTTTGAAATCGATAAGAATATTTATTTATTTTTGTTTCTCGGTGTTTTTACGCAACGGTTTTTTAGTTGTGTAGCATATTTTGTTATAGATATTAGACACATTAAAAAAATATTACAAACCAAACTATCAAAAATAAGATATTAAATAATATTCGAAAATATTAAAATTTATATATATATATATATATATATATACATATATATTTATATAAGATATATAAACCATTTTATTTAAACCGTTTTTGAGAAAAATAAAAATCTAAAATAGATTATAAATCTATTAATATATAAATGGTCCTGTGTTAGTACCATTTTTTTTTATAATTATTTACTTTGGTAATCACATTATTTTTTTTTGCATGCCATATTAACAAAAATAAAAATTTTTAATAATAGCTTATAAAATATCTACTACAGTAAATATACATTTGTAAATGACAACGTTTTAGAGACAACTTCTTTGGAGTTTTATAATTTCGTATTAATTGTTTTATATTTTTTAAATCACTACAACTTTTTATATTTAATATTTTAAAGAACACTGTCTCTCTATAGTCTATAATATATATTATATGTAATTTAACTCTAAAATAATTTTTAAATGCCTATTTGTTTTTGTTATTGTATCACTGGTGTGACGTAACTACACAGTTTTATGACAAAAATTATTATGACATACCAGCTTCAGTGGCACTTAAGCTGAATAAATTTTGCTTTCCCAAGTATGCTTTTTTCAAACCCATTCCCTTGCTAGTAACGAGAGTAGCATTTGACTTGAAATGTGGTAGAACGACACCAGTTCCGCCCTTGTGAGCTTTAGACACTTTGTGTACAGTTTCCACAACCACTGAGCTCGTTTCCTGTGCTCCACGTTCGGCCAAATCTTCGCCTGAAAATATAATCAAGTTCTATTACTTATACATATGTATATATACAACTACTACATTACTTATACAATATTATGTTATTCGATATGAATATAATTGATAATTTTTTGTTTGTGTTATACTAGACCTATTCATTTCAAAGTTTTAAAAATTCTTAACCATTGCACTTTATTTCAATGAATTTGAATTACAGATTAACAAATTTGTAATTTGTAGTAAGAAAAAAAAAAAAAAACAATTAAAATTTTACCCCACCCATAAGAAATATTTCGAATCAACAGGTTTTACAATAATGCGTTTTATTATTTTATGTATATGCTTTTTTGGAGAATGAGTCGAATAATAATTAAAAAAATTAAAATTAAAAATAATAATTTTGGAGTACCTTTTTATAATAACAAATTGATTATATTTAGTACTATTAAAATTTCATTTTTCGATTTTTTTCCAGTAGTTTCCATAAGGATAAAGAAATAATTTTGTAACAATTATTATTATATCAAAGCTCCACTCAATACCCGTTTTATTTCGAAATTATTTACCATTGCTTTCAAATTCAATATATCCGTCGATCACCACCAGTATCCTATACCTTATGACCGAAGTACTCCACTCTCCACCACTAACCAGTATTTTAATTTTTTTCTATTCTATCATGTAGTACGTAATTTATTTGTACGATCATTTTTGAAATTGACGTGGGCCTACTTTTATTGTCTTGCTACAAAAATTATAATTAAATGAATGTATCCTATTCATAGATATAAATATATATTTTTTTATATATATAATGAAAAAAATGTTTTTTTAAAAAAAAAAAAAAAAAAAAAGCCAATAATAGTGCATTATTATTACGTACCAGTGCAAATGACTTTGAATGGCGAACCGACGATATGGTATCCGTTATATTTCAAACTGATGTAGTATTCGCCCGGTACTAATGGTGTATATCTGACTTTGTAACCTTCTTCCACTTCAGTACAATCCATAGAGACTTTGCTTGGACCATCAATGGTTACGGCCAATGTGCCAGCGCCCGCATTGCAAGTATCCACAATAAAATCCGTTTTGTGTCCTATATAATATGGAGGTGTAATACTATTGAGTATAGAATATAGTGATGGGTATAAATTCCCTATAAGTATATAACTTTATGTAGGAATTTTTTCAAAGTATGAAATTCCGGATTTTTGTATGCATTTTTTTTTATTGTTAGGTACTACTAGAACCTTTACACCTACCGAATGTATTTATTATCTATGGAATGCGTTAAATGCGTAATTGATAAATTATTATTGTTCCATTGTGTACAAGTATTAAAAAACTAAAGGATTATTAAAATATAATGTACAGTGTATTCACGTTTTTCATGATGACCAATTTTCATAAATATCCACCATATTTTTGCCTAATTTTCTACACAAATGTTAATCATTTTCAGAGCAATTACTGGTTTGAATGATTCAAAAGTTATCTGGTATCAGATTATGTTAATTATTGCTTAGAATGTCTATTTTAATAATTTGATATTCTTTCTACTTTTTTCAGTATAACGACTTTGGCGATAACATTAATATGCTCTTCTTAGTACATAAATAAAACATTATACTATTACTTTTATTAGATACAATACGAATTAGTGGATAGGCACTATACCTGTTTTAATGTCTCCCAAGCCACTGCCAGAGGCGTGTACAGCAGCAGGGTCGGCGTCTCCTTTTCCCACTTTCAGGCGGTACGGTGATCCTGGAATGTGAACTCCGTTGAACTTAACGTGTATGTTATGCACGCCATTTTCACGGGGCATGAAACGGACTGAGTACATGTCTTGATCGATGGACTGAATGAAACAGTCGTCTTCCGTACCGGACGGAGACACTACCTGAATAAAAATGAAAGTAAGTTCACTCGTTAATATTATTTAGTCTCTGTATGCATATTATATATTATATCAAAAAAATAAAAAAACAACTACCGGTGCCCATAGTTTTTAATTTATTGTTCTGAAAAAGTTTAATAAACACATCTACATGCAAAACTCCACATGTGATATACAATCGATTTTTGTTTTAATACCTTTGCGTCTAGTTGACCAACAGCGCCGTTTTTATGAACCATAAACTGTGCCGGATAATCGGCCTGGACTCCGGACGTCGGGAATTGTGCCACCTCAAGTTTGTGTGCATCGCCCATAGCTGGTGACATGAACAGTTTGTATGGCGAGTCTGGTATGTGTTGATCATTAAACTTAATTCCGATTCGATATTCTCCTATAAAATTGATATATACGCAATATAAATATTTGCACTTTAGTGATATTATGATAAATAAAATAGAGATAATAAACCTCTTATGGAATTTGTGTAAAAAATATAAATAAAAATAGTACTTAAATATTCCTATTAGTATATCACAAACAATTACTAATTTAATACTCTAAAATAAAATACCTTGAGAAGAAGTGAAACGCCAAGTTTTTACACATACAGATCGCTATTAAATGTACAAACAAAATAATATGTTGTGTTTTTTAATTTTTGACTAAAGCATTCATTTGAACTATATAATATTATTTTTGGGTTATTGATAATTTATGTGTTACATCATTCCAGAGCATTAATATTTGAGCTATACGGTTTTTTGTAGTAAGGGATATTTCAGGGTTTCTATAGGTTAATTCGTGTGTAAACTTAGATTTCGCTGCACGTAGAAAATATTTGATAAATTTTTTTAAAAATTCAGTTCATGAAGTAGAAAACAAACCTGGTTCGCCTACAACGTAACTGACAAAACACGAGCCATCTTTACGGTCTTTGAAGTCGATTTCGGCCTTGCTAGGACCTTCAACCGATATAGCTAATGAACCGGGTCCAGCTTCTCTAGTCCATACATTGAACTCACACGGTTGCCCTTGTTCTCCACGTTCTAAACCAGAGCCTCCAGCATGTACACGATGAGCTCCACCATCGCTCAAAGGACCCACAGTAAATTGGAACGGCGAACCTGTAACGATAATAATCATAATATAGAACATAAAACGTAATGGGATTATAATCTCCGAAAACGCTTAAGATACTTACCGGGTATATGAACGTCCTTATACCGAACAGATACGGTATGCACGCCCAATTCTTTAGGCACAAAATGAACTGCATATAGACCGTCTTCGATTTCATTGATTTCGGCGTCCTCAGTGATACCAACCGGCGACGTCACTGTTGACGATAAGTCGTATGGCAGCACACCTATTGAAATAAAATTTATATATAAACCATTTCAAAACGTAATCTCTATAAATTATTTTATTTTAATTGTGTTTAGAATATTTTTAACGCACTTGGCATCTTGAATGTGAGTTTGCAGTTGCTGCCAACCTCGGTCATGGGTACGGCTTCACGCCTCCGTTCAATCTTCTCACGTTGACAGTTGCTCCCTTCGCCGGTCACTTTGACGGTAAATGGTGAACCGTTTACGTGATGGTCAGCGAATTTTAGATTGAAAATGTAGTATCCTGGTTCTGTGGGCATGTATGAAATGTTCAGTGTACCGTCTTCATTGTCCTTGCATTGAATTTCGGCTTTGCTTGGACCTTCAATGGAAAGTGATAGTCCTCCGTATCCTAATTATAGACAGAACAAAATCGAGTTTAAAATAAAAATTGTTTAATACAAAAATAATAATAATATAAAAATAATACATTTTTTGTATTTTTATCTGTATTATTGGATAAAACATTTTTTTTTAAAGATAATACACGTAAACCAAAATAATTAAAATCTTCATGTTCATTTATATTTTATAGTTCAATATTTTAAGTGTACCAATAAAATGTATGTCAAATGAAACGAGAGATGCATATTTTTATATTTTCTGTTATTCTACATAAATACTGTAATCAACTATAATAATAATAATTAAGATTTTCGAGACTTATTTTTATATGTAGGTACCTACCTATATTTGGACTTAATTAGAATATTAATATTTCGTGTTCATTGTCATTGTCGTTTCATAAGCAATGAATAATTTTTCAATATAAAACCTCAATTTCGGAAAAAAAAATAAACAAACATTTTATGATTTTTAATTAGATAAGCACCTATATAATATATACAGGGTGAATTTATTATCATGAGCTAGGCTATATCTTGTAAGTATAAATAATTTTTTATGACACTTTTTTAGAAAGTTATTTGTATACATCATTCTATGTTTCTTCATATTTTCAAATTTTTATCGTTCTCTCATATTTGCTAAGACTAGATCAAGTTTCGATTTTCAAATGGCAACCTATGAATTAAACTATAAATTCTGAAAGAATAAATTCTTAGAAGATTTTTCACGTTTTAATACTCATTCAAAGTTAAGATGCAGTGGAATGGAGAGGAAAGAAGTACTATCATAGCATGTAATAGATGTTCATAATGATGTGCTAGAAATCCACTTCATCCTGTTTTTAGTCTTTAATATGAATGCGTTTTACTCGAGTAATATTCATCGAATTCAAAAAATTATACGTGAAAATTCTTATAAAAATATATTCTTTAAGTATTTATAAATAAGTTCATGGGTTTCTATTTGAAAATCGAAATTTGATATAGTTTTAACAAATAAGGGAGGGGAATAAAAACTAAAAAATTTAAAAAATATCGACCGGTTTATACTTTCTGAAAAAATGTCGTAAAAAATATTTTTACATACCAAGATATAGCCTGATTCATGATAAAGAAATCACCATGAAATATAATATTTACATAACATAAACTTATTACATGAAAAGTAATTATTTATTATAATTATTATAATACGTGAAACACATTTTACCATTATAAGTTTTATCACTTACCAGCATTTTTTGTGTCTACTGTGAATAAATTATCTACGTGAGTTTTGCCTTCTTTCAATCCGTTTCCTGTAACTTTGACTTTTTTCGCGTCTCCAACTTCTCTTTCTCCAACGGTTATCTTGAACGGAGAATTGACGATATGTTGACCCATCCTTTTTACGGACACTACATGTTGGCCAATTTCTCTAGGTGTGAATGATATACCTAAAATTCAAATGTAAATGCATTTCATATAGAGTATAATAATATAACAAGTAAAAATATATTTAAAACAATCTACATTTTTCTTTTAAAAAACAATCAAGATGACGCTAAGAAGATGTACCTACACATTATCACTGAAAAACTTGCATTAGTATTTTTTATTTTTATCAAATTACATACGTTAGAAAGACGAAATAAAAAACAAATTATAGCATATAATAATAACAGTATCCTCCTACATAGCCTTTTTTGGATATAATAATCTTTCGAGATCAATTGTTATTAAAAAAAAAAAAAAAAAATGATTTTATTAACAACTCATATAACACGTAAAATTCATATATCATAAATTGGCTACGTAGGGCACTAGATAATAGATATTGTTTTCTATAACTATTATAGATTATTATTATTATTTATATTTTTTTTCATCATTCTACGATATTCTCAAGCTGCTAAAAAATTAAAAATGCATAAACATATTTTTTGATACAAAACTATTATTAAATTATTTAAAAAATGAGTTTAAATATCTTAAAGTTATCGAATGTTTATTTTCGTTAAAATTTCTTAAAAAACTATCTCTACAGAACATCTTAAAAACCGTGTGACGTCCTCTTAATGTATTAAAAAAAAAAAATTATAAATTATTTGTTTCAAAACATTAATTTTCTTGTTATGTGTAATTTAAAACATTCACTAAAGTTATCATAGATTGACATATTATTATATAGATTTAACTATATTATTATTTTTAGAATTCATCCGTATTTTCAATAGGTAGTATATTAATGTTTTCAATAATTATAATGGAATCTGCAATATTTTCAGGCTATCAAAAACATGGATCCATTTCAAAAGAACAACGTCATTTTTAAAACATTGTTATTTTCGAAAATGCACATTGACGTATATTAGAATTTTAAAGACTATACGTACCTAAGTTGCCATTTGGTAGACGTTTTAAGAAGCAAGGTTCTTCTAAACCACTGGGTGCTTGGATCGAAGCGTTTAATAATCGGAAGTCTTTATCGAGTATTTTCCCGGGTAATGAAACTTCGCTGCACGAGCCAACAGATATTTGATTTCTCTTCCGGCCCTCGCCTTAAATATATATTCGTGTTTTCAATAGTTTTATACATAGTTAATACAAATTTATATACAAAATAAAACTTAACCTCATATACTATATATATATATATATATATATGAGTTTGTAACCATTGAAAATCTCAGCATTAAACATCGTTTTTAATATAATTTCCTATACTAGATTTCATGACTTAGATGTAGGTATAATTTTAATTATTATGGATCATTATTTTGAAACATAAAAAACTTTTATTATCTAGGTTTTGATGAAAAATGGTTTTTCTAATTTTTAGAACGTTGAAAATAGAACGATAGTCTCGAATTTGTTGTCTCGATTTATCTAATAGATCAAAAAACCATATTACTGAAAATTTAAGTTAAATTTAAATTTGATACAGTAGTAACACATTTAAGGAGAATAATATTTTTGAAGACATTATGGAAAATGTTTGTATAATATAGGCTAACAAAAATGTTGAAGCTCTAATTTACTAAAAAATGTATAGGTATATTTTATGTAATTGTAATTATAATAATTTGTATATAGTTGTAGTATTACATATATTATATGATTTAGGTATTTGGTATTCCACAATAAAAAAAAAAAAAACGGGATTCAATTATATTTTTGTTATTACGTCTTTTGTTGTGGTAAGTTTTGACGTATTCTATTTCCAGTGTTATTGTAAAATCACAGATAAAAGGCTTACATACACACAGGTATACATAAGTACCGAAAAATTAAAACATTTTTCAATATTCTATTCTATATATCGAACAAATAAGGTTTCGCAGAGGAAACGTTAATTCTGGAAACGAAAAGATTATATATTATTATATTATTTTTTCCTGTCCGAAATACCTGTAACTTTTGTATTGTAAGGACTTCCTTTGATGTGCTTGTCGCCGAACTTAACGGATATCCTATACTCGCCGGGCGCCGTCGGCAGATACGTTACGGAAACCGTACCATCCTTGTTGTCATGACAACTGATATCCGCCTTGCTGGGACCTTCTACGGCCAACGAAAGTCCACCTGTAAAAACGAACGATGTAAGTATGATTATGAATTCAACGAATTTTGTTTCTAAAATCATCTTTCCTACAATTTTGCTTAGCGGCTATAGATAATAGATATAGAAATATATAATATTCAAAAAGCATGCACATACCTGCTCCCGCTCCTTTAGTATATATTGTAAAGTTTGATGGTTCTCCACTGACGCCATGGGTAAGTCCAGGACCATATGCCGTGATGTACCCGCTGCTAATGGAGTCTACGTGGAATTTGTACGGTGAACCTAAATAAAGTGTGACAGAGGTGTTTTTGAGTTTATTCGCTCAGAAAAAAGGAACGTTCCATATTTCAATGGAGTTAAATCATTACCGTTAACCATAACGTTTTACCTAGAATTAACACTGAAATGACTTAAAAGAATGATTTTTTTTCTTTAAACTTAAATCATCATCGACAATTTAAATATAGATACCGTAATTAAATCAATGAAACATAAACTAAATAAAATTGTCCATTATTTGTTTCATGCATAGGTACAATATTTACTTGAGTGTAATAAAAATATGTTTGATTTAAACGAAAGGGTGATGATTGATATGTAAACAGAATTTTCTATGCTTCTGTGCACGAAAAAAAATAAATATTAAAATATTATAGTTAGAATTAGCTACTATTTTATAGGTGAAATTACTAAAACGATATAATAATTAGTAAAACTATATAATGAATATAGTTATTTTGTATAGTAATTATTTTTGGCAGTCTGTTTTGTTTATCGTACTTATAAGGTCGGTGTTTCGTTTGGTTTTCAAGTCTGGTTAGTAGTTAGGTTGTAAGACTTAAGTTGTCAACATGCGGATTGTCTCGGGTTTTTTGAATCTGTTCTGTCTTTTTCCATTTTTTTTTTCAATTTTTTTTTAACATAATTTACTATAAAATTATAATAATAATTACTAGAAGTTTTAGTTTGTGTTACTATAAAAATAAAGTTTCAAGTAGGTACCTACTGTAAATTTATTGTAAAAAAATGTTATAATTTTTTAGTAAATCTGACTAATATTATAATTATCCCTATAATAGTTGGTATAAATAATACTTAATTCAGCTGTTTTTATAGTATTATAAAATTTTCTTTTTTAAATATATAATTTATTTTAATAACATTTATCGGTAGGCAGGGGAAAAATTTGTCCCCCCCCCAAAGTTGCTTCAGTCGGCCAAATCGTATTGTCCGTCGGCTAAATCGTGTTAAATCTATATATATATATATATATGGACAGTGTTTATATACCTTTACGGATTTAACGTCGTTAGTATAGCGTATTCGGTCTAATGCAGTTTTTTAGCTACGTATAGGTTTGTAGGTACGTAGTTCGATTCCCGTTCAGTGAAAAAAAAACATTTTAGGAGCATTATTATCGTAGATACAAGTACGCCTCGATGATCGGTCGGTGGTGTTACGACACCGATGTCTGCCATTCGTTTTATTTTTCTATTTGATTCCCGAGTATTTAAATTTATGGAATGCGTAGTATTAAAATTAACGAAATTGGAAATTATTTCAAAGACAATTTTTTAACCTTAATTTAATGATACAAGTATGTCACATTTCTATGATTCGACTTCCTAGGCTCCAAATCATACCTGCTTTTCCTTAGTTGTGTATATACTTATTTCATTGATATTAGTAAGTATTTTTCTGGGTGTTTCCTGTTAAATTTAGTTGGATTAAAAAATTAGATTTTTTCATGTTTCAAACATATTTTTATTGTTTTATACAAAAGTACCTATATTTTTCTTTTATTGTAATTTAAAACAATTAAATCATATTACAGGCTAAACATTTAATTGATTTTATATCCAGTTATGCACGATGATTGTACCTACCGTAAATATTGATTTAAAAGTCCAATATCATAGTGATGATAGGAAAATTATTTTCTACTAATTTATATACATTTTGAAAATTGCATTTGTCTAAAATAAGTTAATAAGACTAATAAATTCTTTTATAATGAAAAATCTGTACATAATTCTAAAATTAAATAAATTAAGGTAAATGATAATGAATTTAGTCTATTGCAAAAACTACAATTGAATTTTATTTCTTCAATAATTTCATAAAACTCCAAGATTATTTTTCGAACAAATATCGATGACCCAAATAAATATTAAAATATCCTAAAAATAATTAATGACCAGAAATAAAAAATGACATATTTAAAAAATATTATTTGATAAATATTTATTGATCGATATCGTTGTACAACATTAAAAATAATATGTATCTATCTACACTGGATATATATAATGTGTTGATATATAGTTAAAACATAAAATAATAATGTATTATTAATTACTATGTTATAGCCTTAGAGACTTGGTGAATAGGTAGGTATATATATGATTATTTCTTTGTAATTCTGTAAATAATTTTATAAAATTGAATCTATCACCGAAAATGTATTTAAATACAAATTTAACGTAAAAATATTCGAAAATATTTTACCAATATCTAACAATTTTCAAATTTGAGATATTTAAATCATAACAAGGTCAATTTAAAATTTTAATAAAAAGTTAGCCGTACATTACACTAACTGTAGGTATTTGAAAAATGTCAAGTGTTTTAACAAAATGTATTATTTTGGCGAAAAACTAAGATGCATAATTGATTTCGTATACTCTAAATATATTTAAATAATCTATAGTCGATAGTAAAAAATTAGTTTAAGTTCTGAGCGAAGCGAAGAATGAATTAGTTTACAATGATGTGTCATTTTAATTTTTTTTAAGTTTACAACATTTTACTTATTCCCCATTAAAATTTTGCACATATACTCGTATGTATTAAAATTTAATGTGAGAACACATTATACGGTCTGCTGTGTATTTACGCATAAACAATTTACGCTATGAGATTTATAACTTGATATATGAGATGATTTGTTGACTATGTTTAATTGATATATAAATTAAATACCGACTTATATGAAATATAAATATTATTTTTTTGCCAATAAATTAAAATGTATATTTATATCCTTAAAAAATCTATTTTTCTTATAAACTACTTATCTTAAAATTGAATTACGATTTAATAAATAACGAACTTACTTTTAATTCTTTAAAATATAATTAATTATTTTTATTAATATTAACTTAAATGCATTTTAATTAGTTAGGATATGCTTAAAAATTGTGAATATTTTACTACCTTTACTATAATTGTTGTTTGGTTTTAATATTCATTGACATACCCACATATTATATATAATTATAATATTATTATTATTATCTATTTATTTACACCAAAACTGGCAATTTTTAAAAATACTTAAAGGAAAGTATATACAATATAATATACAAAAATACAGTAAGAATGTACATTGTTTAAGTACATGTAAAATAGAAAATATAACTAAAAATTCCTTAAAATTGAACTTCCCAGCTAATTTAATTATGTATGGCCACAGAAATTAAATTACTTGTTAAAAACTAATATTGGTTGAATTAACGTACCTATCGTAGCATCCTGTGCAAAGGATTATTAAGACCGTAATTGGTGGAATTGAATGGTACATAAAAGAAAGAATGATTTCTTGGAAAGTAAGTAGGTAGGCCGAAATAAATGCAGGAGAGTAGATCTGTCGAAGAAATTAAAGGCAAATGAGCGTCAGAAGTTAGAAAAGTCAGTAGCCCTGAGATGGCCCTTTTACAATAGGTACCTATAGAAGTTTTGTTATTATGTAACCTACAGCAAAAATAAATATAAATATTTATAACTATACCTAAGTGAATTTTTGGATTCTGAATAGTGTGAGGGAGCTTGTGGTTTTACAATGATGATTATTTTTTATTATTTTAGTTTCGCCAAACATACAGGCTTGCACAGGATTTTGTGTCTGATGCAGTGAAAATTCTAACTCGTCCTATATAATATAAGTAGGTACTTAGCAAGTGGTCCATTTTTTTCAATCACAATGTCATATAAATATCGGAATAATCAATAATTGTAGTTTTTATACTAAAAAAATGTATTTCTACAGTCGAAAATTCATTTTTAAAGGATTGTTTAGGATTTTGGATGGTTGTCGATATGATAAATGTGAGAAAATTTGGGATGTTGTGAATTTTTTCGATAAAAGAACATATGAAAATTTTTTTTAAATAAAGATTTTTTATTTAGAATATTAATTCCATTAAACAAACAAATTTATGTATACAAATCGAGAATATGTTATAGGTACAACAAACACAATTTATACTACACCCTGGCACAATTCAATCGTTACGATGTGTAATGTGTAATCTGATCAGGACAGTATTTTTAAGAGGTAATTTTCTACATTTTCTATAAATGTATGAGACAAAAAAACGAGCTATTTCCTAGTGATTTCGAAAAATAGGAGATAAAAATTTGAAAATTTCACAGATTATGTATTTACTATTATATCTGTAGATTATTACATTATATATATTTTTAAATATTTTACAATTCTAAATTCTACACAATATCCACCAGTATCCTACCCCATGAGCGAACTGCTTCCATGGCCTACTGACTGGATTTTTTTTTTTTTGCTCATTAACTGAAAAGGGCCAAAAAAAATTGGCCCGCTCGTGAAAAAAATCCTGTCTACGTGCCTGGTCAGAACGTCGAGAGGAAAGGGAGAGAATACATAGGGAACTGCGTAAAAGAGAATAACCATGTTCAATTTTAAGGATATAGGGGCTACATGGACAAGGAATTTGTTTTGTACGCGCCCAATACGTAATTGGTCGTTAGTTGTGAGTGTGCAATACAATCACTCCAAACTCTAAAATGGGACAAACCTAAGCCAAGTAAAGTACACGGAAATAGTTAATTGTGTTAAATATTTTTGTGTTGCGATTTATGAAACCCAAAACTTTAAGAGCTTAGCAGATGGTAATATTAATATGATGGTCAAAGTTTTAAGAAGGAACATTATATTGTATAAATGTAGAAAATGACAATAGATTTGTGAATCATGCAAAAATATTATTGATGTTATTAAAATATATTATATACTAGCTGAATAACTCGGCTTCGCCCGTATGCAGTTTTTTGTTTTACGTATATATATAACTATATATATATATTTTTTTTCATCAGTTTTTATATTACAGATTTTTTTTAAATGTCTTGACCCTGGGTTGCTCGTGTATTGTAACAACCAGAAATTGGCAAAAAGTTTGTATATTTTAGTATTTCGAAGACAAATTGTAAGATACAATTCTAATCAGAAAAATGTTAAAATTGTATAGATTATTAGTTGAAAAAAATGTTTTTGATTTGTTATACGTATAATTATAATTTTTCTTCTTATAATTATTATCTTTTATTCATCTCAATACCTCTTTACAAACTGTAGTTTTTGTACTACCTTTTGGGGTTAAAATAACCAGACTACTGGTTGAGCTCACTCTAGAACATGCGACATAGAACTGGCCATACGAAAAACATTTTTCTCTCGAGCCAATAAATTCAATACCAGCCATGCTCGATGATTGTCCTTGAGACTTATTTATAGTCATAGGAAAGCAAATTTTGAGAGGGAACTGTATTCTTTTAAACTCAAAGGGATAATCAGTTGGAATTAACGTTATTCTTGGGATGAAAACTGAATCTCCTCAAGCACACCCAGTGATAAATATGGTTTCTATTATATTTCTGTGTAGAGCTTTAACTTACAATCTAGTTCCATTACACAATTTAGGTGGGTTAATATTTCTTAGTAATATTACAGGTACTCCAATTTTAAGGATAAGTTTATGTGATGGAAGACCAGAAGGATTCAGAGTATTAAGAAATTCTAAAGGGTAATGGACAGCGTCATCCATTTGGATCATTAAATCAAAAGATCTAACAGCTTTTTCTTTAAATGCCCTTAATAGAATTTCAATGATTTCGGTTGCCTTGTCATTCTTTGGAGTTAAGATGGCTCGCTCGCACAACCATTTGGTGGATTTCTTCTTGATGTTAATTATATCAGGCTATATTCTGGAAGTTAGTTCTGATAAAGAGCTAACAACTATACCCAAATTTGAAAGAATAGTGATCTCACCTTCCAATGTAGGAAAATTTCCGTCTCTTAATTTGAGTAAAATCTCAGCGAAAATCCCAGCAGATCTGTTATCTTAAAAATGGACTCTTATATATTTATGATGTGCAACTTTCTGGATATGTGGCCACAAATATGAAGGTTTTAGGCACGATTTTACTTCATCAACCCTTGTACCCCTAGGTATAACGGGTAATGTTTTCCGAAAATCTTTTGCCAAACAGCACAGTGACTTTACCCATTAAACTATTATATCCTCTTATATCATGTTCTATTGAGAGCTTCAAAGCCACCCTTGTAGGCCATTATAATTAAATTAAATTAACAGTTAAATTATGAAAACTAAATACAACTGAAATCGTTACCCGGGAAATTCAATAAATAAATTACAATTACAAAAACAAATTGTAGTTTACACGTAAAATACCCATTTTTTGCCCATTTCCACCCTTTAAAATCAAAATTTCAAAATCCTTTCTTAATGGGCCTCTACATCATAAAACGAAACTACAGACCAAATTTCATCTTCATAGCTAGGACAAGTTATTATATATATTAATTATATATTAATGAGGAAGCTCAAGATCGTTAACAGTTACTAGATTTGATAAATAGAATACATAAAAAAAATATGCAACTACGTTTTATTTTAGTCAATTTTATTTAGAGTTTTTGATTATATTTTTGACATAAAGTTTGAGATGATTGATATTCGTAATATTGAGGACATTTTTGAATATTTATTATATATATAATATTACAAATATAATAGTGGTAATACCTATATACAAATATGCAATATTATATAATAATCTATTAATATAATATATTTTTATCGTAATTAAGAAATAATTATTAAATTGTATTTTTGTTTTATTTTATATTATAAAATCGGTTGGTAGACACCGACGCCGATCATTATAAAAATTTTAGAACGTTTCTTAAAAACATATGCGCGAGTTTTGACACAATGACAAGAAAAATATAGTGTTTCATTCAGTTCAATTACACAAAATGATTTTTGCATTTATAACTTTTTCCATACCATATTAAATTAATAATTCCCAAATTAAATGCAATTTGATTTATATTTTTTTATTTACTAAATTAAAAATAATTAATTAAAAAATCTAATTTAATAACCTATATTATAATAATAACCTACCTATATATATATATAATTATAATATTTATATTTATAATATTGGACTATAAATACTAAGCTATACGCTTAGTTAAGTACACGGGTCACGATAAAATATTTTAAAGGACACGAAAAAATAAAAATAAATATAAATAAAGTTTTTGGCTGACATACGTGTTTTTAGTTTTCACATTAAACAGTAGTAATGCCGAGGGTTCTTACAAGTGTTTAATATTATTTAATTAACGGCATAGGAGAGACTCTATTAATTATTGCCTAACATTAAATATAAAAAAAAACTTCATACAGGAAATCAATAAATTTAAACTTCATTTGTCAATAATTTGTAGTATGATATTATGGGCTATTTTCACCCCCCCCCCCATCATTTGAGTAAAATAAAATATATATAATATTTACATCTGAGTTCCATAGATATATATTTATAATAATACTCAGATGGGAATAATACATTTTAAATTATAATTATTTCCAAAAAATGGGATCGATATAATAATTATATAATAATTATAATTAATTATTCGATATACATATTATATTGTTTCGTTCATGGTATTCAATTTCGGTTTTTTTTTGCAATTATTGCAATTGCGTTTACAATATTTTTTACAAGTAAAAGTAAAAAAATTTGCGATGAATGAAATAAAATATATTTTCACAAAAACATATTTTTATTGTAAGCTAAAAAACCTTTTTTAGCAACTAAATTGCATTTAAAAATGATTGGTAGAGTAATTAGTACCTATGATTAGTTTCAAATTTCAAACATGATCCATCGTTGACTTTCATAAAATGTATATATTTTTATTGTTTTTATATTTTAAATTTTAACATTAAATATTTATTATTTATTGTTAGGAACTGGAATTCATTTAAAAATTTTCCTTTTTGAGGAAAAATAAATCTAGATACCAATAATTATAATAATAATAAAATAAATAATAAAATTATTTTGAGAAAATCTGCAGTAATTTTCCCACTTAAAAATACTTATTTATTTAATTGGATAGTGATAAAAATGTATGAAATTAATATTATTATGTACCTTGAACATTTTCTCCGTTGTATTTGACAAATAACTCATGTAATCCTTCTTCCTTGGGATCATATTTAAGCGAGACTGTGCCGTCATGGTTGTCCTCGACGGACGGTTGATCTCGTTTACCACTTGGCATTGTTATATCAGCTGAAAGTTAATAAAATATAAATGTTTTCAATACAGCTATCACCCAATAATATTAAAATTAGGGCAAGTATTAGAGTAGGTAATTATGTAAAATTAATCATTACACATAATACTTGAGTATATTTGATACTACATTTGGATAGAATGATTTTTTTAGTCATTTTCATGTAAAACTATAGTTCCAAACAAAAAAATCACAGAATTACTGCCGTTTAAAATTTTAAAAATCAATGACGAGTAATCAGAAAAAGTATTAACTTACTAGTTACCTATAGATAACAGGTATGTAGGTATAATTGTTTGGAAGTATACCAACTTATTTTACGTTATAGTATGAATTAGAAATTGTGAATACTTTTTTAACGAAGACAGGATGATATTATACAATCTACAAGAGTGGAAAGAACAAGTTAAAAATTGATTAGAGTATAAAGAGGGAGTTTAAAATAGTGTAAGGACTACAATGTAATCCCAGGAGTGACTGTGACGACACAACCTAGGCTTATGGTGATGGAGATTTGATATAAGTAAATCAGTTGCACAAAAAGGAAAATATAGTTAGAGAACGGGGAGGTTTTATTGATGGAAATTAAATGGGGAAGTAAAAAAGCATTTACAAAAAAGGTGAAAGAAACATAAGTGTGGATCGTAGAAAAAAAATACGGAGGCAGGTAGCAGAGGTTAATAAGAAAAGAAGAAGTATAAAGTATTGTTCGAAAAATACAAAATAAGAAAGTGGTAGGATTAGATGATGTACCAGTCAGGGACTGGAACCGAACCGAAAAGAACCGGTTCTAAAAACGAAACCTTTGAAAGTTTTGGGAACCGGAACCGAACAGATACCTTTATTTTTTTTTAATGAAGAACTGGAACTACTAAACTCATCTTGCGATTTTATTGTAATTTGTAATTCAATTTATTATTGTAATAATTACGTATCGGTGTTTTCGTATTATGCATATTTATGTTTTTATGTAACCCACGATTATCATTAATATAATGTTGAACTTTGAGACAAACGCATACCTACCGGACCTACCGTTTGGCAGCGGCCAATATTTTCAGTACGTACCTATTTATTGGTAGGTACTACAGAATAATATGTAGTAATGGGTATTTTGACGCTCATGGAAAAATGTAAAATTACGCGAAATAAAATTTTAAAAAAGGTTGAAATACTTTCTTAAAAAGCACAAATCAGCAAAAAAATAGGTCAACTATTTTTGTTGAAATACTTCCCAAAAACGCAAATAAGCTCATCGACTATTATTATATTTATGTGTATTGTAGACATTTAAATTTTTACGTCAGCCAAAACATGATATTTAATATTTTATTTGAAACTGAAAAGAATCGGAACTGGAATCGTAATTTTTGGGAATCGAAACCACGTATTTTTAAAAAAAAAATAACCGGTACCGAATCAGAACCGTTAATTTTTTCACTAAAAACCGGAACCGGACCTAGTACCGATAAAATCGAAAGGTTCCAGTCCCTGGTACCAGTAGAGGTATGGAAAGTGTTAGCGAATTAAGATAACTGAAAAAGTTCTTAAATAAGATACTCTTAAACTAATTGAATGAAAAATTCCAGAGGCGTTGAGGAAGTTTTGTGTAGTACCGATATTTAAGGTTAAAGGTGATGTATAAGAATGTGGGAATTATAATGGGATGAAACTTATGAGTTACAGTATGGCGATTTGTTATAAGATAATAGATAAGAGGATAAAGAGCAAGGCAATTGTTACAAACATTTATTTTGGGTTTATGCTTGGGAGATTGATAAAGGAACCAATATTTTTTCAAGAAAAAGATAGTATAAATACTAAAATAAATAAATAGGGGGAGGTACCATTGTGCATGCTATTTGTAGATAATATAGTACTGGTAGGAGAGTATTTAGAAAGTGAATGGTAAATTTGAAGAGTGAGAGGAGCTCTTGTGGGTAAAGTATTAGGGATCAGTAGGAGTAAAACGGAATATAATATTAAATATTAATATTATAAAAATATAATAATACTAGAAAATAAATTTTTTTTTTAGCAAAAGGGTTTTTTATTAAACTATAATTTAACTTTTAACTTAAGTATATTATCTGTTTTTTTATACTAATCTTGCGCCTAATATTTTATAGTAGGATGGGGTACAATGTACAATAGTTATTAGTTATTATATATTCTTATTTAATTTTTTCAATGTGTCCAATGTTATTTAAATAAATTGTTTTATTTTTAAGGAATAAATGTAGATAAAACCGAGAATGGTTTTTTTTTATTTAGTTAAATAAATGCACAATTAATGTTAGATTAAATTTTTCAGGTCTTAAAATCTCATTTTACCAACTATTTGCACTTAAATACCTTAGAGTTTATCATTTTGTCGAAAAAATTTAAATGACAATTAAAAAAAAAAATCGTGACTACGGATTTTAGTTAGAGTAACGTATAATATTTAACGCTGTATACAATTTTCAGGCTTTAAAACTCAAAATTACCCTTTTTAGGACCTCGAAAACTAAAATGTCTATAAATAGCCCAAAATTTCAAAAAAATTAAATTTTTTTAATCATCGTAAATATATTACTAAATTTAATATTCGATGAGAATTTCAAAATTTTAAAGACATTATTTTCAAAATTAAGAAGAAATGAAAAATCTGGATTTGACAAAATCGTATTTTTGCAATTTTTTCGTAAATTTTTTTGGTAGTTAATCCTTACACATTAAAAAAACTATTAAGAAAAACAAAAAAATGACTTCTCAAAAGTACCAACTAAATGCAATTTGCTACCGGAAACCGGGTAAGCTTGTAAAGATTGGAGCACTCCTTCTGGTAAATTCTAGTTGGTAATTCTAGTCTGGTAATTAATTAGAAAAAAAAAAAAGAATTACTTCTAGTAAATTTGTTAACAGAGAAACAAAAAAAAAACCACTAGTTCCCTCGCTACACTCAGAATCTAAAAGTTCATTGCTGGCCATTTTTCTACCCACTATTATGTCATTTATGTCATTAAAACAAATCGTGGGCTCGCCTACCAATCATACACTATTGGTCTAAAATTTTAATTTCGTGGTCTACTTCAGAAGACATTTCATTTTTAAACAATTTATTTTTAAATAAATCAGAGAAAGCAAGAAGCACATCGATTAAAAAAAAAATCTATATCACTCGGAGTATTATTCGATAATAGGGAGTATGATATGGAACTCCGTCCATTTACGTCGACAGTGACTACACAATTGTATATAGCAGGTATTGTATAATTTGTATTAATAGTTAATTGATTGTTTCAAACCGTTGAATTTTCAACGTTATGTGTAGGTGTCATGGTTAGTAGGCAGACCGCCAAATAAACTAATAACAACAACAATGATATTTACGATGAAGTGTGCCATTATTTCTTTAATGACATAATAGCGTATGCATATGTTTGGACCCATAGTGTTGAAGTCGGGAATCATATATACATTGAAAACGGCCAATTTTGTGGCTAATCATTAGATAAATTCTAATCTGGCCACAAATTAATCACGAATTAAGAATCAATATCATTAAATCAATATATTTTCGAAAATTGTTAAAGTAACCTACATAAAAAGTGGACTTTTGAGGATGTAAACCACGTTTAAGTTTCCAGTTAGATAATCCTGCGATACCACGGACACAGAAATTTATAAATGCTACCCGATTTGGTTATCAATGTGTGTAGTTTTTAGAAAAAAATAAAGATATTATATTATTGATCTTAGTGATTAGACTACACTGTTAAAATCTCATTTTGTCCACCATTTACCTATATATCTCACAGAGTTAGTACGTTGGAATAACAGTAAATTGTTTTGCTAAAGTTACATCTTTCGAAGAATAAAACGCCAGTGGATTAATTTTTACCTTTTTTTGTATTGACGTAAAAATACGACATGAACGTTATTACATGGTATACATCGAAACGGTCATCCAAACTTCCGGTTCTGTCAACGATTTTATCATTATCTTTGTCGTTGTCATCGTTATCATTATCATTACTATTATCGTCATCATCACCACGGTCTTCTGGACTTCTCCCAGGTCTTCCGGCCGTCCCGTCACAACCGTAGGTCTGAGACAAGTGCATCACTCCCGAAGCGGACCCGTCTATTTCGCTGAACGTCAAGGATTTCAGGTACGGTTGGTAAATGGTCGCGAAATTCGACCACGTGGCCTCAGTCACGGGTAGTTCAAAGTGGAACAAATACACCATGGTGGTAGTGGGTAACGGACGGTGGTTAAGGGTATAAGGGAGGTGACGGTATGTGAAACGTGTAAAAGCGCGAACGCAGTGCGACTGTTATACCTCAGTAGTGACGGGCGGCGGTAGCGGCAAATTAATCGCGTCTTATCTCGTCCACTCAAGTTTTGCACGCGCCCGGAGATCACGCGTCTGAAAAAATGGTCCCTGGGAATTCGGCAGACCAAGCCAAATGATGGATTAATTATGACGATTTTTTTCACTTTTTTTTCTTTTCCACATTTTTTTTTTTATTTGGAGTAAAAATGGGAGGGGCGACTGTTTAATATATAGATATTAATAGGGATAATTATAATTACGCGGCGGTGGCGTTTGTGTATGTTATGCGACGGCAGCCCGACAAAAATGATCTAATTTTAAAACGACCATGACGACGATTCCTTTTCGCAGTGTATACGCGTTAAAATTATATTTTTGTAATAATAATAACGATATACGTACTAAATAAATCGTTTAGACGGAGAGAAAGAGAGTAAGACAGAGAGAGAGAGACAAACATACAGAACAGCCTTGACGTTTTTTAAGAGGCCGCACGTGGATATCGGCAATTACGAATAAAATGGCTGTTTTAAAAAAAACTTAATCGATCCAATATGCGGTTATACGTGAAAGAGTCATTCGATCAAATTAGACGATTTTCACATTTAAGTTTTCTAAATATAAACTTAGGGACCTTACATAATATATCCCCGTCGTATCCCGTATCCGTTCGTCTATCCGTAGTTACTAGCATATAGTTATGACTCATAACTTATCAGTTTATTGTATTGGTTACTAGGGAAATAGATATATTATAATGTAACGCTATATTATAATCTATCACTAAAATTTTTTGTTGGGGTTACCAATATCAATATTTACAAGACTGGAAAAGATAATGATTGTTTTTAAAAGTATAAAAGTTACTAATATTTTAGTTTATTAAATTTATAATTTAAAATTTAACTAACTTTGAAAGAAAAAAGTAACTTATAGTTAAAAGTGAAAATTTTCTAATTAGCAATGAAAAAAATATAAAATACCTCCAGCTGCTAAAATATCTAAATTTTTGTAATCACACAAATATATATATATATATATATATATATAGACAGTAACCATTATCTTAATATATTTTCTAAACTGGATGGACACAATTAACATAATATAGATCAATGAAAATATTGACAGTTTCAAGGCGAAAACTTAACTGGTCATTTACCTCACGCCCTTGTGTATCAGTCTTAACATTGGTTTAACATGGTTAGAAATTTTCATTCAGAAAATTTGCATTATTCTTTGGATAGAATTGTACTTAATTTAAATATTTTTGTATAAAGTTAACTAGTAATTAACACGTTAAGTTTTTTAAGCTTGGGTCACATGTGGTATAAGTGGACTATAGACATATAAGTTACTATAGTAATCTACATGTTGTAGAATTTTGTAAATTTATGAAACATTTGAATAATTTTACTGAGTCAAGGAATACAGTTTGGGTTGAAAATTATGTGATATAAACAGTTTTGTTAAGCAAGACACACATTTTTTTAAATTATGACTGAGATTCATAGCCGATAATAGCTTATAAATTCCGTCATTTTTAGATTCCTGAATGATGGATTTCTTAATATGTCGGGACAATTTTTATTGTGCGTGTAAACGTTCATTATTGTTTTTCATTTATTAGACATTCTTTAACGTGTTATCATATAAATAATGCGATTAAATAAGACAATTTGAAAAAATAACAAATAAGAATATTATACCATTGGAAATCGCTACGAACGTGAATCAGTTGTGTCTATGCCAAATTGTACAGCGGAATAAAAAATGGAATACTCAATTGTATAATAATTATTATTAATTCAATAAGTCATATTCCATAATTGAATTATACTGTACAATTTCTATTTAATAATTGTAATTATGAATTTTTGTTTAGAAATCGAAATACATGATAAGATTTATAAGAGTCTATAGTTTCCAAATAGGAATAAAAAATGAGTCACATTCAAAAATCGATTTCGAACCATACGAATATTAAATAGTTATATTAATTTATAAAAGAATGTTTTTTAATTTTAACAATATTTTTAGGAAATTATAAACTATATAATTGATAGAAACGTCTAACTATCTATTTTTTAAATAATTTACAAGGAGTTCTATTATATCTTTGTTAAATATTACGTAATCTCGAAATATATGTTTAAGATAAACATGGTTTCATAGATTTTGGCTTCCAAAATGGTCGTACGAAACATAAATGTTGGTAAAAAATTATGGAGAAGAACTTTATTCGTGTTTTTCCAGTGAACTTTTTTTTGATGCCTGTCATTGATTATTTAAAAAGTCAACATTTTACGAAACTGATATTTTATAAAAAGTAAACAATAATAAAATTGTATAAAATTTGACAAGAAAAAAAGAGATATAGGTAATGCGGAATTGATGGTTTTAATTATTAAAATGGTAAGATAAAATGCCATGAATTAAAAATATATACCCACACACACACACACACCACAGGCACTATAATAATGATATGCAATACATACGAAAAAATAATTGTTTTATATATCGTACTCAGATCCAGCGTGTGTAGAAAAAACATAACTTTATTATATCAATACGTATATATTTTAATTTTGTGGGATCTACATAATATGTATCTTATATGACTAAATTATATCTAACGAGATCTATACAGCGTTACCACTTTACATGGTATACATGGTACATGGTATATGATTACAGGCCCG
Source organism: Pemphigus obesinymphae (assembly GCA_025469235.1). Taxonomy (NCBI): domain Eukaryota; kingdom Metazoa; phylum Arthropoda; class Insecta; order Hemiptera; family Aphididae; genus Pemphigus; species Pemphigus obesinymphae. Next base: position 167,720 of record JAIPRL010000059.1, on the reverse strand, counting down.
AGCGCTATCACATAATCCGGTTCGGAACCGAGTCAAACATAACATGTGAATACAGTGTCTACAGTATATAGATCTGATTAATATCTAATAAGTTATAATTATAAAAAGTAATAATTAATGTTAACATAATATACTTAATAATTATTATAATAATATTATTAAATTGGGGCGTTGATATAACTCAAAGTAGGCCATGTCTGCCTTCATATTTTTGAAATAATTTTTAGATTCTAAGTGTAGTGAGAAAACTATTGGTTTTACGATTGTATTTATTTTTTATTTTCCTGTAAGAAAATGTTCGACCAGAAGTAGCCGATGAGGAACTTTGTCATTTGTATGATATCGACTGGCACTAAATCGTACCCTATTAGCAAGCAAAAATAGAATTACAATTAAGCCAAGTTTCATTAAGTACAATAAATATCAAGCTAAAAGTAGCAGTGTTATGATTGAAATTCAGCAGCTTTGTAAGTAGACCGTGTTAGTTTCGATAGAAACCAAAGTGGTTGATAAAAGACGAGAAGGAGTTTATACTTGTGGCTAGAGGTGAATGACGTATGAGTTACATATAATTCACAAACATCAACACGCCTATTGGAACTTAAAACACCATTGAGCTTAACATTAAGAGGTATAACACCATCAAACCGGTTTCGAACCATGTCCAAAATATACGAGGTTTGGAAAGAAATATTGTGTGTTTTTTCTATTAAATATTATCATTGTGATAAAATATTGTCGATGCTAAATTTAATTTTTAATTTTCAACAGTATTTTTTTCTTCAGTATATGAATATTATTGTAATACTAAATTTACATAAACATTTTTTTAAAAGCTTTTGATATGTTTTGATATTTGAAATTTAGTTTTTTAATGCTATGAGGTTTGTTCGGAATACTATGTGTTTTGTATCTTATAATCGTTCGTGCTAATTTAACAATAATATTAGTATATAATATTATAATATATAATATTAAGACATTAAAATGTCTATTAATAAAATTTAATAATACTCGAGGATAATTGTAGATAAATTACAAAAATGTAATTTATGAAAACGGTAAGATGCAGATTCATAGTTTTAATGAAATTCATTTTTGTCCACGAAGAAAACTTATTTAAAACCATCAAAAATTCACTTAAAAACACGAAAATAAAACATAACATTCTGATTTATGACAAATTCATAAATCCTTGGCACAGCATTCAAAGGTAAACGATAAAACGCAGTTAAAAACACGATATATCTACTATTAAAATAATATACGTAATCAGACCATGTCAAAATAGGTACAATTATTAATTATTATTTAATATGGCTATTTTGAGAATTAATAATTAGTAGGTTTTAACTCAATTACTACGTTAATACTATAATGTCATTTGAACGGTTTGAAATTAATTTTGAAATATTTTAATAGTGGTTTCAAAAAACAAATATTCCAACTAAATAATTATATTATATTATTATGTAAATACTTACAGTCAATTTAGTGTGATTTCATTAAAAAAATTTAAGACTTATAGAACTTAATCTTTCATTATGTTTAAATATATATTATATTATAGTATACTAACTCCAATTTTAAATAAATATTAATAAAATTTAAATAAATCCAATTTTCGTGGAAGAAAAGACGTTACGCTTTTTATTCAATTCCGCGGACCGTTTTCCGATCTGGTGTTCGCATGATTTTTTTTTTTTCGTTTCTATTGCTATCGTGCTTTTGATTTATGATTTTTCAGTTTTACGTTCCTTTGTTTTCCGGATTTTCCGAAGAGACGAAGTTTAAGTACATAACGTATTTTCTCTGTGTTCACCTTATAGATCGCCTGGAAATCGTTCCACCGTATGTTTCTTACTTGACCATTTTCCGCGCCGTCATCCCGAACTCCTAAATCGGCTTTTACGACCTTTGTCTGGGAGGCCGAATTCGGGTTTACCTGCGATGTTTCAACGCCTGACTAGCTATTTCTTTGTCTACAAATCATTCCTGTACGACCGAGACGTTTTGGGTATATATGATATGTGGACAGAATCGTAATAAATTTGTCGTCGCAACTTTTATTATTAAATATTTATCATTACACATATTTTAATTTTTTTTTTCCATTAGTTTGAATTTCGCATTGTACCGAGTACCCATTACATTGAATTGTGCTTTATATAATACCCTTTGGCATGTCCGTAATTTTGTTCGGTCATTCGTAGATAACCATTTGGGGAAAATAGTTTTTTATAAAAACCGGAGAAAGGTAAGTCCGATGACTGACTGATTCACCTTTATCATATTTTTTAGATATCACAGTGACTCATGTTAATAAATTTGAAATCGTCAGACTTCCGTAATGTTTTCCAACATTTGAGTTTAATTAAATTATACGTTGGGGCGAACTTTTATTACAATTATTGTACGACACAGAATATTTTGAATTCAAACCATACGCAAGGGTGCGTTGTCTGTGTGACTGCCGCCACCGATGGAACGGTTTCTTATCAATCGTTATCAATCGGTTGGCCACTATCGGTAGTGGGGACCACGCTATTTACTTTTGTAACGGCTTGTGCTTAGGCCATTTGTCATTCGTCGTTCTGTTTTGCGAGTTGATTACCGTACACAAAACCCATCGTTTGTTTATTTATTTATTTTTTTTTGTCTTCTCGTTATATTTTCCGATGCGCCATTACCGTTAATATCCTGAGGAATTCCGCGATATTAAATCGTTTTGCCTACATGTTGTGTCACGAAAAGTTCAACGTCAAAAAAGCATCATCATTTCGGTCCAAACGTCCGTCTGCGTTTCACAAAATTCACCGGCCCACCGGCCACGTGGTCTTTGCATGTGTTTTTTTTTTAATTTTTTTCAAATTGACGTCTATCGTCCGTTTTGGCGCCATCCGACTTACGCCCGGATGCAATTGATCTATCGTAAGCTTATTCAAATCATTAAAAGTTATTCCCGGACTTATACCGCGGTTCAGAACACTCCAACATACGCATCGTTGTTATGTGGGTGATTTATTTTCGTAAGCTTGTCACACCTACACGCACAGTTTCTTTATGCGCCGTTGTGCTCGCCGCCTGCCGATCGTACAACAAATACCACCTGAGGCGTATTTATATTAGTGATGCACAAAGCAAGACCAAGACGAAGACCATGGCAGTCTTGATCTTGGTCTTGGTCTTGGTCTTTACATTTTTGCAAGACCAAGACCAAGATCAAATTTGCCCATCACTAATGTATATACATATATATACCTGATTTCTATCATGTCAATATTGTCATCTCCGCAATGAGTGGCGTATTTAGGGGTTGGTGGTGGGAGAAAATTGCCCCAGAGGGAAGAATATTTTTCAAAATCTACTTCTCGTGTATCATCCAGTCGGTTTTGCGTCACTTTTCCGTTTCGTGATTTATTCACTGTTCCGGATCAACTAACTTTTACGTCGTCTAACGGTCTCAGTGATTCTCGAGCCACTATATTGGATCGTTTTAACAACCTCAAAAATTGCCTAAACAAGGATCGTGAACTATATGCCATTAAAATAAGGAATGAGTATATAAGAGGTGGTATAGGAGAAGCTTCAATAGTTGATAAAATGAAGGAGAATAGATTAAAAGAGCTCGGGTGTGAAATAAGGAGGGAAGGAACAGATGCAGTAAGATTAGTAACAAAAATGTATGTTGATGGAAAGAGGGGGAGAGGAAGACCGAAAAAGGGGCGGGGGATGTGATGGTGAGTGATATGAAGAAGTTGGAGGTAAGTGATGAACATGCAGATGTTTAGTGGAAGTATAGGACTAGGTTGGCCAACCTAAATAGTTGAGAGAGATGACGATGGAGAAGAAGATATGACCAACGGTCTTTATTAATACAATACACCTTATGGGTGTGGGCTTATAAATAATAAATCTTACATTATTTTATATATATATGTGTGTGTGTGTTATATGTGTATATGAATATTGAACATGTTTACGGTTGTATCTCAAATGAAAATTTATAAATGTATAAATTCAATAACCATTTAAAATTTTATTTCATTATTTTAATCACTGAATTAAGATTTCTAAATGTAATTCATTTTATTTCATCACGTTCTTCTCTATTTTCTATACGAATTTGGTAGAATAAATAAGGCATATAGAGCCAAAACATATGATATCATATGAAGCCATAGGTATACTCTTATTCTTTTATTATTTAAATAGTACTAAATGTGATATAAATGATGTTATTATAATATTAATTATTAGTAAGTTCATTTCAGAATGTGTTTAAAAGTACATTTTGTTTATTTTAAAACATTTTGGAAATTCTGTTATTTTTAGTCTGATAATTATTCTTTCAAAGTTTTATATTGTATATATATACAGTATTGGGTAAGTTAGTTTTAAAAAGTAATTAAATTACATTACAAGTTATATTAAATAAAAGTAATCCAATTACTTTTAAATTACTTATTATTTTTATCAATTTAAGTTACTGAATTATTTCAAAAGTAACGAAGTTACAAATGTAGTTACTTTTTTTTATGAAATTTTAACATTGAATAATATAACTATTAATTTTCACTTTTCACATTTGAGGAGCGTTTAATACAGAATTAAACCGTGGACATCCTACACATGTGCGAGTACTATTATTATCTTAGAATCTTTTTATGGTAAAATTGTAATGCCACGGCTGCTGCATTTTGCTTGGCATATTGGAACATATAGGGCTCACACAACAACCGTAACATCACTGAATTTTAGCAGTACCTAATCATTCCACATTTACAAATGCTTTGTACAAATTATTTTCTTGGTCGTATGACTTATAATAATATCATGAAAAGTTTGTAACTTCAAAAATATCGTGTTACTTTCATACAAATTACTTTTAAATAGTAATTGAATTATATTTACGTTACTTGGAATATTAAGAAACGCAATTACTACTGCGTTACTAAAAAAAGTAATTGCATTACAGTAACTGGTAACTTGAGTTAAGTTACTGCCCAACACTGTATTAATAATGTTGAGATCAGATAACGAAAAATCATATAGATAAAATAAAGATACCCACACTAAATTGTATCTAGATACAGATAAAGACATATAAAAATAATTTTACAAGTAACTTAACACCCAGATAAAAAATTAATAAATAAATAAGATAGGTAATTCATTTTTCATCTAGATTAATATCAGATAATTTGAAATTTATTGTATAAAAAATCAATTGGATGATACTTCGAAAGTATATCTTTACAAGTCTAATGACTTTTTGGTAGCAAATTGTATTTAGTTGATACTTAAGAGAGGTCATTTTTAGATTTTCTCATCTCTTTTTTTAATGCGTAATGAAAATCCACCAAAAAATTACGAAAATATGGCAAAAATACGATTTTGTCAAATTGAGATTTTTTATTTCTTCGTAATTATGAAAATAATAGTCCTAAAAACTTGCAATTTTGAATGAATATGTAACTTTGTACAATATTAACGTAAAAAATGTTCATAATAATATTTCCAATTTCGGGCTATTTGTAACTTTTTTAAACATAATGTGGGTTAGACTATTTTCGTTTTATACATCGCTCTAATACTATTATCAGATCAGTTATAACTGCTGACTAGTCAATATTCCTTCCACTATCTTTTAATATTTATAAAATTTATATATTTTCTTATTAATAGTTTATGTGAGATAGATTCTAGAGAAGTACAGAGAAAGGAAAAGAAAACTGTGTATTGTATTTATTGATATAGTGAACGCTAATGATAGGTTCCTAAGGAGATTTGGAAATGGGTATCATCGAAGAAATTATTTCCAAATGTATAGATAAAGTTTATTTATGATATGTATGAAGGGGCGAGTACAAGAATGAGGAGTCTATGTGGAGAAACTGAGGAATTAAGAGACGGTGCACTAAAGTACGGCTATGGATCCTTACTTATTTTAACTGGTAATGGTTAAAATAACAAACAAAATACAGGGTGAGGTACTATGGTGCATGCCGTTTGCAGATGATATAGTTCTTACAGAAAGACTCTCGAGGAAGTGAGTGGTATACTTGAAGAAAGTTCTTGAATGTAAATAATTAAAAATTATTAAGAGTAAACAGAATATATAGAGTATGATTTTGTTGAAAGGAAACACAAACGGTATAGGGAAAAGCAAGAAATAAAGTTGAGTATGGATGTAGTAAGAGAGGTTCAAGTATTTAGGGTAAATTGTACAGAATGATGGGGGGGGGGTTTCGAAGAGGATATGAAACACAGGATTAAGTGTGGATGAATAAAGTGGAAAGAAGCATCAGGCGTTTTGTGTGACAAAAGAATCCCTATTATAGATTTAAGCTGATTGTAGCAGAAATGAGAATGATAAGATGGAGAGACTAAAGAGGTCAAAATAAGGAATGCGCATATAAGAATTGGGTCAGTTTACTCGAAAGTTGATTAACTAATCGACCAATAAATTAAAATTAAAATATTAACGTTTTCTGAGTAATTTGATTTAAGTAATTTGAATATTTAACTTATTAGAATATACATTTAAAGTGACTATTAAAATTAAAAATTATTTTAAATAAATATAGTATCTATTTAAACACTTTTCAGTCATTGGATTTTAATTACACCCGAAAATTGCCTACATAAATCCCCTTGAAAAACAGACGTGATCGAATCGTCTTAAAAAGCAAGGGTTGTGTCTTAAAGCAGAAATCAAACCTATATAAACGATCGCGGCACGTTCCCGTTTATAGATCATTTAATTTTAATTTTAGTCATGTGAACTCGTCTCGTACTCTACACACCCGTAGGTATATTATATAAAAAGTACACGATTTCGTCACAGATGAATTATCATTATTACCACTACTAACGATGATTGGGGAGGGGAAATGGAAAGAGAGACCACCTACTGAAATTCCATTTTACTTTAAATACATATATATATATATACTTTCTTAAGAAACATTCTTACCGGTTAAATGTCCACCGCACGAAGGTACTGGTATTTTGTCTAAAACCACTGGCTTGTACTCGGTGGTGGCCCGTTGCGCGTACTCGTCGATGCGCAGTTGCTCCGCAAAATCCCTGGGCAACCGTCTCTGGGAACCGACTGTTTCTTCAACGGCCTGTCGGACGCACAATAATCAAAAAAAAAAAAAACACTTTATCGTACTTATATAATAGGGTTGAATGTAAAAACAATAAGCCAGACAACGTCGCCGACAATTTTATAATCATTGTATTCTCGCGGCCGTAATTATTACCAACCATACGTATACAATTATCACGAATAAATAAATGGCGTTAGTATCAAATCACACCACACATATTATATTAAATGACTGTTTTAACACACACACACACACACAATTTTTTATGTGTTAACGTTGTAAAAATTTTTCATTTTTTTATTATCGTGTGAAATTGTTCATTTTTTTTTTTTTTTTTTAAACGTTTCGTTTTCGTCCAGAGCGATAATCACCTATTTCGTGTTTGGACGATGATGATGACGACGACGACCCCACGACGGCTATACACGACGTTTTATGGTTTTATCCGTATAATGTTGGACGTGACGCGGGCGCGCGCGGTCAAGGCGATGAGGGAAGGAAGAGAGAGCTCGTACGGCGGGCCTGGTTTGGGATTTACTAAAGTCGATTAAAACGAAAATCTCCGGAGTGTGCCACGCAGGGGAAAGAGAGAGAGAGAGAGAGAGAGAGACACGGCGAATGAAATATAAATATGTAAAAGAGATGGCGTTTTTATTTATAATATACGGCCGGCCCGGAGTCCCACCGACCAACTTTATATTGTTGTGCATAATTTGTTATTATTATAGCACGCCTGATGTAGTCCGAGGGATATATTATAATGTCATATCGTCGTCGTCGTCGTCGTCGTCGACGGTGGGAGGGACTGGCCGTGGTCCGGACGTGGCTCGGGAACGGCTGGATTGTGGGTGTTGTTACGTGGCTGTCGTCGGCCCGTGCAGCCACGGGCACCCGTCCAACCACCGGGCGTCGAGTGTCTATACCCACAGATAACGCGCGATGTGCAGTAGGTACCTACTCTGCATCTATGTGTAAACAGAGACGTACAGATAGATTTGAGTGCATGTCGTATGAAATCGAATCCCTTTTTTTTTTTTTTTTATCTATATAGATAAAGAGTCAACATTATGATCAACTAAAGGCCGTCCATTTACAAGGATGATAAATATTGTAATCGTTGAAATTTGACGATAAAATATACATTTTGGTATATATTTTTTCTCCCTATTAATAACGAATCAGGTACTATATAAACAATAATTTACGTACGTATATAATTAATTGTTATAAACATATATACGAGTATCTATAAATTATATCACCTAATCAATAAAAATGTATAATTAAATTTTCCTAATAGTTAAATAAATAAAATTTCATAACATTTTTATATCTACCCACATTTATTTAAAAATAGATATATTATAAAAAAAATTAAAAAATTAATAAAATAAATATGCGAGTCAAGTTAAATTTACATAAAACCCTTTAGTTAGAAGTTAATAGTTAACAAAAAGAATTTTTTTAAATGTTAACAAATGAATCTATCAAATTATCAAAATAAGTTGAAATAGAAAACATATTAACATAATACATTAAAAAAAAAAACTGTGAATATTTATGGAAAATTAAAATTACTACCTACTAAAACAAAAAATGCATTTAACTGCGTAATTAACACGATGAAAATTTAAACTATCTATTTACGTTAATTATTTAATGGAAAAATTTTCAAAGATAGTGGCTAATTAGGTAACTAGGCACATATTAATATTCAAGTAACCTATATTTGTAGTCTATTGATATAAACAAACTATATATTAAATGTATGAATGGCGATACATTTGCTATTATATAAATATTTTATATTGTATTTGATAATTTTTTTTTTTTTAGATAAAGATAAACATTACACAACTTCTTTTTATTTAGATTAATAATAGTTTAACATCATTATTTAGATAATCTAAAAGATAATTTTATCTAAAGAGTGAACAAAATGAGAAACATGATTATCAATTATCTTATTAGTCAATTGTCTCTAGACGATTAAATAAATGGCGATCTATGTGGGTATTAATCAGAACTTAGATCCAAAATTTGAAGTTATCCAATGTCGGAACAGGAAATATTTAAAAACCTCAGAACCAAAACCCTAATTAAGAAAGAGATTTTTACAGTATTTAAAAGCTATAATTAAAAAAAAAAAAAATTAAATCACAATATTATTTAACTTTGATAATAACCTATTTGAAAGATAACATATAATATTGGTAAATTTTTATCTAGATAAAGATAATGTTGGTAAATCAATTTTAATATGCGGTTCGAGTATTGAGAATTGTTAAAATAGCAATCATTATAATTAAAAATAATGATTAGTATTGACCACCATTTTAACTTTATAACTATAATCATCTAAATAATAACTAAACGATAATCACTATTCATTGTTGACTTTATCATTTTGATTCTAATTTCCATGAAATAGTTACCGAAATATTTCATTTTCGGTATTCGAAGAGAATTGGAATTTTGAAATTACTTTTATATAAAAAAATATACGTGCTATATAATATTTAATATAGGTACCAACGTATTATTATTTAATTGTATTTATATTGAAGATTATTTTCGTTACAATGGGATTTGTTGAGCATAAAAGTAATTTTTTTGTAGAAACGAATGTATAATATCTGTTAAAACCAAATATCTAATTAAGGAGGCACAAATGTCACAATATATTTTATCAATTTTAGTCAATTTTATTTTGGCAGTAGAATATAATATATTATATCAGTTTAAAGACAGTCAATCCAATAACAAGTGACTGAAAAATGTATTAATATTTTTTTAACTAATCGATCAAACGATCAAAGACGACGATGACACGGGTTTTTAATTCGATCATACGAGTTTTTTGCCAAATGCCAAACGTGTGACTGACGGGTTATAATTGGTACTTCAACGTTTCATATCGATGAATATTTATTAATAAGAAGTACTATTTTTAAATTCAAACAAAATAAGATAATACCAAAACATCGACAATATAATTATAATAGTGTCTACCTACCCATCATTATAAATTATTATATGGATACAAATCACGAAAATTATACACTTTTAACTGCGTATACCTACGTATTTCAACGACTATCTATTTTTTATATAATATTTAAGATAGATTGGATATTAAAGAGTTTTTAAGTTAAAGTTATGTTTAAGTTAAGTTAAATTTTTTAACTTAAATTAATATCTTGAATTTTATATGCACTTGGTTTTTACTTTACTTGTTCTCTTTTAGGTTGGTACATACATTTCAAAATCACTAATTTATTTTCGGTTAGGTTAATTTTGAACTTTAACAGTCTAATACCTAAATTCTATTAAATATGTTTTCATTTATTTAACGTCATTATTTACATATTATTATTATTATTATTATTTAGTTATTTAGTTTATTTTATTTGATTGATAACAAAATATTACCATTTTATTTATTTAACATTAAACTTAACTAAATAACAACTATACAATAATAGTATACAATATATTAACTTTATTTATAAGTATAAATAGTCACTCAAGTAATTAATAAAAATTGTTTATTGTGAACAGACGCATTATATCCAATATGTCATTTTATTTTAATAATTATATTCTTATTTATGTACTATACAAGGTATACTGATGACTGGGAATTTTATATTCGTACCTATATTTTATTTTTATGTTTCATATTTTGTTTTATTTTATACACTATTATGTACCTTCGTATTAAGTTGACTGTATATTATGAGAAAAGTAATTAAAATCAGTAGCAACGTAATGCAGAAACGTTTTAAAATATATATTAAATCTTTTTGAAGGTAACGGTGTTTCCCCGCTAATTCGTAATGTAATTGTATACAAAATATTTTGACATAATCGTGAAGAATACCAATATAATTTGCACAATTGTTTGTAACATAATGTATAGTGTGACTAAAAAATGCTTAAAGTGTTAATTTTTACAGGTTCGATGGTGTTGGAATTACTGAAAATAAAGCCGTTCAACAGTTTCTTCATTAAATTGTTCAACCAATTTATTATTACCCAGCTGAACGTATTGTTGAGAAAGCACTATATGACTTTAAATTATTTATATATTTCTAGAACTATTTCGATGGTGTACAACTTTTTGATATGATGTACGTAACTTTCGTCATTTAGGGAGGGTTTACTTTTTACCAAGGGAGATTTTCAAGTTTTAATGAAACATATACCTACCATATAAACATATACAATAATACTCGGAGGTTGAGTTCATATCCATATCCCTTAATATTATGCATAGGTATTTTTTAATTTTATTAAAAATTTTTAGATCCACCATTATTTTTATCTAGATAATATTGATACAATTATCTTTACATGTATCAAAGAAAAAAATAAGTATTATGATCATTATCTAGATAGATTTTTTTTTATTATCTAAACCAAACCACATATTCGATTAGATATCTCCTCCACTCAATCTATATAAATAGGTACACCACGCTTATATATCGTTAAAAATTGTCTAATTTTAAAATTACAAAAATAAAACAAAGCAAAATACGTTACAGTAATAGACGACTAAAAAAGGGGGGAACAAAAATTTATTTGAAACAAAAAAAATCTAAAATTAGTCAAAACCATAAATTTCTATATTAATATGTAATAGTGCACCAGCTGCTTACTATACAATCGATGTCCTCGGCTGTATAATATTGTACACTACAACTGAAACGAGACAGTTTTATTAATGGCTCGGCAACGAGTGGCTATTAAAATAATATGAAATACACCGGCAGCTAATAATAAAATCCGACAAATAAAAATGTGTTGTGTGTGTGCAAGTATTGGTGGGAATATTTGGATCGGGCCCGGTGCCCCAGTATAAGCTTGGGGATTCAGGGAACTTGGCAAAGCCTAAAATATACCACTGAATCATTTTACATATACAGTCGGATCTCTCAAAATTATTTTCATTATTAATTTTCCAATAAAAAGTGAAAAAAATCTTATCAAGTGATAAAGTAAATATCTAGATTTAGTCGTATTCCATTTTTAATATAGGTAGTGATATTGATTTTCTTTTGCAATAAGAAATTTAAAAAAAATCGGGTATAATATGTTAATTGTCAATATTTAAGTCACTTTTGTTTTGATAATAGAGCAGCTCTGTTAATGTCATATTCCTACTTTCGAGCGAAAATAGTGTTGTGTAGATAATCGATAACAAAAAAAAGTTAGAAGAGTACAATATCGAGGGTTAGGCATTTTATGAAGTACCTATATGATTTTCAATTTAAGGAATGTTTCTTATTTTTATATGAACAATGAGAAAAATTTGTGTTTTACTTTAAAATAATTTAAGTTTAGAAATTTCAGAAATTTTCATTAAAAAATAAGATTTCTAAGAGTTAGGAAATACTTAGGAATAAGTTTAAGTAAAAAAAAAGAGTAATGTCGAAAAAATGTGTGAATTATAAATTTTTTTATACATATGAATTATATAAAATTATTTATTTATTATATTATAATGTTTTCCAACCGACTTAGGAGAAAGTCATAAATCTCAGTTTTAAAGAATTTTATATAGGGAATTTTTTTTTTTTTAAACTAACAATTTATATGTATAATATAGTACCGTGTCAATAATACTTTTTTATTGTAGTATACTAAATGACGTTCTTATTTAAAAACGTGTTTACGCAAAAAAAAACAAAAATACATTTAAAATTGGTTTTAAAGGCGAAGTCATCTGGGTTTTAGGACTTTATAAACTGTTAAGAGGACGCAATACACTCATTTTTTAATAAAAATATGATTATTTAAAATATTTAAATACAATTTATAAGTAATTTAAAATTAGTTTTGTGTCTCTATCACTTTTTATTGCTGTGTAATCATGATATATATTTATTGAAAAAACATTAATTATCAAATAAATAAAGCAAAGCATTTTGAAGTGAACCTCATTTCAGTTTTTTAATTTATTAATTTTAACAAGGGCATTGTAGTTTTAAAAACTTATTTTTTTAACTTCTTTAAGCTTTAATAACTTTTTATAAAATAATAAATTAAAAATCAAAAATTAGATTCATTCCATTTTGTTCTTTATCAATTTGATAATAAATATATTTACTCTAAAGTCACTTTAAGAATCCATTTTAACATTTTTGCGTAAACCTGTTTTTATCAGTGATAATATTGGTGAAGCGTCGTCTTAACAGTTGGTTTATTAACGGATGTATAATATTTTTATTTAACAATTTTTTTTTTTAAATATCTGATATTTGCTTTTAGTTCTCAAATAATTTTCATTTTGTATTGCGTGAACATAGGGTTACCATCGAAAATGCATAATGTGACATATTATCAATAAATCATTTTAAAACCTAATTAAATTTAAAATTAAAACATATTCCAATTTCAAAAAGTACCAATTATCGTTCCGTCCAATATATCAAATTATTTTTATTTACAATAATAGGAGTATTTTCCTTCTAACCATTATTAATTATGTTTTCGGCTGTTTGACTCATCTATACAATATTGATTTTAGTTTCAACACTATAAGCGGAAAAAGTTAGTCATATGATAATAGTATATTTTTATATTCTACAGAAACACAGAGTTGAAGACAAAATATAATACCAGGGCTTGAAATCAAAAATAGGTTTTCAAGTAGTATTTGTTTGGAATTATCACATTTTAAGTTTGGTGCTTTATTATTAATATTGAATTCGTATTTATATTATTAGTTATCATGAGTTTGTCGTTGAAGAACGACTTTGATTTTTTTCGGATTGATTTTTGGTTTTCAACTGGTTTGTACCAGTGCAAATTTGAAACCGGTTTCAAGCCCCGAATTTATAAATAAATTATAGATATTATATACATTATAATACCTCAAACTGACCTGATTCTGTCGTCTGTTGATAGTAAATTGATTCATTATAAGTAGATACATTTTCCAGACGTTTCCGCTAAACTTACAAATAATATGACCACTTGAAAATTATTATCGTGACCTCGATAATAATTTAATACGCATATTTTAATATATATTATGTTGAAAATTGGTGAATTTATAATTTATTCAAAACATTTTTTTCGGAATATTTTATCGTAGAATATTTGAGTACACCATATTTTCTATCTGTTTTATGGGAAATATACCTAGCAAAACAAACGCTGTGCAGAATTTCAAATTTGTAGTTTTGGTTATATTAAAATTTTAAACACTAATAGATATAATGAGAACGAATAAAATAGCAATGTTATCAATAAGTGATATTAGTGATAACAATATTATTAATCTTAGTTATTGACTAGTTATCTTTAATATTATACAGCGCTTACTGCAACACGAGTATATTTATTTAAAAAAATGTGATTAATGCCTTGTGACTTTAGTACCTATTTATTAACTCATTATAATATTGTATACATCATAAATTATTGTGTAAATTACTCTAAAACCACAGACAATTATGCTAATATCATATTAAATGTTATAATATAATACACATGAAAATATTTTAAATAAACTATTATATTATAAAAAATACCTATACGTGTGAATTATAGTGATTCTAGAAGTAACAGTTATTTCTCGAAATTTTAAAAAAATCCATTGATTTTATTTGTTAAAAATCTGTTACAGAATATCAATATTTTTGCACAATTTGTACTGAAAATAAAAAATATTATACGATAAACTGTTAATATTCCTTTAGCATTTGTAATGAATAATTTTTTGTTGGAAATAAAACCCAGAAACCGAAAAAAAATCTATTCGAACATTGGTTCATATATTTACGATTAGCTTTTCCACCCGATCACAATGAATTAGTAAATCAATTTTTTATACTCACTGAATTAAATCAATGTAAAATAAGATATGAAATAAAAGTTTTTTTTTGTTATTAAAGAAATTTGCTTAATTCGTTTTCAAATTATCTAACAAAAATAGCAAATAATGTTTATAAAAATATTAAATATAGATAAATATTTTTAGATAATTAAGATCAATTGAAATTTTAATTTGCTGTCAAACCAAGTTTAACTTAATTTAAAGTATATTACAATAGTATTGTTTATTAAATTAATAGATATTGCCAAAAAAAAAAAACTCAATTCACATTAATGCCTTCCATGCCTGATAACAATAAAATTGTTAAAATATTAAAAAAAGTATATATAAGAGCGATTTTAAACTAAAAATAATTGGTATATATAAAAAATTTAAAGCAATACCTATACAAACCATGTATAAAAGTCATTTTTTATATTTTTATATTTATTTTAAAATAATTTAAAAAAGTACTTCTTTAATAGTGTAAATAAATAATACTATTTTACAATTTTGACAATAAAAATAAAAAGTATATTTTATTCAAAATCATCCAAACCAACCCCACCCACATTATAATACTCATAATATAGAAATTGAAAAACAATTTTATTTTGCAAAATGCTCTCTTAATGTAGGTATTTTTATTGTAATTTAAATATTATTCGTATATGATTTTATCTTATATATTTTAGGTTTTTACAAAAGTTTTCATTAATGTCTAAAATATTGTAATATTATCGAAAGTGGTGATTTCTGGTTACAAAATATTTAGTTTGTTATAAGAAATACTCTAGAACCGCCTATGTGCACAGGTACTTTCAACAATTATAATAGTGATAGCCAATAATAATAAAATCAAGAATTATGTGTATAATAATAGTAATAAGAATATTATAATCTTAATAATAATATAAATTATAATCTTAATATTAATAACAGTAATAATAATTATAATAATAATCGATTTTATATCTAATATAATAATAATAAAAATTATGATAGTCAAAATTCATAGACAGCTAAGTATTACAAACATATCAGCAAGCTAATACGATACACACAATTATGGCAACCACTGACGTAAACACTTGGAAGGGAAAGAAATTTGGAGCAAATTTTATGTAGTGACACTACAAACTATAACGGCTTAAGATATAGTATAGGTAATTACGTATAAGTCAATACCTCGCAATGTTCTACTATAGGATACAATGACAATTTGTATAAATAAATACTGGAAGCACTCCTCGTAAAAGTTAGGTAAAACTACCTTAGTTGTTCCTTATCAGGATTCATTATCATCTATACCCATACTACTTTATGGCTATATGCCAACATGGTATTATCTAAAATTTTACAATGTTTGAACTTATTAGTAAATTAGCTTAAGTGCAACACCTACCGGGTGCTACTTTTTATAAGTTAAACTCCTTTTGAGTGAAACTACTTGTAAGTGCAACAACTTTTGAGTGTAAAACTTTGTTAGTATAATATTTTTCGAGTGAAGCACCTCATAATTTGAATTACTTTTGAGTGTCATTCGTATACCTCGGATTATAAATTTTACCGAAAATAATATTGTTAATTAATTCATTTTATAATATTCCTCGGCTTTCTAGAAGATAATCCATTACCCCTAAAGTGTTTGTGTTTAATAGGTTGACAAAGTAGGTAGGTAATCTAAAAATGTATCGATCATACTATTTTTGGATAAAAATATTTATAAGAACTCGAACCTCACTTCGATTGCTTCTCGCCCAAGTGTAACGGGTTTCTCACAAAATAACAGCTACACATAAATTATATTTAATTACAATTTTGAAAAACACCACAAAAGTCCGACGATTTTTAATTCATTAGGATGAGATATAAAAATATAGACTCAGTGAATCAGTCGGTCGGATTTACTATTCTCGGGTTTTTAAAAAACTTGTAATCAGATGGAAATCGACGAATGTTCAACTAATAAAAAATACTAACTGGTCACAGGCAGTGTTGAATCCAGGTATACCTTAGAGAGCACAAACCTCCCCCTGGAATCTCAACCGCCCCCTTGAAAAATACAGCTATTATTGAGTCAGAACTTCCGGATCAAGGAACTTTTTTAAATAATAATTATTCAAATGTTTACTATCGTGATAGGTATTTGACAAGCGATTGACTACTCTAAACTAAACGATAAATGTATTGATTATATTATAAATTTATAATCATGTGTTTTATTTTACTTTTATTTTTTTATGTCTGTACCTACCCAAAATATCTAGTAGGAGTGCTCATGAATGTTTCATGTCATATCGGACATGTACATATCGGTTTTGGGGTATTAATTTTAGTGAATTGGATCTAATTGGCAATATAAAGAGGTTATTTTTTGATTTTCTCAATAGTTAGATTTTTTTAACCTAATAAAAATTATATAAAAACGATAAAATACATGTTTTGTTGTTCATTAATATGTGTTATGGTTATTTTTCCTAATATCTAATGTATATAACGTATTGTGTATTTTAGTACTTACTATATATTAATATGATAACATTTTCGGATTTTTACCAATTTTAGGTTATTTTATAGGTACCTATTTATAATAATTATAGATTTTGAGATTAATATAGATTATTATTATTATTATTATTATTATTATTATTATCATTATTATTATTATTATTATTATTATTATTATTATTATTATTATTATTATTATTATTATTATTTATAATTATTATTATTATT
>JAIPRL010000059.1:137934-149935 GCA_025469235.1 Pemphigus obesinymphae | reverse complement strand
TTATTATTATTATTATTATTATTATTATTATTGTTATTATTATTATTATTATTATTATTATTATTATTATTATTATTATTTAATAGAAGATTATTGTGACTTAAATAACATTTTACAAAAAGGAAATACCATTTTATAAAATACATTTTTATTTATTTATTTTTTAATATAATTTAAGAGACCGTATTACTTGCATATGTTACCTGGGTCTATTTAATAGGTATATAACAACACCCCATAATACAAAACATGTAGTATTGTAGCGTCTATACTAAAATTAGAATTAAATATCTTTTATACATTTTTTTAAAATAGAACGTTTTCCTTTGTGTAAAATATTGTTTAACACAGAAGTTGTAGCATTTTAAGTTTTTCGTTTTTAAAATAGCGAACACTTCTTTATTCACTAATACTTTACAAAACTAATATTATATTATCATATTCCAAAAAATATTATTCTTTTAAAAATTGGTAATACATTTTTCAATTAAAATTTTTTATCTAGACTCCACATTTCTAGTTTTTTGTAGTATAATCATTAATCCTGCTATATTACTCATTAGATAGATGGAGACAGAAATATAGGATTTCACGCCATCTTGAAAATTGTAAAATAACAATCAAATATTCGAGTGTAATCAATTTTGGTTAAAGGATATTGTACGTAATTTCATTAGAAAATAATTATTATTTTAGTAATTTACATTATTGACGTGATAATAATTATATAAAAGTTAATAAGGCCTCACTTGAACAGAGTATATTTCTTAGATTTATTTCATCTCCCTAAAGTTAAATATATAACACATATAATAATAGTACTATAAGTAAATTATAACTAAAAAAATGTTATCCCCATGGAAAAAATGCCTGGATTCAACATCTCCGTGGCGTCAAAAATGTCGCAAAATCCGAGTTTGGGAGTTTGGAGTGATAAGACGACTCGTTGAAAACAGTCAAGCTATTAGATACAGATATATAGGGTATTAGGGTGAACACAAAGCATAGACTGTATGTACTTAAACTTTGTATCTTCGAAAAAGTCGAAATATGGACGAATGGAAAAAGGATAAATCGTAAATCCAAAGCACGACAGCGATGAAAACGGAAAAAACACTACCCACGAGGCCGCCGGGTCAGAAAAAAATCCACAGAATTGAATAAAAAGGGTAATGTTTTTTTTCTACTCTATTTGGATTTAGCATACAATATGATAAATAATAAGTAAATCACCTAGTCACCTAGATCGCTACACTAAAACGTTACTTTTGCGCTTAATTTTGATAAGAACTTTTAATGGACTCATTGTTGTTTCTCGATGTGTGACCATCATATCTTAAGCCATGAGCTATTACTGATAATACAATTTGGTAGTTTATCATCAATGAACAAAATTTGATATTTTCTTGGACACTGATACTTATAATATACAATTGTTCTTGTGTTAATACCATAGGGCATAGATCATAAAATACTGAATAGCACATGTCTATATTCAATGTAAGTGAGAATCAGTAATAGATGATATTAATTTAGTCACTGTTATGTCCATATATATATATGTATATTGACTAATTGCCTTCATTATATTTAAAATAAAATTGTGAGATTACAATCAAGCAGTTAATCATAGATGTCATAAAATATGAGAACAAAAGAAACGTTGTATCATTCATCCAGGGACATTTTCGTCGATGTCCTATTCATTTATTTATTATCTATGTGTGAAATTCCGTGTAGTCCCGGTTCGCCGACAAATAAACCGGTTATAAACAAATTGAAAAAAAAATCTTGTTTTACCGAATTTATTTTCTGTTTTATTTGAGTTTATACTGTATTAGAGAAGTTACATCCCTCTGCAAACTATTTACATAAATGGACCTGTACAGTACCTACTAAAATACACATGTCTTCCGTTACTGCTGTTCAAATATTAAAAGTAAATACCATTTTGATTTTAGGAGAGATGAAAAACAACATTTGAGTTTCTAGAACTATTATTTTTGGAATTACAAGGAAATAACTATAATTCATATTTTGTGTAATGTTATTCTTGAATTTTTCGATAATTATTAACTGTTTTGATTTGCTTCCTCTTTAAAGTCCTCTTTAATTGTAATGAAGCTCCGAAAATGAGAAATAAATATAAAATATGAGAAGATAGATTAAAAAATTCAAAAGAACAGTAAACAAAATTTTTTTAATCATATAATAATAATATGAATAATATATTATATTAATACCAATAAATGTATGTTTTAATTTAGCCTTGGAAACGATTATGTCGTATTTAGATGCTATCATACACAACTTCCATTTCGAATAATAAATTAGACTATAACTAATTAAAATTTTTTTAAAACTGCACGTTACCTACTATCGATTTTTTTATATACTCATGGTAGGTATTGATTTTTATTATTTACGTATGTTTTATATATATATATATATATATATATATAGTATACTTACTGCAGGTACATTTAATAAATATTTATTTTAATAATTATTTAAAATTACATTTGCATTGAAAATTAACTATTTATAAATAATTGTTTTTAATTATTATTAAATATAGTGTTTTTAACATAAAAAATGTAATATTTAATGGCTCGTGATTAAACTTACAAATTTAAATATTTGATTTTCAATCATATTTATATTTGTATGCAATGAATTTGATTAACAAATTCTGTGTGGGAACTATATTAAATCATCAGTAATTATAGGTATGTGCATACATAAATATATATAATATACTATATAAAAACAATTGTTGTTAGATGAAATTACTAAAGTATCTATAACAGTTACGGCGAACCGGACCTAAATCGTAAAATTCAAAATGCACATTGCAAATATTATGAAACTTGCTGTTATGCCTGTATATTTAGCCGTGACATAATATTTACGAGTATATTTTATAATATTTTATATACGATTGAACCAAGATATC
This sequence comes from Pemphigus obesinymphae, assembly GCA_025469235.1. NCBI lineage: Eukaryota > Metazoa > Arthropoda > Insecta > Hemiptera > Aphididae > Pemphigus > Pemphigus obesinymphae. Next base: position 146,979 of record JAIPRL010000059.1, on the reverse strand, counting down.
TTTATATGACATTTTTCTTAAATCTAATTTATATTACTTATCTATCTATTTGTTTTCGTTTATTCATCGCGTTACCGTAAATTTGTAAAATCCATCTTTGATCGGCTGACCACCGTACTTCATCGTCAAAGTGTAGTCTCCGGGCTCGTTAATAACGTAGTTCACCGCGTACGTTCCATTGTTTTTCGGTACAACTTCTACGTTTTCCAAATAACTGAAACAACACACATGCAACACACACACACACACACACACGTACAATTTGTGATTATCTTGGAAGTAACATCCCTTCAAGGAGCCTGCAGTCACAAATATCCTCACATGAGTTACACGTCATATAGGGTCTACTACAAGGTATCTGGATTAAGGGAATGACCTTCATATACAACATAATTAAAGTACCTACCTATAAACAATGTTCTACCATGAATGAGAAACTCGTTTTTTTTTTTTTTTAAATTTGTTATAAATAAAATTTGACAAAAAAAAATAAAATAACCAAGTTATGTCAAGTTTGTTTAAAAATAAACAACATAAGTTAATTTATTATTGAAGTAGTATTCAATGAAGCCTTCATGTCTATGTTTCTCTTACCCATATGTATTACTTATTGCATCAATTTTATACAGATTGTAAATATTTGTTTTTAATAACGAAAAGTCAATTTATTACCTAGTTAAAAGTTAATATTGTTATTCACTATCTATTCAACTCGAGTAGATAAATATTTATTAAACAGCAATAATAGTGTAGGTATTTATAAAAATGTAAAATATAACATGACATTATGACACAATAGTAATTAAAAGACCAATATAAGTACGATATAAAATAACTTTTAAGGGTAACTAAACTTTAAAAAAAAAAAAAAGTAATGAGTGTTTTATCAACATTTCTGGTCTCCATCTATCTAATGGGCAATATTGGAATTGCTAGGTAACTTAAAATTATAATTGATGCATTTCAATTAAATTTAGAGTTGAAATACTTATTATCAAATTTTAAAAGAAGATTATTTTGAGGCAATATTTTAAAATATCATCTGTTAAAAAAGTTACAACTAGTTCAATAAATCAAAAACTAAAACCAGTGTACTGAAGTTCTTTGCAGTAAAAATGACGTTACACTGAGAAGCATTTTTGTTGTAAAATATGTATTATCGAATTACTTATATAGTTATTTTAGTTATTTAGTTAGTTTTAAAGTGAGTTCTATAAATATCCTTCGTTCAATATTATATTTTGTATACGTTTGTAAGATCTACTGTGATCACCAATATTAGTAGGTACTTTATATTTTGAATTATGAAAACAGTTAGTTCACTTGATTTGGGAACATTGGAATTGCGATTACGGTCTTTCGATGATTGGCACGTAATCAGTGTACAAAAATAAAAAAATAATCATACGGATATTATATAATATTATTGTACAAATCGTCCATCATTTTAAATAGTATTAGGATATTTAAAAATTTGGTACGAAAATATTTAAGCAATATCGGGAAATATATCCTATTTTTTCTTTAGTTTAATTAAATTTTTGTCGGAAAAAAAATGCCTTATTAGAAGGCGATTGACCAAAAACGACTAGTTTCCAATTTTTGTGAACCCCAAAAACAAATTGCCTACCCCCTCCCCTTAGACCCGTCATTGAATATAATATTGCATTATGATATGTGCTTGCTCCTCGAGGGGATAATGTATTGTATGAAAACTTACAGCCCGTCTACCGGCCGTATACGGCACGTCAAGTTTCCATCGCCGCAGTTCCTGGCGTTTACGCAGATGCTGTGCTTCTTACCAGTCGTTATTCGGCCTTCAACATTCCCCACGATGCGACAACCTTCCGCCTACACGTGGATTATATGTATATCGTGCATATAAAACACACAGACGTCATAAAAATATTCGATTGTTATTTTACAACGGAAAAATAAACACAACGGCACTCGTCAATAACACAAAGCACTTATACGTAAAAGTACAATAAAAACTGTTAAAAAAATTAAAAATTATACGTAATTGTAAATGTTTTTTATTATATATATATATATAAAAAAAAAAAAAAACTGATTTAATAGTAGTATGATACAGTAGCTATCATATATTACTAATAACCACACATTGGTAGAAATAAAATGAGCAAACGTAAAAAAACAAACAAATCGCCAAACGTATATTATTAATAAGCAAAATACAGCGCATTAACGAAATTTCACCACTAGTGAAATATATTATTCGTTCATTAATAATTCATTATATATTTTTAGACAAATCATTGGATAAAATACACCTTAAAAGTATTTAGAACAACTACTCAAATATTGAAAATAATATATTATATATATTTCATGACAATATAGTCAGATCTGTACTAAATACTAGAAATACTATGTTACTACCTATTTAAATACAGATACAATGCTTCATAAAGTATCTAAATATATGTAGATCTTAAAGGGTATCTTAAGCAGTGTTGGGTAAATTATTTTTATCAAATTATACCATGTAATTACTTCAAAAGTAATAATTTTACTGTTTCAGTAAATAGTATCACATATTTTGTATACCATACCTTATCTATATATTTGAACTTGGTGGTGTAATGAAATTTCTATGAATAATACGAACATAATAATTATAATAATGAAACAATGATAATAATCATAATATTTGTATTATACAATTATTTGTTTAAATACAATCATGTGTTACTTAGATTTGAAAATAAAATGTCTTTTGATTTTCTTTTTAAATTATTTATAATATTACAATTTTCATTGTCAAAAATAACGCATGACTTCGTAGAAATTAATTTTATTACAAATGCATTTATTTAAATAATAAGTTATTAAATTATTAATTATTTCGCTACTCAAAAGATAATTTCGTTAGGGTAATTTGTAATTTAAGTTACGTAATTATCCAACATTGATTGATACCTGATAATTGTATTTAGAAATTATCTGAAGGCAATATTCAGTGTTTTAGCAATAATATATAAGTAGGTACTTGCCCTATTTATTTTTACATATAACGTTATAATTACTAAAAATTTTAAGTGCGGCCATAATTATTCTTCAAAACTTGATCATTTTAAAAGTAAAGTAAAATAACGATATATTTGATCACGTGGAATAGGTGTAGAACTACAAAATAAGAATACCTACTAGCATTTATTAATTACGTATTCATTTTCATAAAATTTCGTCCAATATGATACACATAATACTAAATATTCAATATATTCCATATTTCAAAAATCTGGAATACAATTCACAATATTTTTGAAAATAAATTCGATATTATTGGGTAAGTATAGTATACTGTACATAATAACATTATGGCATATGATTTTAAAATTCGATACATATTATATTTTTAAAATTATTTTTATGTCATAAAAGGACTATAAAAAGACGATAAGATGATAACAAAATTCGTTTGAAATATCAAAGATAAATGTGGATTATTCGCGAATTTACACGATATTAGCTTTGAAATTGATCATGGTAAATAGTGATTACCAATATGGTTCCTTTAAAAAAAAAAAATCAAATGTAGGTACATTATGAAGTCGGTAAATAATGTTTTTAAAAATCACCAGCATGGATAAATAATTTATTATTGCGTTAGTTTAATATGATCACACATGAATATATATAGGGTTTTAAAATGTCATAAAATTAATTTTGTTAAAATATTTGATTTTGTGAAAAATCAAAAAAAAAGTCTCTTATATCTAATAATATGATTTAAAATACCATTTATACCGTATTTTACTAAAAATATTTAACTATACACTATTTACAAAAGCCTGGTAAAAAATTATTAATAATATATGAGTGAATTTAGCGATTATAAACCATACGTAAGAATGTTATTCTGAATATATTGGTATTTAATTCTCAACATAGGACGTGTTTTTGTTTTATACATTGGATGATAATTTTAAATAAATCACCCAAATTGAAACAAAAGTGTAATAAATGATCATCTAAGATCTAGAATGAATAATGGCCGAAGTTGCATCTCGTAATTTTCGGCCATTTTTGATGATTTATCACCATCGAATCATTGAAATATCAAAAGTTTACGTTGAGTCACAGATTTAAGTACTGAAATCGACTAAATTTTATGGTGAACTACATAATCTACACAATATATAATATGTATAATAATAACTTATAGTATTACAGAATATAATATAATATAATAAATACAGCTATAAGTAAATTTCAATGTAATATAATAGACGATTGTTATAATTTTTTTTTAAATACTGGATAGTCACTTTGGATAATTTATTCGAGAGTCAAAAAGATCATCAAAAGTGAATCTTATAAATACACCTATACCTATAAGTCATGGAGCAAAGCAAATTTTATATCTTCATACCAGAACACGATAAAAATATGAAGCAGAAAACGATTATAAATATTCACGAATTCACACTACATCGTGAACCCATTGAAATGGCCTCAAATAAGGGTATTCAGTCCTTTTGTACATTACGTACTCACATTGAATGGGTTAATATATTGAAAATATGTAGGTACTTTGATATCCCCAATTCTCCTCTACAAGGCTATTAAAATCTATATCATCAGGTAGATATATTTAGTGATACTGTAAAGAATTGTATATATTATGTATGTATATCGCATATGTTATTTAAAGTCTAAGTTGTTGTTTGACATATTGAATTTTTTAATTACATTTTATAATAATCATTATAATTAGACATTTTTTTCTTCATTTATTAAATATTATTGAAAAACTCAGTATGTCAAGAACAACTCGGTACCTATTTTAATTCGTGCATACATAATGCCACTCTTATTTATCCAACGGTACTCCCTCCCTTCAAATTTTTTGCCACCAATTATTAGTAACAACAATAAATTTTATTTATAATCAAAAATTAAATATTCGTATAGTGATTTAATGGCACAAGAAACAATCAACAGTTTGAATTATCTGTTATAATTCTGTAATTTTTTTAAACCTAGAAACTTGATTGTAAAATGTATAAAAAAATAATAGGTATAGAAAAATATTTTTAGCAACTGATGGTCAAATAAAATATTAAAATCAATTTTTTCAAAATTGTTTAATTGTTAGTATTGTTGTATGTTTATTACAAATATTACAAAACAATTACGAGAAATATAATTTCAAATATTTTGAGTGATTTTAGTTTACGTAAAAACCCCAGGTTTATGTAAATCAATTACAGGTGGATTTTCTGTTTGAGATTCCGAACTTCAAGAGTTGGAACTTGAACGAACTATTTTTTATATATGAATTCGAGTTAGGTCGACCAAAAAAAGATTGTTTTTTTTTTTGCTTATTATTTACTTATTTATGTTTTTAAGGAAGTATTAAGTATTACCTTTATTTTTGTAAAAAATATATAACGTATATAGATTCATTGTTGATTACCCTTGTTATTTTGCTTTTTGCCTATTTTTGAAGTTCGGTTTGGGTTCAGATCGATACCTAATTTTGAGTTCGACCCACCTCTAATATCAATATTACATAACTGGAACTTAATTACTAATAATATACTCGTATTTGCACATAAATGGTTTTTATTTAATTATATAATAATTCGTTTTTAGCTTGGGTTTCCTACAACCAAGCAATGCGTAATGTGTGATGAAAGTGTTTTGTTACACCGTGGGTGATTATGACTTGCGGTAATAGACAATTTTCATTAGTTGGTGTTTAGTCATACATTACACATGTTCACGTTGTACAATATTTTAGAAGAAGAAGCCGATAAAGAACTTATTTACTTGCTTACTTGCAAATTACTAGAGAGTAAGATGAAATAATGAAATGATCAGTGAACGAAACAGAGAGGGATGTTTTAATACTTAAATTTAAATTTAACGTCTACGTCTAATAGTCAATAAAATGATATTTATATAATATTTTAGAGTGTTATTTGAATTATATAATTATAACACTCTATAATATAATTTAAATATCGTTTTATTGTTTATTAGACAACTTTGAATTAAAGTATTAAAACATTTAAAATATCGCTCCCCGAGTCGTCCACAAAACATTTCATCATTTTCAGTCTTGAAGTAACTTGCAAATAGCAATAGTTCTTCATTGGCTTCTTCTTCTAAAATATCGTTCAGCCAGTGGTTGAATTGGAAAAAAAAAATAAGAACGGACTCTGAGCTTAGTTAAAAAATCAACGTTCCGGGACATATTAGAGAAAAAGTAAGCCGTGGAGGTTTTAAAAATAGCATAGTTTGAGCATTCCTCTTTCAAAATAATTTAACACTTTTCCTTTTAAATGAATAATCGAGGAAGTTGTAGAATGTAGACCGAAATGAAGTTTATCGGTGTCTCATTGATTTTGCTATCCTTTTAGGCTTTAGTCATTCACGGATAATGAAGATTATTTATTACCTATATGATACCAATATGATTTAATAAGATCAACTATTCAACATTTTATATCATGCTTTTTGTCTAAAACTTATTATGTGATACGGACAAAAACCATTCATTTTCGTAATTTTACGATTTCTTCAAAAAAAAAGTTATAATTTTTAAAAATGTTAAATAAAAATTAAAACAAACACTGCGTTTCTTGCGTTCCTCGGTAAATAAATTAAAGGGTAAACGTGAAAAAAATTAAGAGTAGCTCCGCCCCCTTGTGTCCCTCCCCAAATCTACTGTTGCATTCAGGATCAACAAATCCATTTTAGCGTGTAACCAAACACCAACATTGATGAAAATTGTCTACCGCCGTGAGTTGCATTCATAATCGCGCATGATGTAACATAACAATTTCATCACGCAATAAGCTACGCGAATCACGCATCTTGCATCATGCATTACGTGGTTATAGGAAACCAAGGCTTAAGGATTATATTAAATTGTAAAATACACGAAAAAATAAATAAATAGTCCAGTAAAGTAATAATTTGTTCATTTATTTTATATATTATGTACCTAATGTATAAGATACCCAATCGAAATGTAGACAATTTGTTTGGACTTCCTAAAAATTGACCGAAGTGATAGTACAACATGAGATATATAACTATAATTAGTAACTATTATGATTATCTATCTTTGTAAAGTTAAAAAATATTTAAAAATATTCTAAAAATTAATAATTGTATTTTTTTTTAAATAACTGAGCTATTTTTTTTTAAAATTAAATTAATTTTGTAAATAATAAAATGTTATCGAAATGTATGTTAGTATTTTTACACCGAACAAATCTTCGAGTTATATACTATATACACTATATAGACAAGGTAGAAAAACCGGGTTTCTCTCTCATAATTGTGTTAAAATATTTAAAAAATAATTCAATTTTATATTTTGAAACATATTAATATCAAAATATTCAAATGAAATATTTTAAATTAAAAACCCTCCATACACGAATTTTTAAATATAACACATAATTATCACCATCAAATGTTAAAAATATTACAATAATCACACAATGATGATAAACTTACGTTTCCAGTTGAGAACGATTGTACGTAAATAGGTGATTGTGGTAATTGTTTTCCATCGTATAGTACATCAATCGTGTACCTACCGCAATCATCCGGAGTATATTTTATTTTGTACAAATTTGGTTCATTCTTTTCGATATCCACTTTTCTTGGATAGCCATCGGGTCCCTGCAAACCGTTTGTTTATATTATACAATTTTATAATTTTGCATCGAGACAATTTTTTTTTTAATAAAAACTAAAATTTCCTTCTTATAGCTTACCAATATTCTCAAGTCCAATTTTCCAGAACCCGCATCAGTGGCATCCACCACAAAATATGTAGGAACCGAAGCCTTAACACCGCGAGAATCAGACACACCAGGTCCGTCGATCTTTATTTTATCTAATTCGAATTTTGGTCGCACATCCATTTTGAAAGGACTATATTGCAACATAGGTATAAGGAGCAAAAAAAAAAAAGTCAATTAACAATATTGATTTTATAATATTATAATATTATTATAGAAATAGAAATTAATTTTTATAAATATTCAGTGAATAAAAATATAAATTATGTCAATTTATACTTGAAAATTTATATTATTTACCGGTATTTCAATATGATTAACAGTAGTGGTCCTTTGAGCCACATTCAAACTATATACTGGTAGGTTGAATTCAAATTAAAATAATAATATTATGACTGTCTTTTTAATATCGTATATGTTTTATTGTACATCCCATTTAACTCAACTATATTTGTGGAAATTTTCGTTAGCAAATCAATACCAAATATCGGGTTAATATTGGGTTATATTTTACAAGATAAATTATCTATTATTTTCATTCCATTATCGTACAAGCCTATACTTTTGGCTTTAGATTGTAGATTATACTATTACACTAAACAAATAGTATTGATTCTAATAGTTTCAGGTTTTCAAACCGTATTACAAACTTATCGTTTTAAAAACAGATTTTATCTGTATTATCTATTATTAGTTATTTTCCAGTTTTTAATTGAACGTGATATTAGAAAGTTATACATTTCTACGTACCTAAATTAGTGTAAATTCCATAAATAATCAATTTTTATTTGTAAAGTGTGATAATTTTTTTAGGTAATGTTAGATATTTATGTCCATTGACCTTTAAATTATTTAAATTGTGTTTTTGGGGAATTTTTTGGGGAGATAGGAAATATTGAAACGCGCATTTTTGGATGATATTAATGTTCAACCATTTCAGAATTCGTATACGCAATACAACTTGCATTTTTTTAAATTGGCAGCCCTTATTCATGACGGACGAGTCTATACGCAGGATATTAGAGCAACGCCTTATCATTTAGTTGTTATCACCCGACGCTATCATTTATTTACGTTATAAAATTGAATTTTCAGTTTATTCTCTTTAATATTAAAGATGTGTATTTAATAAACTGGAAATATAATTTAAAGTACTACACTTTGGTTGCATTAATTGTAAAGCAATATATTGCATCAAGCAAACAGACATTACCATACTGAGTTATTAAATTTATTTTATTTATCTACATTT
>JAIPRL010000059.1:21543-137834 GCA_025469235.1 Pemphigus obesinymphae | reverse complement strand
ATGATCTAGAACTTAATAGTTTCTCTAAACCATAATAAATCCTATTTCCCGCTTGGATTCTCGCGGCTACTTCCTTGGTGATATCATTTTTTTCTGTTACAATTGAGCCAAGATATTTGAAAGAATCAACTCTCTTAAATTTAAAATGATCTACCTCCAAAACGTGATCCATCCATTTTTGTCTACTTATAATCATATATTCAGTTTTTTGTTCATTAATTTGTAGTCCTACTTTCTGTGCTGCGTTATTAAGTCTATCACAGAGCCGTTTAACTCCATCTTGAGATTCATCCATCAGTACTATATCATCGACATATGCCAATAATGGAATAGTCGAGTTCTGGAGTTTTATTCCTTCGTGGGGTTCAATTTTCATCTCTCTTATTACTTTTTCCAATACTAGGTTGAAGAGAATAGATGAGATGGAATCACCCTGTCTAAGGCCAGATTTTACTGTAACTGGATCAGACTTCATATTTCCGACTTTAATTTTGTTGTTTTATTTTTTTATTTTGTTTATATTGGGAACAGTGATATTACAGTGATATTACAGATATAACAGTCGATATTTTTCTTTTATTTTTTATCGGTGTTGATATTATATCATAATGTCCATTATCGACTTGTGGTTCTGGAAATTTATTTTTTTTTTATTGCCTCGTACTTTTATAACTAGCATTAGGAAGTAATAAGTATGATATATTTACGGTAATTGCTAATATTAGTGGTATACTGTAATACATTTTTTGGAACAGCGTTTGGAATTAGTGTCAATCATTTTGCAAATGGGTTCATAAACATACGTTTTTCAAAATGATTAGCTCAAATCAAACGCTTCCTGATTTAGGACTCAAAGAATCTAATTTTATGTTTCCTAAATAATATAAAATAAATAATATTTATCTATATTAACAATTCTAAACATTAATATATATTACTATGATTTTAATTATATTTACCAGAATTTACTATCCATGTTTTTGATAGGTTTTCATCTTTAGGAAAATGATGAAAACTAATTTCTTTATCATTTAGTCGATTTTTTCCACAATTAAAATATGAACATTTGTCCCCAGACATTTTATTATAGAAAAATGCACAATAATATTTTTAACGTGATACAATATGTGGTAAATTGAAATAAACGATAACCGTTCAATACTTACTGTGTTGATCGAATAAAGTGAAAATTTATTTTAAGTATTTATATAAATGAATATGTAGGTACTAAAAATAGGTTGTTTTAAAAATCTGAATTATTACGATTTAAAATTATTTCTTATAACAATAGGTACGTTAATACAATATATTTTTATTTTTAGATCTTGAAATGTTTCCTCATTATTTTTATTATTTTTTTTTATCTAATTTAAAATCATAAAAATAAAGTAGGTACTTATTATTAAGACTATTAATAGGTACCTACTATTAAGTCTATATAAAAATAAACATTTGTTTCGAAATAGTATAAGATAATGTACAGACGAAGGTACAGGATATTATACGGTTTTACCTATAGTTTGCAAGTGTTCAAAAGTTCTTAATTTGGAATTTAATTTATTTTCATAATAATTTTAATATTCTCATATTAACAACTTCAAAATAAAATTGTTTTTTTTTTTAATTAATATAACACACGTTCAATCCCAACCAATATTGTACCTAATAAAAATACACACTATAAGGTGAAATTAGTTATATCCCATAATAATAACAGTATAATAGGATAACAGTATAAGAGTATTAAAAGTGCAATGTCGTAATAATTCTATAAATCATAGTACGCACTAGCAGCTAGATTTTATTTTTATTGGTGTGTACACAGTAGCCGTCAATAACAGGGTATTTAACGTAGGTATATAACGTCCTCGTCTACCACACTGTACAAGACAGTACAGTGTACAGTGTACAACGGTCATTACAAGAATGAAAGTAAGAAAATCGAGAGACGGTTCATAGCGGCCAGTGGGGCAGAACCATACCTACACTAGCGTTTTAAACGTGAAACGCCAGTACTAACACTCCGATAGTAATGCTTTATAACGGCCAGCGACAAGCACCCCGCAGAATATTTTACCCGTCAGTGAACGATCTATACTAATATATAATCAATGGTACTAGTTATAATAATAATAATAGTAATTGTACACGTTGTAGTCAAAAACATAAATTTAAATGTCCAGCTTTAGGAGTTCAATGTAATATTTGTCAACGTTTTAACCATTTTACAAAATTTTGTAAGTCTAAGGCTGTAAAATCTGTCAGGGTTAATGAACCAAATGAGTCGCCTACAAATAGTTATTTTGTTGGTACTATTAATAATGATCAAAATAATTTAATTTGGTTAGTTGATTTGTCAATTAACAATGTTTTAATAAAATGTCAACTAGATACTGGTGCTCGAGTAAATATAATGTCAAGGAATAACTTTTTAAAACTTAATATCAAAGAATCTATTATTAATAATAAAATAACTAATAAGTTAATGTCAATTCATTCTAAAAATATTCCTGCAATCGGTACTTGCAATTTAAAATGCTATTATAAAAATCAACTTGAATTTTTATTATTTTATATAGGCAGTTGATTTTGAGTGTACTATAATTTTAGGTCTACTTACTTGCAATAAATTTAATTTAATTTAAAGAATTAATTGTATCAATGAAAATATAGATAACCTTTTTGTCAATAAATTTAGTGATATTTTTGAAGGTTTAGGCTGTCTTCCTTTTAAATGTCATATTCACATTAATCCTAATGTTCAACCTATTATTGATGCTCCAAGAAAAATTCCTTTTACTTTGTATGATCAACTTGGTGAAGAACTAAATAATATGTGCAAGACAAATGTCATAGAAAAAGTCACAACTCCTACGTCATGAGTCAGTTTAATCGTTTTAATTGTAAAGAAAAATAAGAAACTTAGGATTTGTCTGGATCCTAGAAATTTAAATAAGCTATTCAAAGGTCACACTATCCTTTGCCTACTTTTGAGGTAATTAAAACACAGTTATCTAATGCAAAAGTTTTTTCGACATTAGATGCTAATTCTGGTTTCTGGATGATTCCTTTAGATGAAAAAAGTTCTAATTTATGTACTTTTAATACACATTTTAGTCGTTATAAATTCTGTTGATTACCATATGGTCTTAGTTGTGCACCTGAAATCTTTCATAGAATTATGTCAGAGCTATTTTCTCACATAGATGGTGTGATAGTCTGTATTGATGATATAATTGTTATTGGCTCTACTCAAGAGGAACATAATATTTGACTCAAAAAAGTATTTAATAGGGCAAGAGAAGTTAACTTAAAACTAAATAAAGATAAATGTAATTTCGGTGTCAATGAAGTCAAATTTCTGGGTCACATTTTTAATGGTCAAGGTGTTAAACCTGATAATGATAAAGTTCCAGCAATTGTTAATATGCCTAGTCCTAAATCAGTCAAAGATTTTCAAAGATTTTTAGGAATGTTAAACTATTTAAGTTCCAACATACCTAATTTAGCTGATGAAACAGCAACTTTGCGTTTACTGCTCAAAAAATATTCTGCTTGGTTATGGGATGAAAACTATGAAATTATTTTCAGGAAAATTAAGCAATGTTTAACAACATCGCCTGTCTTAGCATACGTCAATCCATTATTACCAATTACTTTATCTGTTGATGCTTCACAATTTGCAGTAGGAGCTGTCATAATGCAAAATGATAAGCCTTGTGCTTATGCATCACATCTCTTAATACAACCCAACAAAATTATGCACAGATAGAAAAAGAGCTCTATGCTATAGTCTTTGGTTGTCAAAGGTTTCACCAATATTTATATGGACAGACTGTTAAAGTTCAAACAGATCATAAACCGTTAGTTTCACTTTTCAAAAAACCATTACATTCAGTCCTCACCAGATTACAAAGAATGATGTTAAAAATACAGTCCTCTGATTTAATTGTTGATTATATCCCAGGGAAACTCTTAGTATTAGCGGATACATTGTCCAGAGCCCCACTGAGTGATGTTAATAAAGAAAATATTGATGAAGAGTTAGTTTTACACGTACAAGCATTTATTGACAATTTAGCAGTTGAAAAAACACAATTAGAAAAAATTAGAAGAGCAACGTCTAATGATACAGCACTTAGAAAAATATTAGACATATACCTGATAGGATGGCCTACTGATAGAAATAAACTTGAAGATTGTCTCAAACCATACTGGAATTTTAGGGATGAAATTCATATTATTGATGATTTAGTTTTCAAGGGTAACTGCTTTGTTATTTCACAAAGTCTAAGATCTGAAATATTAAATTTAATTCATGAAGGATATATAGAAAGGTGAAGAAATCAAGTAACATATGTTTTGTTTTGGCCTAATATTACTAATGACATTAAAAATAATGTGGAGAGCTGTGAAATTTGTGTTAAGTTCGTAAAAATAATGTCAGAAAACCAATGATCAGTCACCCAATACCAGATCTGCCTTGGCAAAAACTTGGAGTAGATTTCTTTTATTATGATAATAAAACATACTTATTAGTTGCTAACTATTTTTCTAAATATGTTAAAATTGCTTTACTTGCCAACGGTTTTAGTGCTAAATTGGTTATAAGTCGACTCAAATCTATTTTTGCAAGATTTGGTATTCCACTCAAACTAATTTCTGACAATGGACCCCCATTTAATTCTCAAGAATTTAAGTTATTTACCAATGATTGGGGAATACAGCACATCACAACAAGCCCTAATTACCCACAATCAAACGGACTAGCTGAAAGAAGTATACAAACAGTCAAAAAACTACATAAAAAATCTATGAATGCCGGTAAGGATCCGTATATTGCACTAATACAATACCGCAACACACCCAAAGGAAAATTATGTTCACTGTCACAATTGTTGATGCCTAGAAGTATTCGTACTAAACTTCCTATCTTATCCTCTAGTCTTAAACCCAATATAATTGATCTAAATAATTATAAAAATCAAATGTCTCTTAATAATAATAAAACTGAACTTTATTACAATAAAAAGTCTAAACAATTAAATAGTATGCAAGTAAATGATAAAATATTATTTAAAGTTAAACCTGAAGGTAACTGGACACCTGGTGTCATAGTTGATATTTGTAACCAACCTAAGTCATATGAAATAAAAACTGAAAATGGTCAAAAATATAAAAGAAATAGAAGGCATATTATTAAGTCTGCTATAAAAAATAATAATATTAATTTTAATAAAAATAAACCGAATACTGTCAATAAAGAAGTTGTATTGGGAAGTCCTCCTACAGTTATTGAACAGCCCAAGACAAGAAATAGAATATCTAGGTATAAAGCCAAAAAGATACTTGAATAATAATTGATATTATGTAATGTTTTAGATGTAATTTTTTACAATTTAGATTGTAAGTTTAATAATTTTATATTGTCTTTAATCTATGTTTTGTTTTGTTCAAAAAAAAAAAGAAAAAAAAGCATGTTGTAATAGGTAACACTGACAAGTGTTATCATACATTTATTGTCATTTTTATACATAACCTGTATTGCACATAATCATTAAATATAATAAACTCGTGTCATGTGTTTATATCAATCAAGTCAAGTCTCTATTAATTATTTAATCCAAATCCATCTTAATATATTATTAAGAAGTCCTAACAATAATATAACAGTCATCTGCACCGGCAGCTTTATTCCTTAGAAGGCTCAGGGCTACCTCGATGTCCAAAATATTGAAGTCCTGCATAATTTCAGATTTTTCGACATATCCATTGAATATTGCTTTGTATTCATTCTTTATCTTAATTTTTTTTAATACTTTGTTGGCTTTATGTTTGAGGTTTTATATAGATTACTTGAGACGATGTTGGGTGATACTTTACACTGTGTATATGAAGGCTATGTAGCCTCCAGTTTTCTTAGAAGGGACCGACTTTCTCTGCTACAACGGGTTAAATCCATATTATCATTAAATCATTCTAATTCGATTTGCGTAAATTCCATCTAAGCATTGGTGGTTTGTCAATCCTTGGTATTATAATTCCGACCAGTGCAGCAACTACCGGGAGTGCTGGAGGTGCAAGAAACCCCTGGGCCCCTGTCAAACCATAAAAATTGCCGCAATTTGATTAAAATTTTATTTGTAAAAATAGTTAATGACTTTTTTTCTTTGCTTATTAACATGTTAACACAAAAGACTGTTTCGAAAACGGTAAATAAGCAAAAAAAAATAAATAAATGGGCTCTCTAATATTGGCTTGCACACCCACCAATGTATACCGAGTTACGGCACTGATTCCGACGGACACGACTACAGGACAGTATTGGCTTCTTGGAAATTTGTTTTTAATTACTCGGTTTACACTAAGAGGTAAGCCTCTTGTCCTTGGTCCTTGTACACGAAACATAGGTATTTTTGAGCCCCATCTCCCAGATTCAAAGGTACCCCCCCCCTGTTTATCATCGTATATCAACTTGAACCGATTTATGGTAGCCCAATTCAAAAGTAATTCTCCATCTTCATTTTCATCATTCCCATTTGTATCCCCATTCCGTACTACGGGAATTAAGGTCTCCGATATATATTGAGGAATTTTGACACACTGAGAGTACAGTTGGTGTTCAATTACATGAAGGAGGTTTATACACATTGTATATGGTCAGTTTACCTATACGGCAATATATAATATTACCTATATAATTTATAATAATAAATGTATAAATCCTAAAAAAATAACAAAGATAAAAATAGGAAAAACATTCGAATTTTTATAAAATGTGATGATAGGTACGAGTATATATTTTTAGTTTATAATTTTTTTTAAATAAGATGAATATTTACAAAAAAATTAATTAGTTGATTATCAACTAGAATCAACTTGTTAATATATTTATTTTACTAATTTTTTAAACAATATTATTTTTATTTTGTATATTTAACGTCAAACCAGCCGTGATGAATCGTCCACGTTTAAGTGTCTTCTACTCTTGAAACATATATTATAAAATAGGTAGGACATACATCCAATAAACTGAACTACACGATATACACATATTGATATATATATATATATATATATATATTATAATTAATATGAATTGGACAGTTCTGGAACAATCTGCACATTCACCTGTACCTATACCGGTGAAGGTGCAGATGAATATGAAGATATAGATGCAAGTGAAGGTGTAGAAGCAGGTGCAGAGTATTCCAGAACTGTCCAATTCATACTACTATTATAATATTTTCTTACATACTTTCTAATGCTCGTGATCATTAAAAATGTATCATTATATACCTACTATTACCAGTGGCGAATCCAGAACTAAATTTTTTTTGGGGGGGGAGGGCAAAAACTTTCATGATATATTAGATGTTAAGATATTCTTATGGGTGTCAATTGGAGGGAAGGGGGTCAGAGAAAGGATATGCTCTTTCCAAAGAATTACATGATAATGACTATTTGCTGTAACTGGCAGTAAAATATAATTATTGGTGTTAAACAAAAAAAATAATAGGTAGATATGAAAATATGACTGAAGTTTGTCTCCCCTCCCTTTGAAATTAACTTATGGGCACACATAAATTAATATCATACTATTATAGATATTCATAGTCATAGATTTTCTTACTTAAAGGACTTTTATACATACTTTTTATTTCCTTTCATTCATTAGTCACTCCTTTATTGATTTATCAGTTTACTTCAATACAAAAATTCACAATTTTCATTTTAGTCTTCAGAATATATCTCAGTATCTTTATTAATAAAGAATTAAATCTATTATGGTATTAAACTTACGAAGAAGTTTTTCTTTAAAAAAAATCTAACTAATAATTCATTTTTTTCTAATTATAAACTAAAAACAATAATTTAAACTACTACTTATTCATAAAATAAAGAATTAAATTGTTGAATTTATATAGATAAATATCAGTTTAATAGGTACATTGTTTTTTATTTAGAAGGTAGATAACACGAACATTTTTTAAAAATTATTTTTATTTTAAATTCAAACTACTCTATGCTATTTTCTAAATGAAGTCGACAAGTAGGCATAATGAAATATAATAAAAATGTTTTGGGATAGGGGACAAATGCCCCCATCTGGATCCCTCCTGGATCCGCCACTGCTATTCACTTTTATATTTTTATATTTATAACATATTATATAAAATATTGTTATATCTATTGTCATAATCCAAGAGCTATTTGTATCTTATTATTATATATTATTATGTATTATTAATTTTCATCATAATAATTACCTAATATATCACAGGAGGGTGTATATAAGCAATAGTTCAGCGGTGTATTTACAGGCATGGGCGTAACTAGCGAGGGGGGGGGAAACTGGCCCCCTCAAAGTTTCTTCGGTCGCCCAAATAGTATTGTCAGTCGGTTATTCGTGTGTAATGTTCAAAAGAGAAAAATAAGTTCTCTTTTTTTGTTTATTTACAGTTTTAAAGAAGTATTTTAGGGAAATGCTTGCAGTCAGCCAAATTGTTAAACGTGTCTTTTTTTTTTTTTGCTCATACAAAAAATTCAATCAGTTGGTCCAAATTGAGACACTGTCTCCACAAAAAAAATTACTTCGGTATGGTCTTGTTTACAGGGGCGATTTGGGGGATAGATCCCCCTTGAGCTTAGGTTTTTTATTTTTTTTATTCAAATATATAGTAAAATGGAAAAATATAAGCTAAAGGGAGGGATAATATATATTTCTATAAAAATAATAAAAGCCCAAGCCTAAGGGGGGATCTAATGATTTATGTATTATAATATGTATAAATGGTTTGTAAAAATACCCACAAAATAATAATTATTATAAACGTGAAACGCGTAGGCAGTAGGCATAATAATTTATAAAATCTAGGTACCTATTAAATATTAATATTTAGAATTCAAGATAGTAAAAGTGCTTCCAGACTACGTTTCCAACGCGAGCCAACGCAAACCAACGGCACATGTGCTCGTGTGGGTCTAAGTCTGGACAGTGCACACTGAATCCGTTCCAAAGCATATGTGCTTTGGTTTCAGTTAGCTGGAAGAGCGAAAACTCAAAGAAACATTCGGCGTTGGAAGTGCTTGGTTTTAGGGCTGGACGAGGTTTCAAACCCAATCATTTCCAACGGCTAATGCGACCACATGTGCCTTGGCTCGCGTTGGAAACGTAGTCTGGACGCACCTTAAAACGCATGTCTCGCTGTACTATCCCGTATGTTAGTTGTAAGTTCTTAATATTATATTTATATAATAGAGGACCTATACATACCTACCTAATATTATGGAACAAGTACCTATAAAATATTGCCCGTTTGCTGCAATATAATATATAAATAAATTGTTCAAGAAATCCACAGATAACTCGAATTTTTATATAATAATACTCGATTATAAATAAATTATATTTAATAATTAATAATTAATGTATCTACTATCTTTATTTTCTATGCTAATTAATGTGAAATTATACTGCGTTTTATTTATACATCTATTTATCTTATTAATTTAATTTTTGCTGATTATTATATTATTGTGTTAGGAGAGAGTTTTATTAATATTGAGTAGGTACCTACTTACTATATTCTAAGGAATTTTTGAGTTTATAAAAATGTTAATGTGTTTCACTCTCCAATTAAAAAAAAGTCAATATATAACATATAATATATAAAAATAATGATGGTACCTATTCAATGTTTATTTTGAATAATAAATGGCTTTTAGTTTTTTTATAAAATATTATCTTATAAAAATAAGTATAATAAAAAAACTGATTATAATATTATATACTTGATTTGAGTTTATCAGCATTTAAAACATACAGATATAATATAATATTGGAGGGGTGGTGTAGGGGGGTCTTTGATTTATAATTTATATTATTTATATATTTATTTTTTTGACCTCCTTTTTTCATCCCTCCTCCTTTAAACTGGGCTTTAACGAGTTAATAAATTAAAAGTTAAGTTAATTTTAATAATAGTATTATAATAATATAATATAATAGTCTATAGTCTATAGTCTATACCATACGAAATACAAAGAATATCCACAATTTTTAATATTTTTAAATTATAGCTCAAGGTCATTTGCCATTAACTGATAGTCCAGATGTGGGTTTTGTATGCTTATGGTCTTTAAAAAATCCATCATATCCCGAATATATTAACCAGACACATTGTGGAGCAATGTGTTTAGATTTCCATAAAGATCATGGTTTTCTCCTGGTTGTTGGATTTCATGATGGCCATTTGGCTGTATATAACGTTAGCTTGCCAACTAAAGATGCCCAATATATCACAGACTCAGTCAATACTAAACATATGGCATGTGTGCGACAGGTAAGTTTTTTAAATTCTGTTCATACAATTTTTTTTTTTAATTAGGATTTTGTTATATTAGAATTTGAAGTGTAGGTACTTAATAGAATAATTTTTTTGTAAAATTGTATTAAAATCAGTTAATCATTTCAGTTAATTAGTTAGGGTCTTGCAATTGCCATATGTTAAGAAGTATTATATAGACAGTTCCTCATTATTTTTCTGGATGACTTGTTTGAATCGTAAATGATCATTATTGTTAGTAACCATAGTAACAAAATTATACAAGGAGCTATAGACGTCACATATATGATGCACAATGTCAGCAATCTATTTCGCAACCACGAAAAAATGTAAAGTTTTTACTCAAAAAGACGATTTTAAAACTTGAAAATGCGTGCTCTAATAAATAAAGTTTAAAACATTAATACGTATACGGCAGTTGCGAAACCATTAAAACAAATTTAATTAATTGCATATATTATATTAAAATAAATACATTAGGTACCTACCTAAATAATTATTTTTTCTTAGGTATAGGTATATACTATAGTCTATAAGCTTAAATAATATTTATTAGGACTAAAACATACCTACTTATATTTATACCTTAATACCTACTTTATTTATTATTTATATTTTAAAATAGTTAATTGATTACATTATTTAGGTAGTTTGGGCGAAAGATTTACCCGATGGCGAATTAAATTTTTATTCTATATCGGAAGATGGAACAGTGTGTAATTGGTTACTCATGCAAAGTGAAATGTCAAAAACCATTATAGTTACATTAGTATTAGACGTAGAACCACAAATAACACTTGGCGGAATTAGTGAAACATTAATTGGTATTTACACATAAATATTTTAAATCGTATTCTTTAATGGTATTGGTGATAAAATGAATTTTTTAAGGTAGAGGCACAACGATAGCATTCCACCCTGAAAATAATGGTATATACTTAGTTGGTACCAATGAAGGTTATATATTTAAATGTAATACAGAATGGAGTTCATATTTTATGCAAAAATTTAAAGCTCATGAAATGTCAATTTATAGAATTGATTATAACAAATATGATCCAAATATTTATCTATCGTGTAGTGGTGATTGTACAGTAAAAGTATGGGAAGATAAATCTGAGTAAGTGTAATAATATGATATTATTCGAATAATTACTCATAATTAAAATTTAAAGCTACAATTATTATTAATTACCAATATTAGAATTAAATAAATATATTAGATTATTCAATAATGCAATATGAATGTTTAATTTTTATACTTCATAAAACTATAGCTATTTTGTCAAATAATTTTAGTTTTAATAATAATATATAATATAAAAATATATACCTAATATATATTTTTCTTAAATTTATGAACTTTATAAACGTATAAACTCCCCGATTAACTCATTGTGTGCATAAATAAACAAATAAGTACCTACTTGGAAAATATTATAATTATATATTTTTTATTTTGTGCACAAAATATAAAACTTCGTGATATTACTTTAAAGATTTAAAAAAAATACATTTTATAAACCTATTTAAAGATTAGATAATTAATTATTTATTTTTATACCTACAGTATACCATTGTTGATATTTGATCTATTATGGAGCGTATCAGATGTTCTATGGTCACCATTCTCCAGTACAGTCTTCGGAGTCATTACAGAAGATTGCAATGTAGTATTTTTTGACTTAGACGCAGATAAATATAAAAATATTTGCTGTCAACCTATACAACCTGAAAGTCAATACCAACTTACCAAGTTAGCATTTAATTGGCGAATGCCTGTAATAGTCGTCGGTAGTTCAAAGTAAAGATCAATCTATCTGTGTATTCTGTACTTATAAGTATTTTATAATATATAACAATATATTTATTGTTTTTAGAAGTACTACCATTGCATTAAAAATGTCACCTAATCTTAGATTGATAATGAAACCGCCGAAAAAAGGTAAACATTATACTACACAAATGTTGGAATTAGAAAAATTGCACAAAGCTTTGGACTCTACTCGAGAACCAGATACGTTAATGGTATCTGCTGATGACGACACTACAGATTCATAAATTAACTTTTAATATAAATTAAAATATCTTTTTAACATATAGGTTAAGTAATAGATATTTTTAGGAAAATGTGCACTTAAATTTTTATTTGATGTATGAATATAAGTAGGGGCGTCATTTGGGGGGGGGGTCTGAGTGTGCGGTTGCACCCCTTACTTTTAAAATATTCTCAATTGGCCTGCTGAAATAATGTAACATCTATTAAATAATTAAAATTAAATTATATTTTCATATTAATAACTTTGGTATTTTACTGTCAATAAACAAATATTGTGTAATCAAATCAATTGTGTATTTGATAATCTACGGTTAACGGACGTGGTATTTTTTGTAATTTTTTTGCCTCACAGTTGGAGGTAGGCATACATTTATATAATACATTCTTACTTTCTTTCATCTTTTTTTTAAATTTGTTATAATTTATTATTTAATAATAAAATTAAAAATACTGATCTTGGAAAATTTAGAAGTAATATAATTATTTTTAAATGTTATGTACCTACTTTTAATGTATTTAATTCAAATTAAATTTAACTGGTACCAGGAATGTAAAGAGTCATTATTGTAATATTATTACTTTTAAAAAGTAATGTACCCAAGTCTGATTATTTATATATGCACTGTAGCTTTATTTCTTTATTTACCTTAAAGCTTTTGCTTGCATTAATTTTCAGATGTATTATGCAACTCAATGAAAGATATTCAGAACAAACCAATAACTTATTTAAACTATTTGAAATTTTTGACCGTTCTAGTTCAAATATTTTTAATCCTGATAGTCCTTATTTAAAATTATTTATAAATCATTATAATTATTTTAAATTTAATGAAATTCAAATAGCGTCCGAGTTTCCATCAGCAAAAGAACTATTTGATAACAAATACAATGTTTATTTAGATACTATAGCAATATGCCTGCAAAATTTTCCTATCGCTTTTAAAGAAACATTAAAAATTATTTCATTAATAAAAACCTTACCAATTACAACGGCATCAAATGAAAGTTTTTTTTCATCGCTTAAAAATGTCAAATCATATTTACGCACTTCCATGGGCGATGAAAGGTTAAGTGATCTTTGGTACTTAATGTTGAAAAAGAAGAAGTAATTGATATAGATTTGGAAAAAGCAGTAGATATATTTGCTAAACTTAAAAATCGCCGGTATCCTCTTACATAAATAACATTAAATTTTTTTGTAGAGTAGTTTGCTTCTGCTTATTATGTATTTGCCTTTTTTTATTTTTTTATTTATGCATTACACTGTGCAAAAGTTATAAATATAAATAAAAATTAATAAATGTAAATATTATATACTTTTCTTCTTCTTTTTTGCTGCATTTATCACCTTCAAGCTTTTTATTTTATTTAGCATACAATACGGGCATGAGCCCAATTTACATTTAATAGTAATACAACAAAATAACAAGTGTGATAACAGATAATACGTTGAAAAATACATGATTAAATATATGAAATAGAAAAGGAGAGGTCTGAATTGGCAATAGAAATACAGCGCCGAAGTGGTTCATTTAAACCATAGTTAGTGGAGGAGGTAGGTAAACTAAAAGTGGTATGTTAACGAGTGGAGCGAGGGGGGACATTTAAAGGAATTAGAGACAGTAGATGCGGTGAGTCAATCTACCCAGTTAATAATTTAGATAAAAATTTAAAGTTATTAGCACGTCTACGATCTGCCAGTGAATCAAGTTTGAGATACTTGATTACATGTAAGTAATTATGGGGAGGACATTCAATCTTTAGTAACTAATAAATAATTATTGTAAAAACATTAATAACTAATGTATTTTAAAAATTTATTTTGAACTCACTCAAGCAATATTGCGTTCTGGACAATATTAGGGTCCCAGATGACAGAGCCATATTCAAGGATGGGCCTAACGAGCGAACAATACAGGGCCTTTAAGGGAGACGCTAGTTTAAACTCAGTTTTTATACGCTTAATAAAACCTAATATATTTTTATACATTAATTAATATAGTTTTCACAGGTAAAGTAATCAATTATTTATTATTTTTTAGTTCTCAAATAGTTTTTTACTATTTATGTTGATTGCTTTTCATGATTTATTGAAAAAAATAAAAGCTGGATAATCTACATAGATATATATGCAGTGGTGGATCTAAAAGTCGAATTTCACTTTCATCAAAGACCTTTGTATTTTTTTACTTATTTGTTTACAAGAAAGGAAATCTTCAGGTAAATTAATTTCAGTCAGGGCATTGGGGGGGGGGAATCCCCCCTCGTAGATTCGCTCTATTTTCATATGGCCTGGTAAAATTTCAAAATGGCCTGCTTGATACCTTGCACACCCCAAAAAAAAAACTGAAATGACGACCCTGAATATAACTGGAGAGTTTTTTTTAACTTTTGACAACATTAAGAAAAGTAAAATATATAATGAAACATTTTTGTATAGACGATTCAGCAAAATAATATTTATTTAATAATAGTAATGAATCTAAGCCCAAATTAAAAATAATATTAATAATTAAATAATGCATAAACTAAAACAAAAATAAATAATTTTGAATGAGAAAAATAATAATTAGCAGATACCTAATAATATGATAATAGGTTATAACTTTTAATCGAATAGATCTTTGTTCAAAATACCCACACACACACACACACCCGATTATTAAAGGGTTTTGTATAGACAATTTGCATGATATTTTAAGAAAAATTGATATCAAACAAATTTAAAATATTTAAATAAATTTTAAAAATAATTTAATAATATACTTGTATCAGTACCATTCTTTATTGTTGTATAATCACGATATTTATTTATTTAAAACATGTTTATGCAATTCATATGCCGTATAATATTAAAAGAACATAGAAACAAAATCTTACCTCCGATTAA
Organism: Pemphigus obesinymphae; assembly: GCA_025469235.1. NCBI lineage: Eukaryota > Metazoa > Arthropoda > Insecta > Hemiptera > Aphididae > Pemphigus > Pemphigus obesinymphae. The sequence goes on along the minus strand of JAIPRL010000059.1, from coordinate 122,536 downwards.
AAGACGAGGAGAAGTTAAATTATGTTTTATTGGAAGCTGATTAAAAAAAAAAAAAAATGGTATTAACAAATTAAAAATAAAGCATAGCAAAACAATGTATTTCATGAATATCCAATTGCATAAAATATAAAAATAAAACATAATTTTGAAAATCTAATTTCAACAAAACATCAAAAAAGTTTTCATATTTTAAATGGTGTATAATTTATGTCTCAATATTTATTGTAGATTTAGTACATTTAAATTACTATTTCACTATAAAAATGTATTAGTCCTCTTAAGATTTTTTATATTTATACATGCCTATATGAGTGGGACCATTTTCCTCCAAAAATCAAATTCCATTTTTCTCAAAATAAAAAATAAAAAATCCTTTTTCCTTCACAAATAAAATACCATTTTCCTCCATAGTCTATTTTCTTCCAAAAATATATTTATTTATTTTATATAAAAATAAATAATAGTTAATACACTATACCTACTTATCTATTAGTTTAAAATTTTAAATAATTAAATAAAATTTATTTTAATATTATTTTAGAAATGTAGTACCTAGCTATATTTATTATTTATTAATATTACATTTTTAATTAGATATATTAGATTTATGACTAATTATTTAGGAAATATAAAAATATAACAATAATAAATAATAGTTAATTGGTGTTTTTATTTATTTTTTATCTTTATTTCTTCTTTTTCATTAGATTAATAATAAAAATATATCAATATAACAATGTTTCCCAAAATTTTGGAGGGAAATAGAAGTGATGTAAAATGGACGGTGAAGGAAAATGGATACGGCACCTATATATAGAATATATTATTATACTATATACATATTTGCTATAATATAGTATAATCCATATAATGTATTTTATTAAATTATGATAGTATTTAATGCATATTATAAAGTATAAATTATTATTAGTTATTTATTATGTTTATAGGTATACAATAAAATAGGTATATTATATTGCAGACCGGCCATTGTATTATAGACACATTTATTTTATATTATATTTATATTAAAAAAGCATAGTTAATTTTAATCAATAATATAGTTGGTACCAATATAATATAATATTTTCTATAGGTACCTATATTAGGAAATTAGTTTAGAAACTAACTTACGGTTATATTATATAATAATAAATTTATAAATTAAAAGCATAAAATATATGCATTTTATACATGTTATTAACTAATTTATGTTTTACATTATTTTTTAACCAAACATAAACCCTATAAGGTCTATAAAGATTAAGCTAAACAACACTTAATATAAGTACCTATCTACTTCCTATATAATATATATACATTAAATAGAATTGCTATAGGATTCTATACAAGTAAACATTTTTACATGTTCAATTATAAAAATATATTTCCAGATGTGTATAAACAGAAAAAAAAAGAAGGCGCCATTCAATTATTATGTCAGCATTATTTTAGACTTTTTAAACTATTTGTTTGGAAATATGCATGGTTCTATTCTAACCCCATCCCCTATAGATACTGATTTACCTAATACATGAATGTTCCTTAGCATTATATAATAAAAATAAAAACTCATTTTTTTACTCGTGATTCGTAAAAATGATGCTTTGATTTATGTTGGTTATAGAACATTTGTTTAGAAAATAATACATCTAAAATCAGCTAGCTCATCAAATGTGGGTATATATACATTTATACCAATATTAACTGTATTTATCTATAAACCTATCAGTAACCGCTTTATGAAGGGCAAGGGAGCCATTAGTCCCTCCTTAAAGTCCTAAAAAAATATAATTTTTTTGTATTATATACATAATCAGCAAAAAAAAAATCAACTCAATTTTGTCCTCCCCCCCCCCAAAAAAAAAAAAAAAATTAAATGCTAGAGCCGCCACTGATACTTATTATAAATAATATTCCTAAAATAGGATGCTAAGACTATTATCTCCGTAATAATTACACTCATTAATAAGTAGTTCATATGAATATAATATTATTTCTTTTGTTCAGTTTGTTCAGTCTAAGTATAATTTGTTTCATTTAAATTGATTTTTTTAATATTCTGCAGTTTCCAATATTTATGATTTTTATAATATTATTATTAAAAAAATATCAATAAATACATTTCATATAAATAGTTTCAATCACTTAAAATTAAATTTTAAATTCAACTTTATACTTAGTTGATTGATATTCAAATATTGCAAAACAAAAATAAACGAGTATGTACCCATTACCTATTATAGGGTACCTATATAGGTATATAATATATAGGTATACTATATTATAGTATACCTACATAATATAATATAATAATAATAATTAATAGTACCTACCTATAAAATATATTATATATACATACCTATACGATAAAAACTGCGTATGATAAAATTGTCCTTAGTAAAGTTTTCTTCCACTAATATTTAATTTCAATTGCATGCAATATTTATTAAGTTGTTAAAAAAAATTAAACATTTAAATTTGTAGAAAAATTTTGCATATTAAAATTATTTTCATTACCTATAGTTAAACGTGTATAGTTCGTTAAGTGGTCTCTTAATGTATAGTTCATACTTGTTTTTTGAAAGGAATCACTTGGTTGTACGGAAGTAGTAACGATTCATAAATTATGATTATCTACACGAAATAAAATAAATTTCTTGAGAGATGTGAACAGTATTTTCTGGAGTAGCTGCATTGTTCTTATAATTTATAATTTACTTTACAGGTCTGTGGATCTCTTCAATTGTTATTTTAGTTTAAAGTAAATGTGTTAAATAAAACATACCTAATATTTTTATTTATTTTGATTGGCTCGATTTCGATTAAAATAAAAGCATTTTTAATTGTAACATTTTTCGAAGAATGTTTAGAAGTCAACGAATTTAAAACTTTTCTATACCTAATGTGTATATTTTAAATGTACTATACCATAATTGTAAGAAATATTTTCAAAAATGTGATTAATTAATACTATTTAAATAAATAAAATATTAAAACATAATTTCTACAAAATAATTTGTTTTATTTCAATAAATACGTATTGATATATGTTTCTATTTTCAGTGTTAAACAAGTCATTTTTTATGTTTCTGAAATACGTATTTGCTGGAATAAAACAAATTATTTTGTAGAAAATTAGTTTTTATATTTTATTAAATAATTCTATAAATTACTCAATTCCACTAAAAATACTATTCAAATACTTTTAAAACTAATTTGAAATATTTTTCAAATATTTAAATAATACTTTTTTAGACCGCTGGAAGATTGGTGATTTTCAAAACGGACCATCATGGAAATTAGTTGGTGACCCCTAGCATAAAGTATAATATAAACAATTATTATAGTGAACACTGCAGAACAGTATACAATTATAAATATTATAATATAAGCCTATTTTAAAAAATACAATTCCTACATATATATCATATTTACTATTTATGTAATAGGTGCCTATCATATAAAATATTATATCCGGTTGAATAAATTGCATTGATGTAATTATAAAAACATTAATACTTGATGGTATTAATATTTAATGCATTAATTTAAATATATTTAATAATAACATAAGTGAGTAAGATAATTAATCCATAAAATATGTATTGATAATTTTATTTCATTATTCATTAATCATTAAAATAAATTAACATGTAAACATAATATATATGTTCTAAATTATAATTTCTCTATTAGTTTTAAAACTCGGATATGTGATGTTATGAATCATAATTTTGAATGCTAAATCAATTTATGATATAAACTGTTAGATATTATTTATTTTGTAATTAATTATTATGTTGAGAATGTCATGGAAATACTACTAAAAATCTATGTATTATCTATAATCTAATTTAAGTAAAATATTATGTAACGTCATAATATGTATTAAGTACATTCTACTTACATACAATATAGTGTATAACAAATTAACAACATAAAACTTTAAAAAAAATACATGATAACATCAAGTCCAAAATATGTCCTCTTACCAGTTATAATATTTTAATGATATTTATATAGGACATAGGTAATCAAAATGGTTGACAGACACTTTTTACTAAATATGGAAACCGCGGACAGTTTGTAATATTTCAGGTAGTGACAAAAATTTTAACGCGGATAATTTGTACTATAATAATTAATAATAGTAACATAAAGTTATATATTAACATACATAGATAATATACAAAAGCACATATGTACAATACATATATATACTTATAAGTTATACTATACATATAAATCAGTCCTACATAGTAGGTATACAATGAATTAATCACTATATTGAACATAATAACGTTTATTATATAAAATGTTTATAAAAATAACTGTTAAGTACTGTTAAAAACTTTTGAAATTTTATTTTACTACATTAATATAGTAAATATTTGGTACATTAAAATTTTTAAGTTTCTGACATAATTTTCACCATTTTTGGTTACACTAAAGAAATTACCGAGAAAATCTATAAATGACCTCTTTCAAATACCAACCAAAACAAATTTTCTAACAAAAATCTTTAAAACTCGTACTCGACACTGATTTAAAAAAGTGTATACTAACGTTTTTCGAGATTATTTGATATAGTTAGAGTAACGTACGACATTTCCAGGTCTTAAATTCTAAAATTACACTTATTAGGACTTAAAAAATGTCAAAATCAATAATTATTGTTGTATATACACAACAATTAAAAAGAAAACAATAATTATAAAACAACTTCGCTTAAAATCGAGTAAAATTTTAGATATACATAATTTTTACTTTGTATTATATGTAATATTTGTATAAGTACGTAATACTAGCCCCTAAAATATTCTGATTTTCATACTACACATTTAATCCATTTTTTCTTTAAATGACTTTAATTATTTTTAACATCAACAATATAATACATAAAAATGTAGAATTGCTTAATTTTATTAACACAGTTGCTAATTTTGTACTACACATTGAACTTTACGCATTACACACAATTTTAGGGGCTGCGTAATACTTACTACATTGTAAAAATCTATATTATCTAGTATCTACAATAATTTCAAATTAAATAAATTACTTTTTATATAAAATATGCATGTTTATTAATAATTTTAAATTGTTTAAATGCCCCCAGTACTCTGAGCATGCCGCTTGAAATAATTGGTTATATTTATTTCCATCAAGAGTAAAAAAATATATAGGTACGAAAAATATAGGTAAAAATAATTTATAATAAACATAAGAGTAGAACTGAAGATTCAGATTTATAAAAAATATGTATGTATACCTAAATGTGCAGAAAAATATTATTTTATTGTATATTGAAATATCAAAAATTATCTTGGTTATATTTTGACCATACGTGTTCGCAAACAACAATCACGGTTTTATTCTAACCGTAAAAAGTGTCCACAGTCTACAAATAAAAAAAATAGACAGTATCCCAATGAAAATGTTCAAACTCCAAAAATTTCAAGAATTAGTGCAAAATTTAAGTTTATCACCTAACCCTATCTAAACCCATATTTAGAGGGTAATATAGGCAGTTTTCAATTAATTATAAGAAAAATGAAAATTTAACAATTAAAAATGTTACAATTGTGCAATTATAATATTTTTTGAAAACCAAACAAAAGGCGTTTTAAAATAGTTTAAGAATTACCTATATTAGTAAATTAATAAGAGACATTTTGGAGACGACCTCGTCGGGATTTTATGTAACTTAAATTATAAAAATTATTATACAAACAAAAAAACCTTAATGGAGATTCTGAGTGAAACGTGAACTGTAATGGTTTTATAATGTGTTTTTTATGTCTATATATATAGTATATGCTCACATTTTTTCGAGTAGAAGGAATCGAACAGGAATTTTGGACTAAAGAGATTTGTTGATACAAGGTTTGACCATATAGTAAGACAGTTTGACTTTTTTTTTTTAAAAAAAAAAGGAACTCTTCTAGGCATTTATTCATAATAAATATTAAATTTTTTGTTGTATTTTTAGAATCTTAATAAGATTTGGAATATATCCATACATGTTTAAAATGATAAAATAAAAATAGGTATTCGAAAAATAATTTCAGGTGTCTCACTGTGGACACTTCTCTATACAAAAAAATAACACATTTTTAACTAATATTCGCTTCGATTATAAATATAAAAAATTATTTTGCTTTATTGGTAATTTAGAAAGCATTATTATAAATTTATAACATACACTCAATATTATGTACCTATATAATAGTAATAACAATTCCCTTATGTTAATTATATTATACTCTTGAACTGTGTGCATATAATAATATTATATTAAATTATAAAATGAAGATTCCAAATAAATGCAGATTACAATAATTATAATTAGTGGGTACTATAAAAATGTTGATATAATATATTATAATAATACATTAATTACTATATGACTTTTCATTGCTAATAAGTAGGTAATAATTTTATGATACATAGTGTAATTATTAACTATTAGGTATCAAGAATTGTAAATTATACTAAAATGAAAATATGTGTCAATGATAATAAAACTGCACGAATAAAAATAATTTAGAAACAACTTGGAATAGCCCACTCTGCTAGCGTTCTAAATTCCCGGTTTCTAAACGCATTTTAAATTATAACTATAGTATAACTCAATATTAAACAATTTCAAAACAATTTGTTTAACCTATTATACTTGTAAATAGAAACCTAAAACTAACAAAACGAATACAAATTTAAATGAATTTAATTAATAAATATTAATATTGCAAGTATTTATCTCCTTAAAAACCACGATTAACAAAATCCAAGGGCAATCCTTGGGACAATCGATCGTCAAATCAACAATATATCCTCGCAACTACCTATATACTAGCTAGTAACTATAACAAGTACTGAGGTAGGTTTTGATGAAGTCAGATTTTAGAAAAGTGATGTTTTACAGTATAAAAGTTTTCGAATGCCAAGTTTTAGAAAGGTTTTTTTGTTTACTCATAACTGTACAAATTACTACACTTATACTCGTATATTATAAAAAACTTTAATATTTAAAAAAAAAAATGCTTAAGATTATTAGCAATAGCTCAAATAATAATGTAAAAAATGTTTACACTTAAACCATATTTCATTTTAGGGGTCAAATTTTAAACATTATATTTGTATTAGAAATGAAGTAAATTTTTGAATATTTTACCCGCTATTATTAAAATTAAAAATATTTTTGGTATGACACTTTGAGCAAGTTTTAAAGAATACAAAAAAATAAAAGTTTTAAAAATTACTACCGGATTAAACATCATCTTGATCTGATAGAATTAGAAACAGTCGTTTTTGACACAATATACGGCAGTCATGAACAGGGGTTCAGAACAGAATAAAAACTGTTTAAACGAACGTTCTTATGTCGTTCCCGAACAAATAAAAACGGAACAAATACATTTAATACGGTTTTCGTCATTTCATTCGTGAATAAAAACGTGCAAAGAACCAAATACGTAGTCGTTACTAGTAGTGAGGACATAGTACCCGCATTTGCTTTCTCCGTCTTACACCAAGCAGGGATAAGCCTTTTTTTTCGAAATTTGAATTTTTAAGAGTAATATAATATCTATTTAAATTATTAGAATTTAAAAATAGTTGTATACTTGTATCTCTTTACAAAATTATAATTTATTGTATAGCGTAGATAATGATATCGTTTATAATTTTGGTAATAGGTCAATTTACTTTCGAGTTGTGATAAGAATGGATGTACATTTCGTATATTATCAGTTGATTTGACGGAGACGGCAAATGCGGGTACTGCGTCCTCACGTATTTTCAATGTTATGCATTAATAATAAATAAAATTATTGTTTTTTGGTATAAAAAAAGATGAAAACTTGAACTATAATCGCCAGTTTATTAAATTTTATTTGCAATTGTAGATTATTTACAATTTTGAAAATATGATTTTTTTTCATGTTTTTCAACAGTGTATAGAACATGGTAGAGTTAAATATTAATTAATCGTAAAACGATGGCATACGGTCATAGTTTATGTCCTCATCTTTCTATTTGTAGCAAAATTGTTGACTTACAATATGTACCTACTATTGAAAATGCAAAAAAACCTTTTTTTTAATAAAAAATTATGATTAGGTATACAACAATAAAACAATGGTACTGACACAAGTCTAATTTTAAATTACTTTTAAAATATATTCAAATATTTTTAATTTGTTTTGTTTTATTTTTTTTCTAAAATTTCACAAAAACTTAACCCCTTAAAAACGGGTGTGTGGCATCCTCTTAAGAGTAAAGGGTAGCTTAAAAATCAAATTTCCTGTTATTAAAATTTTTATTTTATTTCGTAATGATTTATAAAATTTGTATTTAAACTTGGAATTAGGATAACATCAAAACATATAAATACATACCTATAGGAAAATGGGAGATCTATCCTATCTAATGTTTTAAGCCCCTCCCCCCACAGATTTGGGTAGTATTCCGAATACTTTTTAAATATTCCGACAATTTTTTAAAGTATTTAATACAGTATTTTGAATACTTTTTACAAGTATTCTTAATATTGTATCTCGAATACTTTTTAAAGTTTCAATCACATTTTTACATTTTTAAAGATGATTTTATTATTTTTCGGTCAGTTTTTTATCTTATTTTATTTTAAACTATACCTACCTATTTATTAATGTTACCATTCCAATTTTAAATATGTTGATTTAAAAAATAATGATTTTTATTGACGAAATAAATAGTTTAAAAGTATTATACGTACCTATTTTGATATAATTTTATTATAATAAATTTAGTAATTACAGTACCTAGTTAGTGATATGAGATCTTATACCTAAAGGTTATTTATTACAGAAAAAAAATGCATTAGGTAGTTAAATGAATCACACAATATTACAATTTAGAAAAAATGTCCCTATAATAATAGGTATCTAGGTGTACATAATATTATATGTGTATATTTCAAATACTAATTAATAGTAATTATCATAAAATATTGGAATACATATTCTGAATACTTTTTTTGGAATTATTTGGAATATGTATTTGAAATAGTAAATACTTCTGAAAAGTATCTTACCCAAGTCTGCACTCCCAAAATATTACGCCCCTGATGACAACAATAATTTAACTATAAATTATTGTGCCGGCCTGCGGGATAATATTATTATCGTTTGTACGGCAAAACGCGTACGGTAAACGCTCGCCTGCCGTGTGGCTACACTGCGTGCCGGTATGTGTTCATCACCGTGAGAGGGTGTAATACGCCTCCACCACCACCACGACCGCGACGGTCGCATCGCCGCCGCCGCTACTGCCGCGATCCGCGCGGCTCCATGTTCTTCTCTCGGCAACGCTGTCGGCGCCAATACACGCATCGCGTCCATTTGCTACAGTCTATTGCTCCGCGCACGCCGTTCTGTCCGTTACATTTACATTCGTCGTACCGCTTCCATATCGTAATTAATAGTATTATTATTCCCTTTGTACGCCGCCCGCGAGCGATCGAGTCGAGTTTTTTTCCCCACCGAAAAACCCACAATTAAAGCGATTAATCGCGTTTTACACCCCGTCGTGGTCGTATTTGGTAAATTCCATTTTTAAATTTCAACCGAACGATGGCCGAAGAAAACGCACCAGCAGCGGTAGCGGCCGAAGCCACGGCAGCAGCAACCGGCGACCAGCAAGTAAAGACGGAGACGGTAGCCCCCGTGGCCGGCGAACAGCCAAAAGCCGAGGGTAACGGCAAAGCCGCCGCCGCCGCCGCCGAGGAACCGCCCAAGCCCGAGATGAAAGCTGTTGTGCTCACCGGGTTCGGTGGTCTGAAATCCGTCAAGATCCTGAAGAAACCGGAACCGTCGTTGGCCGACGGCGAAGTCGTCATCAGGGTGAAGGCGTGGTGAGTTACGAGTTTAATTATCGGGTTTGATTATTTTCCTCTACACAGCTCCCCTTGTCCCCCCGTGCGACACGATCCTAACATATGGTCGCGGATCGTCGACGATGTCATCGCGGGGTCTCTGGATATTTTTCAATTATCGCTCGTTTGTGCGTAAAAATAGAACGTCCGCGGGGAATCAGTAACGTTATCGCCACGGTCGATGGATTTTATCACGAAATAAATACATTTTATTATTGTCGTCGAGCCTAGAGAGATAAGACGGGGGCGCGTGCAATAAGTAAAATTGTACAATATTAAAACGGGCCCCCGGGTTCGGTTATTTTTCTTTATTCCTTCGAATGTCCAAATAATAAACGTGTATATTCTCTATTTGTATAATGCACGTCCGCGATATTTATCAATATTACGCTTTTGTCGAGACGACCTATTCTCACGCGTATTTTCTTTCTCGTCTGTAATATTATGGGGGGATATAATCTCTTCTCGAGACGTATGTGCACGGACTTGACGCCCACGGTCGGCACGACGAAACGGAATATTTTCGCACACGCATTTTCGTTTACCGGCGGAGTGCGCGGACCCGTCTTTTTTTTTTTAGCCGCAAATCGTTACCTCCGCCGTAACGCTGGTGTAGACACGGTCCCTCCCCGATCAACACCCGAATTCACACGGTAGCAGCTGTCCCGTCGTTCCCACCTGTTATTTGCGTCCGAACCTTTTATTTATCATTATTTATTATTATTTTTTCATCCTAACCATCCCCTACGCACATACTTATTATATTATTATTGTTATTATTCGTTGTGTACACATTTACGAAGGGTGTATGGGATGGTTTTTTTTTCTCATGACCGTACATTGAGGGACGACCAGACCCGTCGATGCTGAGTAAAATTACCGAAATGTATTAATTTTTTTTATATCAGATTGCCGTCGACAACGTGTTGCGTTTTCGCCGAATGAAAACTGGCGCGCGTCGTGTATGGGGTTGTTGCCGCCGGCTGGGCGGAGATGAGCGTGAAAACCGAGAGCAATAATACGGAGTAATAATATTGTGCCAAACATATGGAAGACGTTTTTTCCATCCGTGCCATACTATTTTGACGCGTTTCGCCAAACATCGTACCCCGTTTGCTCGGCGGACGGGTTTTCAAAGTTTCCGTATTGAAAAATCTGTTTTTTTTTTTTATTTTGTACTTAATCATAATTTATTACATTTCAAAAAACACATACAAAGCGACAACGGCTTTCCAAACAATAAAATTCTGATATTATTGTATTTACCGATGACATATTGAACAAATTCTCGGTTTCTAATCGTATTTTAAACAGTAAACAGTATAATTCCATGAACAATTTGCTTAACCTACTATACTTATGTGTAGAAACCAAAAACGAATAAAAATCGTAAATATTGATATTAACAGATACATTGGGACGTTATAAAAAACACTCTTAGAGCGTTCTAGATTTCCCGTTATCTATATCTCCCTAGTAACTACGAATAACAAAACACAAATCCTCGAGACATAGATTGTCAAATCAATGTCCCTCGTAAGTACGTGGTATGTACTTACTATGCAGTAACTTACTATGACACCGTATGGATAGGACGGACGGGGACACTACAGGATATAATGTGTCTAAATTTCAGTTTTTATACATACAACTATATTCAATTGTCGTTTATGCATGTACAACGCGACTCACCTGTGTTATCGTGTGGAATTGATAAAAAAATAACGGAAAATTTTTGGATCGTTGGCTGGGGTGGCAAAAATTATAGTTATTTTTATTGTTCATTCCGACGTTTTTGTTGGACGAGTCGCTTAAAAATATAATAATATATAAGTACCTACTGTTTATGTAGTGTGTGTGTGTGTGTGTGTGTGTGTATGCGAGTTTATAACGGTCGGATTTCGTTCAATTACTCGAACGAACCGAAAATAAAATAATAATAGCTTTGTAAAAAGGAAATTGTATAACCTTGGCCCACGCCACTCGCAGCGCGCCGTCTGGGCTATCGAAAGACGAAATATATATATAAAAAAAAAACTAAAACAGTGCAACAATGTAATGTACATATATTATAAAATAACTTATCCGTGTTTCATCGTGTGGAGGTGGTTTTACTGCTCGTTCCACAGTGGTCCAAAAACGAAAATAATTGGCCAAAAATCTTTTTTTTAAATTTCAAAATATTCAAATTTTGCTTTTGTAAATCATTTCTACACAACTTAAGGTATACAACTGTATAAAAATAATGGCAAAATGTATTTATATTTATGGAAAAATAAAACATTTATAAGTAGATAAATATATTATTTTAACAAATACTGCAATTTTTAGTTCATAATCATTATATAATTTAATTGTCTCCACCAAATAAAATAAATGTCAATTAAAATGTTTATCGTTTGATATATATAATATACATATTACAGATATAGTAATTAATGATCTAGTTATTAGATTACGATTATTATCGACCCGTAGTAGTAGTTGAAATGTATACGCCGATAAATAATACAAAGATAAATCCATACGTTTATAGAAACCTATAAAATTAAAAATGTTTTTCACCGAGCTTCACAGAGATGTTAGTACTATCAAATAGATCACAATCTACTGAACAAAAGTGTGTAATATTTAGTTGCGCATTTTTGCGCAAAACTTTGTAGTAAACATTTGAATTTGCATAAGTCAATTATTTTATTGTGTGTTCGGATTCATTTTATTCTTATAAACTATGGCTTTAAATCCTGAAATTACACAAAGATAAATTCATGACCAGATTTTAATGAATACTACAAACCAATGTATCAACGAAAAAAAAGTAATAGCATTAAACTCAAAGGTGGGCAAGTTAATGGAAAACATTAACTTAGTTAAGTTAAGTTAGCCTAAATGCCTTCAGTTAAAAGTTAAAAGCTAACCAAAAATTAATTTAACTGATTAATTAGTTAAAAGTTAACATTGAAAAAATATTAACTTAACTCAGTTAAAAATGAGTTAATTTTTTTTTCATTTAACATTTATGTCTTAAATTTCAAGAATTTTTTTTAATTATTCAAATATTTAAGAATAAAATTTCCGCTATTTACTTTTTTTAATATTAGGTACTAGTTATAATAGTTTGTATAGGTACTATGATACAATTTCTTGTCTTTTACGTGTTAACTTAACTAAATGATTATAAAAATTAACGATTAAAAGTGGAGTTAAGCCAATGATAATTTAATCTAGTTAAGTTAATTAGTTAATAAACACATTAATTAACTAGTTGAGTTAAAAGTTAAACAAAAATAAACTTTTTAACTAGTTAGGGCTCATCATTGATTAAACTATGTTTTAAATATGTGTAAAATCGACCCAAACAATGTTGCAATACAAAATAAAGTGGAAATTGTGAAGAAATGTTTAAATAAATCGTTTTTTAACAAGTAGTTACTTTTAATATAATATATTTTTGTATGTTTTAAATATTATTTAAACCTATAATAATATACTAATAAATGGAATAGTAGCTGTAGACATTTCCTTATTCTGTGTGTAGTATAAGTGTGTGTGTATAGCTTTATAATTAAAAAAAATGAGTTAAACGTGAAAATATAGTTTAATTAATTTAAAGTATCTACCTATATTGTTTTAAACTAGTTTTGAGAAAATTCGAATTTTGGCCAACTATTTTCATTTTTGGACCACTGCTCTCGAAAATATCACGTCCGCAGTCTATACAGTGGTGCTACCCCCCCCCCCCCCACAAAGTTGATTTTTGATAAAACAAACTCGATTTATTTTTATATTGTAATGGGGTTTTCGCATCGGAGATTTTTCTTCGGCCGTGTTAAAATCTTTCGGTTCGTTTATTTCGACCCCATCCCTTTGCCGTACAGTGTTTATTCAATCCGTCTTCGGGCCCTCCATTAACCGCCCTCCCCCCAACACCGCCTGCCCGTGTTCTTTTTCAATACTTGCGCCGGACCGGATGATAAACGCTGGGCTTTTCGGCGGTATATATTTTTAGGATCCAAGTATTACGGTCGGGGAAAACTCGAGTCGACGGTCGTTAATCGTCGACGTTATTGACGAGTATTTTACACTTGCTATGAAATGTAATTATGACGCGCGGCGCGAATTGCAAAATATAATTTAAAAATAATGTCGGAGGCGCGTGTTTTTAATAATAAAATTTTAAAAAAATCAGGCCGCCGTCGACGGATCGTTAATTTAATAATGGACCGTCGACGCGACGTACGAAACGCGGACGGAAAAACGGGAGATATTTATGTTGATATATATACATGATGCTAAATGTACCGTCGCATAATTCGATTTAAAAACATTCCGTTGGCCGTATATAATCCGCTTGATAACGCCAATAATCGCTGTTTAAAAAAAAAAATAGAGCGCAGAAGATGCAGAGTAGATAGATAGAGTAGATTTTAAAATATTTGAATAGTCGTTAATATTATACGTCATATGTACGCGATTCCGCATAATTCAAATATTGCATTGTAGTTTTGTGAATTGTGGTCGAACGTATGACTTGTGTAAGTTAGGTGTAAGTTGTTAGCTACAATTTAGTAACTATAGTGTGTTTACAAGTTGGACACATTTTTAGTATGCTGATAATTAATAGTATGACATTTCAGTAATTCAGTTTGCTATCTTGTCTAACCTATTGATAATAATATATAAAAGTTACGTACAGCATTCTTATCAATAACTTTGTCATTTCTGATATTAAGGTAAATTTACCTATTACCAAATTTATAGATGAGATCTATGCTGTAGTAGAGTAAAATTTTAATTCGGTAAATAATATTTATTTATTGATCCATTTCACTAATCTATATTTTATATTCTTGTTAAGTATATTTGTTGCTTTAGGCCTCGGGAAAAACAGCTTTTTGGACAATTTATTTTAATTTACTCAACTTGTAAAGTTGTAAAACTAAATATAAGTGCCAAATGATTCCCGGTCAAAATATACAAATATTGCGATTTTTTAAATGTACCTATTCATATTTTATATTATGTAGGATCAACTAGAGTCAGGGGTGTATTTATGAGGGGAGGGGATTAGGTTAGGTATATTATATATAAATAATTTTGCTAAATTAAATAAGTATATCGTCTATAAATGTAATTTATTCAAAATAATATAACAAACAATACGGTTTAATTATATTTGAATTGTACTTACTGTTGACGAATGCTGAACTAATCGTCGAATACTTAGAATAAATAATAAACTATTTGGAGGTGTATTTTTGAATTAATATTCTTTAAAATTCGTTAAAAATAGATATTATTTACACATATTATAATATAGTACGTTGATACCTATACCTATTATCATTGATTACCTATTTACTTATCAAAATATTTAGTAATTTATTTGTCAACATTATTATAAATATTTCCTCAATTTCAGGTGAGGGGGGCCAACACCCCTCCCCACCATATTGTATACGCCCCTGACTCCAATTGACCATACACAATAAATAAATATCAAATTTTGGACAATTTTATTCGCTTTCAATAATAAAATAGGAGCACAAGCGAAACATGTATGGCAACGTTGCATTTAAAATTGTTCGGAATCGTGTATGTACAATAATGACTATTAAAATCGACCATAAAAAAATATATTCAATTTTATATGGATCTGATCCTGTTTTCCCAAGATATTGAGATGTGCTCGTGAACGTCGTCGTCGTCTGGTAATATGAGATTGTCTATTATGAATTCTTTTTTTTTTTTTCTGGTCGCAAACGAACGTTTGGGCGTGTTTTATACGCGTCGTGGTTCTACTTTTGCAGTGATGCCGCGAGGGGTGTTTTTACCAAACCTGGCAACGCCGCCGCCGTTGGGGTACGCTCTCGAACACATGTTGCGAACGGTTCGACGGGCAACGGGTTTCGTTTTGGCTCGCGCACATACGCGCATACAATAATATAATGTACACACACACACGCCGTTATCATCACATTGCGAAGGGATCAACAAGTTAGTGTATATTATTATAGCAGAAGCTATAGTAAAATGGTGTTGGTAATAGTAGTAGTAGTAGTAAGTCGGGCGGCGTACGAGTCGCGACCGCCGCCCGCACCCATCGTCCCCCTGTTGCACGCGCGAGTTTACGTTTTTAATCTCGTCCCGTCGTCCGCCACCGTGTCCCTTTCGACTTTTCGTATTCGCGTCGCCTCGACGACGTACACAAATCTCAACTACCCGATAACATTGTTTGTACGTATTGCTCGCAAAATTGACGTTTCGTTTACTAGCGTTTTATTGCGTCTCCTCCGGGCATTTACAAAAACGGCGCCGTCATCCCCCCTCCCCATATGGCGGGGTGGGGATTTTTTTTTGTCTCGGCGCGTGTGTGCGATCGATCAGTCAATGTGTAAATACACACATACACACCCTGTTTTCCATCGCAAAGTATTGTCGAGTCGGGCCGATCCCATTTCTTTGTGGAATTCGATGACTGGATGGCATTTATTATATTATTATTGCGGTATTTATATTATAATGCGTTTTTACACGCATTCCCAAATAGATAATAATATAGCATAACGTCAATAAATAATACTCGACGGGATAATAAATGGATTAAAAACTGATAAGTAATACGTTTCGAGTCGTAAGTCGTCGTTAAGTGTGCTTTAAGTCATACCTTATAATATTTTTCAAACTATTGCGCGCATTCAATTCCGTTCCGGAGGTATAAAATGCCTTCTTACGAACATGAACATTTTTATAATACTATTGTAGGTACTTTCTATCACCCCCCCCCCCACAGTAAAAATGTAGGTACTACTACGAGCAAATGACAATCTATATAACATAGTAAGTGTGGGTATTCAAATAGAACAATTTATATTTACTGGTGCAGTTAATGTTAAATTCACACAGTTTATAATACGACAAGTATTTCCGACCACATGCTATTTATTAAAAGATCAATGAACTTCTCACCTGTATGCATTTCGCGTTTGAACTTTTTCGGCAAAGAACATTTTTGAGGTTTAATTTTGTGGAAATATATTGGAAATCTAAACTGTCTTCATATTTTGTTACTTTAAACCGTACATTGTTGGAATATCATTCCACCTAAATAATTATTATCGTACATCAACCCCACCTACCGGGGTTGATAAACACAATATGTATATATATAACAAAGGATTTTTATGGTTTATAAAAATTCATTCGGACGATGCGCATATTATAACGGAAGGAAGTGATAAAATGTCTCACTGCAGGGGCCACAGGGTGTGTTATTAGAAATCGTGAAGGAATTCCTCTTTTAAGTGAAATACTCAAATACCAAGCATATTTTTCATTCGTCAAATAAATTCCAGTATAATGGGTTTGCATGGTTGATATTTATTTAATTTCATAGTATAATTTGTAACTAATGACATTTTTATTATAATATGTCTGCATTGGTAAATACTAAATACGCTTCTATTGTGGATTTTACATATTATTTGAAAATTGACAAATATGCTATTAATTTTTTTTACCGACAAGTGTTTTGTGACAAGTCTTTTTTTTAAAAAAAACTTTTGGCCCTTCATAATTTATTTAAAACAAATCTATTTGACGCAAACCATTTTATTACCTACAATGACATTCATTTTAAAATATACCTAAAGAAAGCAATGATATAGTTATGACGGTTTTATTTTTATTTTATTTAAATAATTACAAAACTATACAAATTGTCTCCAGACTCGTAATATTTGTATTCATTATAAATTATTTTGTTTTATTAAATAAAAAAGTACCCTACCTACCTATACAAAATATTAATAAATAATTATATTATTAAAGAGTTCATTGAAGAGTTGCAATTAATATAATACATACATTATTTCATTCAATTTTTAAAAGTTTTACATAAATTATTGCATAAATTGTTTTTGTTCTCAAATTAAAACTGCCATAAAATTATTTCTCAAATTAATTAATTTGTGTATCGAAATGTTGGTCAATTAACGTAATAAAATTACTGTTGAACTCGATGTCTTAACGATGTGCAATAATAATAATAATTTTGACTTTTGACCGAAATAAAATATTTAGAAGTGCTCGCTGACGCAACAACTGATGTGTCATCGAATTGTCGATAATTTAGCATATTATTTAGTATCAACTTCAATATAAAGATATCTATATACATTTTATGTACACAAAATTGTTTCGGTTGTTTCATTTGACAGTTAAATTATTTTCTTTCTTTCCTCGTTTCTTTCCAATACAATTTGAGAATTTTGTATTTTCTAGAACGTGCATTTTTATGTACAATTTCACTGTTAATAGTCATAAATTCTAATGTAGTATTCAACAATGTTAATATCATTCAATAATTCACTCGTAGTCTGGTGCATATGAATAGAATGTTGACTAATGGTTATTAATTATTATCAAACAGTAATTTTTATGAATTTTCGTATTACTGCATACCAAATACAACACAACACGCCTACTATTATAATATTATGCTTATAATAGAAAATAGAAGGGTCGCTGTCACTAACCATGGAATTTTCTTTTAGCAAATATTATAGACATTGAAATCTTGATTGTTTTCGTGATTAACGTTATATCATGGAAAACAAACAGGTTTTTGATCCCCAGTATGAATTTCAATAGCTAATTTTTTTTTTTTTTTAATTTACTGTGTACAGTAATAATAATAGTATAACTACTACGGGATTATGAGAGAATGATTTATATTGTCATGTCACGACTTATGTAAACACAAAATAATTTTTTTCTCTGTATAGTTGTAGGTATCAGTTTAGGATAATAAACAATAATGTTGATTAAGAGAAAAATAATAAAATGAGGTCGGGTTCTTTGAACAACTATCAACATTATTACAAATAAAAAAAATAACATCAAATACCCAATAGAAAATCAAACAAATACATAGTAAATATTAAAGTAATTTTTGTGTTCCCAAACCACAATGGTAATAACACACCGACACGGATTGACCTTATAAGTTATATTTGTTTACTTCGGTGTTCAAATGATAATGACTTATCATAGTCTTTCTTTTATGTTTGTTTTTCGTCGAGTGCCAAAGTGCGTGTGCATGAAGCTGTATAATATATATATATATATATTTCTGAAAAATAAAACGCGAGTTTTCCTGTGCGATCGTCGTAAGCCGTGCAAAGAGAAATCTGCGTCATACGGTAGCTCCATTTATAATATTATTCTACCGTACTGGAACATTTTTTTTTTTTTCATTAACGCAAAAAATAAGAAAAAGTAAAAAAGTCACGGTTAACCGGTTCGTCTGTTTTCCAATTATTCCGAGGTGACGGCACCGCGTTCTCTGTTGGCGAAATCCGAATAGATTAATTTATTTCCGATGCTATTGGGAAATCTGGGTTAACAGGGAATAACGTTAGACTAGGAAAGGTTATTGCCCACTCCAGTTCAGAATAAATTGGAAACGAATATATTATTATACATCGCAAATGTGTTTAGAGACGAAAATCGTGCTTTGCGGCGTACATTACAACAGAATAAAATGTAACGTACCGTCATCTCTCAAACAGTTGTCAATATTCATAACTACAATTCATAATATAATTAAAAAATATGAATGACAGATATGAAACTCAGCTTTAGTACCTAACGCTGATGTAAGTACTTGGCGAAAAATGGAAATATTAAATTAATTCCTACACTTATTTGTCGGTTGTCTGAATGTGTCCTGCAGTAAATTAGTTGAATAATCTCTTAAAACTTTCATATTATTTTAAACAGTCTTTTTGACTTGTTCAAATTAGTATAAATAAATGCCCATAATTATTCAAACTTGTGAATTTCTTCATTTATGTACATAATATACTGCTCTATTAGAATTTTTTTTTCTCTACATCTGACCTCACATCTCACTGTAAACTTATAGCAGATTATCAACTAGATAGGGTGACAATACGTCCTGTTTTAGAGGATTACGTCTCGCCCTGACGCAGTTTAAACGGGAGGATGCTTATTGTCCCGAATTTGGAAGCAGGAACGATTCTAGTGGGGTTATCCCTAGAAAGTAGTTCGCAAAAACAGAAAGTTGATGACCTTTTTTTGTTTATTTATAAATAACAGTAATAAATGAAATGGTATACCACGTTTTGAGGAGGAGCGTATCTATTTCGAAATTTAGTCGGAAAATTAAAAATTATTCGGCACTCCTCCCCTTACAAATATGTCTTCGGATCGTCCCTGTTTGATATAGGGTCCCGTTTTTCTAAAAAAAAAAAAATTGATAGAAAATTAACACAAATGACCTGAAAATCGATTCAATGTCGTATTTGATGGATATTAAGATATTAAGGACAATAAAAGGAAAAAATAAATACTGAAACTAGAAGATAAATCGCTATGGGAATACCATATTATAATATATAAACGTTTTTTATAAACATTTAATTAGATGGTCACAAATACGTAATAATATTTTCGTACGAGTTTGTCCGGAAAAACGATCGGGTTAGTTTTTGGATACATTTTAGAATTGTAGAATTATTAAAAATCTTAAAAATGTAGAAAATATTCTCTACGAGATTTCATCTGATACGTTATTCTTAAATTTATTTTAACGAGTAATGTATTGGTTTTGTAATTTTTGTATCTATATAATGTACCCATCTACACATTTTTTCGTTTAGTATGAGCTTTGAAGTAAAGAGCTTTTTTGATAGAAAATTGGTTCTATGTCATACTTTAAACAATTAATTAAAAATTTTTCCTAGTATATTGTTTATCTTAAGCGTAAAAAAACCATATTTTATAACAGAACATTTAATGTACATCTCCCCAACCACAAAATATTTTACAACCATTTAGTATATGCCATCCCTATGAATTCCTACGATAAAATGACTTAGTAAAAAACGTGGGTGGGGCCGGTGAAATGTTTTTCCAGAACCGCCCAACAGCTAGTTATAGTAAACTTTGAACTTTTTTTACGGCCATTTAGTATGCCATGCTAACAACAAAATTATTTGATAACGAACAATGTTTATACCCGGGTTTCTACTTTATAACAGAGTTTGAATCGTGATTTAATTTTTAGTAACATAAAAGTGGTTAACTTACTAAAAGTTTTCAAAAAAAAGTTATAGGTACAAAAGTTTTTTAGTTTAAAAGGTATGTTAAAGAGTTTAAGTTTTGTTGTTTTAATTTGAAAATGAATGATTTATAGAAAGGATCATTTTAATAATGAATTACTCAATTAAAACTTGTAGTTAGTTAAAAATTCGTTTAGTACCATAATGTACCTATCTACTATAATTCCGGAAAATTATTCTATTTTTTTTTTGCCCTTAATTTAGTTGCAAATATAGTAAGTCCGAAATAAAATACTAAATTTATTTAAAATTGTTTATCCGCGATTTCTAAAGTTCTATGCAAAATTAATAATACATTTTTTATGTATTTATAAAAATAGAATCGTTGAGTTTTCTTGAAAAATAAAGAAGTTATAAGTTTTTGGCTTATTCTGGGAACTTTGTTTGTCAGCAGAGCCACATAAAATCAATCGTATATCGTGAAGGCCATTTTGTTAGAAATCACTAAATCATACCCATAGGAATTTGAAAGAATTCCGAGAAAAAATCGTAAAAAAAAAATTCAAAAAGTTATTTACATCATTTAAGTTTATAATTGAAGAAATGTTTTTCTATAGATCTCATACTCATAAAATCGCATTTTCTGTTCAGTAATTTTGTCGTAGGAAACGCTAATATTGTATGAATAAGGTATACTAAGTGGTCGTATAAAAGTTCAAAGACTTATTTATAACTGGAGAATCGTTTCTCCAACCCCGCCCACGTAAAATTGCGTTTTTCGCCCAGTAATTTTACCGTAGGATAATGTACAATATGTACATACGCATATATAATATGTAGGAAGGTGAACATTTTTATAAATGGGAAAATGAAGTTATTATGCGGTTACCAATATTATTTTTCTTCGCTCAAAATCGCTTTTCGAATTTTTGCTTTTAAATTTTAAATAATAATAATATTATACTATCTTGTCGGCGGGACGATAGACCAACTTCCATCGTCAACATCTGGACGTGTTTTTTTTTTTTTACGTTTTTGAGCTGATCCCGGCTTGATATATTTCCGAACGATGTTAATATGGAACCTGTACGCGTTTTTAGAACGACGATGCCGATGAAAATTGCGACGATTTCACGGACGATTGTCGCCGCGCGCAGAGATTGAAACCTCGACGTGTGTCAAACTGTTTTGGCCGCACGCGCACTCCACGACACTGGTCGTTAATCTTTTTTAAGTGTTTTTCGTCATAGTTTGACGCAGTGGACACGGGATAAAAAAAAAAAAAAAAAAAAAAAAAAAACGTTACGAGAAATGATTTATCATCACACAGACACTCGTCACACACAATGTCACGGTGCGGTGTTGCGTTCGCGCGGGGGAAAGGAAAACACAGTAAATTATACTTTTAAGTCGTCGCCTGGAAATAATCTGACGGGGATTATTATTTATATGGAGTGCGAGGGATGCGTATGGTGCGCGCTTATCGCGTTGAATTTTTATTATATGCGCGCGTGATGGTCGCTTATTCATTGCGATTTTTTTTCGTTCGTTATTGTGTTTCGATGGATTGCATTTTAGCCAACTATCGCGTGTAAAATTTAAAGCTGAAAAAAAAAACGTCTTCAACTTGAAATCCCAATAATTTATAGATTGCCGACTTAAAATTCCGAAAAAAACACCTCATTTCTGCGTAATTTCCCGACTAAATTCCATAATGTACTTCGATCAAAACGCGAATTCGTAAAAAAAAAAAAAAAAAACAATCGACTTTTTCTACTTTTTCCGACTGCTTTCCAGAGAGTTGGTGGTGGAACAGTCCTGCACATTATATTATTATATTGTACATATTCGCACTCGTACAATGAACGTGTCTGCGGCGTGTACAATAAATATATTACGAAACGCCATATCATTATGTATATATAGGTAACGTGTGTCGGTTGGCGGCAACTGCGTTACGTGACTCCTCGACACGTCTAGACACGTCGGCGTCACCAAACAAAATTCGTTTTTTTTTTCCACCCCATCACGCGCGCCCCGTGACTGACTCGTCGGCGTCGTCCACCGCCGTCGTACCAACACCCCCCCCCCCCACCAAATCTCGAGTCCTAACCGCCGCCACTCACACTTGCACTTGCCCCGCTGCTGCGCCCATTTCGTGCGCCGCGACGGCCATACGCGCGCCGTAACTACCAGCGGTCACGCGACCGATACCGTCGTCGTCGCCGCCGTCGACGTGTCCTGACGCCGAACGCAAACCGACGCCGCCGTCGCGTTCTATTATTATTGTCTCGTAATAAAATAAAAATCAGGTAGCCGTGTAGCGTTTTGTTGCGCGCTGCCTGCAGCCCCTTGTCCCTCGAAGACGTCGTGCAATTGCTTTTAAAATCCGATTATATATGCTCCCTCCCTCCGCCACGACTCTCAAATCGCCTTGTTTTTCCCTATCTTGTCACAGCACACCGCGCCCCCTCCTTGGGTCGCCCCGTGACATGATAAGTGAATTACATTTCTCAATGTTCTAAATTGAAAAAAAAAGACCAATTTCACGAGATACGACGCGATGTTTGCGGAAATTAAAGTGTCGTATCTGTTATTAGGCACCAGCTGTATTATATGCAAAAATAGTGTAGAACGAATATCATTAATTCCGTGGTTTATTTTTTAGATGCTCTATATGCGGTTATACCGTGAATATATCCTATTAGTTTTTTTTTTTTTTTTAAATACCTCTTAAAAACCGATAACAACAATTTTGTTTATTACACATTTACAATACGTAATGTGTATGTATATTATTCGATAATGACGTGAATTGAAGAGGGGGACGCAAACGTGTAAATATAAGATAGCGGTCTCGAAGAAATTGAAATTATTAAATTAAAAAATATTTTAAGATTTTAATTTTATCAACTCTTAGGATCTGTGCCTGTCACTCCTTCCTACTATCAACTACCCTACATTTAATGAGAAAATATTAAATGAAAATTATATTTAAGCGATTTTGCGTACAACCCTCCAACTATGTCATTTACGTAGGATTTTTCAATTCTAAGCGGAGTATAGAAGCTAGTGTTTTTACAGTGATGTTCATTTTTATTTTCCTGTGAACATTTTTTCCACAAAATACAATCAATACATATAAGCTCATTTTCCAGTAGTAAATTTGATTAGGAAAGTAATTTTTCCATAAACGCCTAAGGAAAAGCTACCGAAAAACGGGTTATTTCCTCGCAATTCCGACAAAAATGTATCTGAAAATGTGAAATTTTCACAGAGAAAGTATATATTTTCTTATTATAACCCGTCCAGATCCATCTACGCTCTCGGATGACATCACACGTTTGGTCAGATCAGAGGTTCAAAAATATTAATTATTGAATAATGTGTGACTTATATTGTCATGGATATTTATTTATTAGGTAAACGTTATTTTTCCGGGAGTATTACTTAGAGATAACCTCAAAAAAAAAAAAAGAATGTAAACAACACACCTGTGCTTCCGCAATTTTAAGACCCATACAAATTTAAAAATATAACGGTCGCCTGCAAGGACACAGATGAACTGGACGGGTTACAAAAATGTATGTCGTGCATTTTTTAAAAATGTTTACAAATCGAAAATTAAATATCCACCAGTATCAGATATCCTATCCGACTAGTAAATGAATGCTCCTTCAACTTTTTACTAATCGAATTATCTTTCCCTTCAGGACACCCTTTGATTCTTTAAATGGAATATCGATGTTTCAGATTAACGCCTAAAATTTGTACATTTGGTACACCGGTATACCGTATATTAAATATAATTAAATACTAAATTGTTATTCCAAAATTTAGGAGAGGTAATACTAACAGTATTTTAAGGAATACTTGGGCCCCTCAATTTAAGCACAATTCAACAAATGCTGTCTCCACCTAACCAACTGAAAATATAAGAAACTTGCCTTCAACTTCAACATTATTATCACAACTTTGTCAATTCGAATAGAGTAAATTTACCTATTACAAAATTTATAGACGAGATCATTATCTTTTATATATATTATATATATATATGCTTTGGCGTCGTCTATTTTATAAAGAAATATAATTTTTTTAATCCCAATAATTTAAATAGATATAAGTATTTCTCTTTACAATTGAAATTTACTCTAATATTAGAAATGACAAAATTATGATAAGAATGCCAAATGTGAATTTCCTATATTTTCAGTTGGTTAAACGGCTGCAGGAAATGCGGGTGTGGCATCCTTTTAAAAATTCCATTGAAAAGCGGCGATTGTCTGTCTCTATCACACACATAACATGGAAGACCATTTTTATTTCCAACGTACCGACGGATCTATGTGATGGGTGATGCGATAAATATTTTAAAAACTAAGCTGAATTTGTCTTAAATCTACTTTAGATCGACTTTCCGTATTTCTGATTTTGTCTCCTTAAGTCCCCCTAAAATTAGGTTCAATATATTCGGACAATTGACATTCTCAATTTTTGTGAAAATCAAAACGAGAAAAATGTAGGAAAGTCGTTCTAAAGTAGATTTCACGGACGAATTCAGATCAGTTTTCAGAATCCTTATCGCATCAATTAGGTTAATCGTTATTTTGGAAATGGGATTTAGTGTCAATACGTTGATATATATGTGCGGGCCGAGTGTACACGATCATTATTATGCCCAATGTTATTTACACATACTAAAGACCAAATACTACTTACACAAATACTGCGTAACTCAAATAAATCAAATAATTGCCTATACACAACCCGTTAAAATAAATGACTGTTTCCAATCCCCTTAATACTTAAATACATTTAATTCATGAAATTTTGAGGAAAAATGAACGAGATTACTACTCACTGACAAAACTGTGAGGACGGCCCCCACACACTATCCGTTTTAGCAACCGTATACTATATTCTATGACTGCTAAAATGGATAGTATGTGGGGACCTTTAAGTAATGCGGATTTTGTTTTATTACCTTATTTACTTAGGCTTAATCGAGGCGATATTTAATATTACATAAATTGTTGGTTTTATAATAAAAATCGAATTTTTTTTTTTTGTTTGTTCATCAATAACAACTAAAAAAAAAATTAATTAAAAAGTATTATAGGCGATTTCTTGTTCTTTTGCTGGTGCTTGTGTGAATCGTAAATGATCATTAGTGTTGGTAAGCCGTATCAAAATTAAACAGGAGCTATTACACGCACCCCCCCGTGCACATGTTAACAGTCTATTTTGCAACCATAAAAAGTTTATATTTTTCAATCGAATAGACAAATATAATATTATATTAACCAAAACGTCACAATGCGTACTTAAGTTTAAAACAAGACTTAAATTACGCAAAAATGTCCGTGTAAAAGAATATTTGAATATTTAAACCAATATTATTTTAATAGTTATTACAACAAAAAATGAAAATATTTTTGGATGATATCTCAAGCAAGTTCTAAAAAATACAAAAATGTAAATGAAAATAAATATCGTAGTAAACATCGTCTTAGTCTGACGGAATTGGGAACTTTTTTGACACAACAATATAATACGCAGTCGCAAGGCCGACCGCGTCCCTTTAACCAATCAAGTCCGTTTTTAAAATTGAAATCCGTCAAACCCAAGTCTCACAGTTTTATCAGTGAACAACTTTAATGTTATTTTATACGAAACTTAAATTTAATGTTAAACTAAAAGAGGACGTTACATGTTCGTTTTTTCAAGTGTTATAGACAATTTTATAACATTTAAAAAAATATGTAAATCTAATAATTAAAAAATATTTAAATTAATTTTATAAGTAATTTAAAATTGGTCCCGTTTCAATACTACTTTTTATTGTTGTATAATGAAGGATATTTGTTAAAGAAAACATATTTATACAAAACTCTTAAAACGGGTTTTCAAATTGGTTTTAGAGAAAAAAAAACACCAATTATTATCAAATTATTATCAAATCAATAAAAGACAATATTTTGGAGTGAATCTCTATTCGGTTTTTAATTAAAAAAAGTTATTGTAGTTTTAAAATGTTTAAATTAAATTAAAAACCCCAAATGAGATTCACTCCAAAAGTATATGCTCTCTATTGATTTGATAATCGGTATTTTAACTCTAAAACCACTTTAAGAATCTGTTTTGCGTAAACATGTCACTCTTAATAATTATTTACTTATGCGCATGAATAATGCAAGTGTATAAAACGCAAAGTAATGCCGTCGACAAAATGTATAAAGCCATTGAAGAACTGCTATTTACATCTCAGAAACTGACAAGTTACCAAATTATTATCATAACCTATAATAAATATACTCATTAGAACTCAGAAACGGTCGATTGCGCAACCTCTTAAAGTAAATTTAATTACATTTTTCAGTATCAATTATATTTTTATTATGTAGGTATGCAAATTATTATGCGAACGCGGATTAAATGTTATTATAGTCTCATGTCTGTCGATTAAAATAGCGTATATTTTACCACGGTTTTCGCTTAACAACGACAAATCGCACGCGGTGTTCGCATATTTTATTATCCGCTCGGAGAATATAAATCCATTGAGAAATAAATGGTTTATTTATGCAAATCGATCTATAGATTCACCGTCGGACGTTTTTAATTATATTAATCGCGGTTTTTTTTTTTTTTTTAATTTTCATTTCCAGCGGTTTGAACTTCCAAGATTTAATGGCCAGACAAGGCGCGATCGAGTCCCTGCCCAAAGCTCCGTTCATATTGGGTTTCGAGTGTTCCGGCGTCATCGAGCAGGTTGGCGAAGGCGTTGAAAAATTCAAGGTGAGTAATTTCAGTGTTACGCCGCGGTGAAAAAGTACATGATATTGTTATACACTACGTACATTTTACACAATATGATAACATGATATGTTATAATATTGCATAATATACAGGTCCAACAACAACTGTGCGACGTCGATGTGATGACACATTCGCAAATAGAATGTTATTAATATGTATATTGAGTTTTGAGACTATATAACGTTATTCTGACAGCGTAGGCGTATCAGTTTTTTTCTGGCCGTTCTTGATTTATTGATGTTATAATATATGCGATTCCAGCAGCTGACTGTGTCAAAATTTCTTTTAATAGACAATTGAATAATGAAACGAACATATAATATTCTCGTGATCGCCCACGCGAGTTTCCCGGCCGAAGATTATTAATAATATTATTATTATTATATATGTATACGAGTCGTTTGATACACGAGCGATGTGTATCGCGTTTAACGACTTGGCTCAATTTAAACTATTCGGAATGGACAGACGGAACGTCGGCGTTTGCATCCGGCGCTGCTCGCGCGATCTTCTCTGACCGTTCTCCTAGTTTATCTTTCGTGATAATATACACTGTATCCGCAGAACCTCGTTTCGGGGTTAAAGACACGCGATTAAAAAAAGAAAGAGGAGAAAAAAAAACGATCAACAGGGATAAATTTAAATTTCCTTCTTCCCACAGACTATTATAGTATTTTATATCGCTGCCATCATCCGATAAACGTGTCATCGCTCGACGTACCGATCTTTGCAAGAAAAGAAATGACGTGACTAAAGCCGTATTTTAGGGTTTTGTTTGTATCGCGATTGTTATCAACTAGTTTGTCGTTATACAAATGTGTTATTTTTATTTTAATACTGTCGATGACAATAAAAGTAAAAAGATGATTATGATGGACAGTAATAATTACTAAATATTTTAATTGTTTAAACATTTTTTTACTAAACATAAGCATATACTTCTTTTAGTTCATATAGAATGATCCCCCGATTCATACAAAAAGTAGATTTTCTCTGAATAGTACCTACTAAAAAGTTTAATTGTCCAGCAACTATGGTTATGACTAAATTGAAAAGAACTCTAACTGGAGAGTTAAAAAACAGGCAGACTAACATTATAATTATTGCTATATGTTAAAATATTACATTTAGTATTTTATTCTATTTCATAAAAAAAAAAAAATAATAACGCCGGGTGATAACAACTAAATTATAAGGCGTTGCTCTAATGTCCTGCGAAGACTCATCCATTCATGACACAAGATATATTTTAGTATTGCGTAAAAAAAATGACCACGCTGTAAATATTCCATCTATTCTAACATAAAGTTATAGAAAAATAATAATAATAATAATTAAAACATTCTCTAATATTTTTAATCTATAAAAGCATAGTTAACCGTTTATTTTTACAACAATTAACCCTTATGAAATCCAATATATTTTGTTTTTAGCTCTATAAGTGCATGGTATCAGTTATAATTTTGGTTATGCTTTATGGGTAAATACCACACAAAAACAGTTAATTATTTTATTCCATTATCATATACTTAGTTACATTTTCAATCACCTAAAAGTAATTGTAATAAATAACTATTACCATATATTGGTAATGCATATAAATTTAATAAACGCTACATATATTGAGCTCAAAACTGATTTATGAATTGATCAAAAAGTTAAAATTTTTCCACGATCATTATTACTGATAAAATATATAAAGAAGAAATTGTTTATATTGAAGTTTAAGAGACCAGGAAAATTAGACCATGATAACCGATAGCCATAATAACAAAATTTTGAAAAAAAATATTACAAGCAGTATTATATTTTAATCATAAAATATTAGCTGTAGTTATATTATTAAAAAGTAAAATATATTCTCAATATACATATTATTATTACAGAATAAAAAAAAAATCTGTTATTTCAGATTATTATGTGTTATGCCTTTATATAAAAATTGTGTTCTGTTTTCTTTTTTACTTCTTAAAGTTTGTTTTTGAACGTATACTATTTAGAGCAGTATTTGGAACGTTCACTAAAAAATCGAACTCGTTGGCGTTCACGTTCTTTATTTTTTTCTTTATTTATTCGCGTTTATTGTTTTCCTAAAGAATGCGTTCAAGCCCACGTTCTATTAAAAATGAATGTGTTCATTTTATTTTATTTCTTATTTTTTTTTTGAAAACTGATTGTTACGCAACTTAGTATTAACTTAGGTATAGTTTAGAACACCCACTCTTTTGAAACGAGCTTTAACGTGTTAACTTTAGAAGTGCTTAAAAAAATTTGCTGTCGGATTTTGTTTTCAAGTTAAATAGCAATTTTAAGTTGTTTTAATTATGTAAAACGTCATATTTTACATAACGTTTTCAAATTAAAAGTGTCGTTTTTGCAGTTTTTAGATATATTTTTATCAATATTTTTACTTATAATTTTGTAGTATTTTTATCAATACTTTTTATTTTATCGAGGTATATTTTCGAATTAAATTGTCTGAGTGACCCGACCTACTAGGTGCTAATGAAAGAAGTACTCTTAAATCATATTGCAATTAATATGTTACTTACGTAAAGTGATGTTTTACAACAAATCGAGGGATATTTAAATATTTTTGATTTAATTTGCAACATACGGTAATTCCAATAGAACGATAATTCCAATGTACTTTGAACTATGTAGTCTATACACACATATGTTTAAAATTAAATTACCCTCACAGCATAGAATACAAGTACGTAGACCCATACGGCCATACCTAATCTTATTTATAACTTATTTCACGTCTATATTTAAATGACTGTTACATTAAAATTGAAACACGGTTACTTTGATTTTAATTTTATAATTTATTATTATTATCATGGATTAAATATATTTATTATTGATAATCGTGTATCCGATGAATAATAAAATTTTTTAAATAATATACATTTTGTACAATATCAAATGTAAAATAAACGTTAAATGAACGAAGTAAAATCGCGTTCTTTTTAAATACTGATATAGAGCTATATAATTTGGCACTATTCTCATTGCACCGAGCACTGAATTGACGGAAAAATCTGCATCGGGATGATATTCTTCCTCACTATAATTTTATATTCTGGAAAGTTCTTTTAAAATCGTAAACTCAACTCTTATCCGTGTGATAACTATTCTTAATCGTTTTATCGGAACAGAGATTTTACGGAATAAGCAAGAACTTACGCCATACGGAAACTATTAATATTCGGTTTTAGTTCAAACTGTTAATTTAGGTCAACATTTTGATTAACCACATGTGAAAACATATCGGGTAGAGTTCATATCCATGTCACGTACGCCTAAAATCATTTTCAAAGGACTCTATATTGGTAACTATATGTAGTAGTATAGTAGTTACTCGTAAGACGACTTATTTGTAATTAATCGAAATGTACTAAAAACACTTTAAAGAATACCTAAAATATTTAGAGAGTATGTATGTGTGAGAGATAAGACCACTGACAATTTATTTGACGTTTACATATTATGGTTAAACTTTTTGAGTCTACTTTTCTTAATTTTTATTTTTATAGCTCAAAATCTATGTATTCAACAATATTAATATAATATTATTTATAAAATACCAATTTCTAAATAATATTATTTAGTATTATTTCCGTTCAGAATAATAGTAGAAGTTCAAGTGGAAGAGGGTGCAAAAAATTCCTCTACCTCTGTTAGCACTTGAAAATTAAAACGTATCCTCTATCAAGTTATCTCCAAAAAATACGTTAATACGTTGAAAATTGGATCTAAATAAATTTTGCTGTTAAACATAATTATTTTATAGTTATGACCCATGACACAATAGATTTATGAAAAAATGTATTACACATTATTTGTGTTATACAACAACATGAGAAACTATTGTTACTTTTCGAACGAATTTAAAATTAATAAAGAAAGTTGTATTTAAATCCACGGATTTCTATCTATTCATAAATCTAGAAGATAATCATGTTTACATCATAGATAATTTTTAATTTTATAGTAAAGTATAAATGGGATTAACAGACCATCTAAATGCATTTTAAAATACATAAAACGACATAATAATTTTTTTTATATTTTACATATAAATATTGTGTGTATGTTAGCCATATTTATATACATGTGTTATATATTATATAGTATATAATATGTATATATTATATATATGCATATGTGCGCACATGTATGCATGAATGTATGTATGTATGTATGTATATACGTAGCTATAATATATGCCGATCGCCATCGTGACTCAATTCAAAATTATTTATGTCCCACTTTTATCATTTAATCTGGTTATAAAAACTAAAATATATACCTATAATTGTAAAAGCCAGTCTCGCTCACGAGGAAGTACCTGCAAGAGATCACCGAGAGGTAAGGTATAATATTTGTACTTTATATTGATATATGATGCAAATTGTATTAAAGTATTTTTGTATTAAATTTCGTTTTATTGTTTTGTGTTGCTATATGCATTGATTAGAGAAATTGACGAATACGCCAATTTATATTGGAGAATCGACAACATACAAAATGCTATAATTTAACTTTTCATGATGTTTCAAAATTTAGCTTTTAAAAAATTTTAATTGATTTTTGGGGTTTAGTATTATGTTTAAGCCCTGATATTTTTATTTTATATTGAAATTAATGTTACTTATGCCATACGAATATGACTAATATGTCGATTAATTTTCTATTTTATTTTTCAATTTACCTGTTAGGTACGTGATTTCCATTGTACAATACATTAGCTGTAAGTAGAGCGCCTTCCGGATTAGGCGTGTATGTGACATCATATGTTCCGTCTTCATTGTCACGAATAATTGGTTTCTGTTGTAATGGTCCTAATGTTCAAGATAATAAAATAAATTGTATTATATAAAATATACATTAATATTATATCATAGTTCTGGTTTTGTTATTCATTGGTAGAGGTTCAAAAATAAGATATATGTGAGAGAAAATGTATATATAAAATAATCTCTCGATATTTATTGCTAGAGAATATTATAAAAATGTTGTATAAAAATCGTTATTAAATTATGGTATACACTTTTTACAAACATCAAAAATTATTATAAGATCGTCAAATGATAACTTAAAATAACATTTAAAAAAATTATTTTTAAGTAGATCATTATTTTCTCAATTGTGAATTTTATATTTTGACCGGATATACAGAGCTATTCAGTGGTTAAAGTGGAAAATAATTGCAGGGGGGACTAAAGCTTATGCAAAAAAAGCGTCCCTTGAACCGTTAAACCTCATTCAATTTTGATTTGAAATTTTTCGAACACTAAGAATTTCTGAAATAAGAATAGTAAAAAAAAAAATCAAATTGTCATTAAAAATAATACGTAACTATTGCCCATAATACTTTTGTGATTTTTAACGAAATAGTTTTTTTTTTTTATAATATTGCAAACAATTTATAACTAAATACCATTTATTAACTTGTTTTATTAAATTTTTTATATTATGTACAAAACAAATTCTATCTCAAGTTTCAAATAACTATTTAGATCTATTAGTAGATATTATATACTTTAGTATTCATAATATATAACATTATAAGTATAAAATTATATGGAAAAAAATCAAATTCAGTCTTAAGAAAGCGCGACATTAACAATTTTTCAATGTAAAACTTGCTTTAGTATTTTTCATATTTATCAACTTACAAACATGTTAGAAATATGAATTAGAGCTAATAATATTATCTGGCGACTAATGGACACGATTTTTGATATTTTCATTTATACATGTTTTTGAGCTGTTTAAATATCAATTTTTTGATTTTTCGAACAACTCATTTTTTATTCATCTTTCTACAATATTCTCAAGTTACTAAAAATGAAAAATGCATATTTTTAAACATATTTTCGTAAACATATTTTTTAAACGAATATTGAGATTAAACGACAATAAAAAATGATATTGATACAAGATTATATTTATAGTACTCTAAAAATATAATCAAACATTTTTAAACTGAGGGATTTTAATTTCATAAAATATATTTCCTATACAAAACTCTTCAAAAATCAGTTGTGTGGTGTCCACTTAATAAATATATATTAACACCTAATTTTTGGTACATTTGGATAAAATATAATGTATCATTTTAAAATATACTTAATAATATTATGAAACTAATAAAATTATATGAATATTAAAAATAAAAAATCAATCTATATTACAATAGACTTATTTTCGTCAGTACCGTCAAATTATAAAACCATGGTTCATCATTCATTATCGTTATTGGGTTACCTATACACCAAATATATATATTTTTATTACTTTTATTGTATTTACCTACATGTCATTATTATGATTAAAATTATTTTGACTAAAGGGAACGCCAAAATTAAGCTCAGCAAAGAAGGGGGACGCCGTCCCTCTCTGTGCCCTCTCACTTTAACCACTGGAGCTATAAATTATTGCTGTAAAACACTTTTTTGGTCATTAAAAATGCTCAAAAAGTTACAATTTCAGCTTAACTAATCAGTTAGAATAAACTCAGGATCGTTTATCAAATATACTATTTTTTTTTTTTACCTTTATCAGTTGTCATTTTTACATCTAAATCTCCTTTAGCCGACTGGGTTGCGTCCACTTTGAACGTTATAGGTGTATTGGCCCTGCAATACTTTGGATTGATACCCGGCCCGCTGACCTTAATATTGTTCACGGCAGCTGGACGATCGACATCGACCTGCGAGGAAAACATTTTGAATATACGTTATGAACACAATAGTTATGTGAATAAATTAAAAGTATAAATGTAGAACGTATAGAGAGTTAATTACTACCTAGTTAAAGAGTTTAATTTTAAAAAAATCACAATACACTGTTCTAATACAATTGTGAAACTTGCTGAATGTTCATTTTTGATACTGATTAAACGTACTTCCGAATTAAAGATATTAATTTAATTTATCATTGTAGGCGATAGTGTTATTAACAGTAAATATTTAGATTAACTATAAAAAAAAGAAAATGATTTTGCTTCAGATATTAACATTAATACTGGGTAACGCTCTTGGTTTAATCACTCAAGTCTTGATCATATATTTATGAGCAATGAGAACTTAATTAGTATTGTAAATACCGGAGTGTTGCAGACAGATATTGCTAATAGTTTCTCAACTGTGTTTCTATAATATTGATGGTGTGGTAGCTACACAATATACTGACGTTACCTGTTTACTTTAGCATTAATGTTAAAATATAATTATATAATGTATATAATTATTATATATTTGGTTATTCTTATAATTAGATTAAGTTTTCATTTTGTTCTTGTAAATATTGTATACTATCTTGAGTACAACTCGTTGTAAATGTAACTCCTTTTGAATGAGACTACAAATCCGTGCACTTCATATACCTCGGTTTATACATTATATTGGGATATATAATAGGCAGAGACCGAAGTTTTTTGGGAAATAATATAGTATATTGATACATTTTAAAAATATTCCGTCTGCAGCGGAAACTGGTCTTAGTTTTTTAGAATATGAAGTATATTATCAAGAAAATTATATTGGATATAGAAATATAATAATACAAATAATTGAAAGAAGGTGCTATGGATAGTGAAAAGTGGAACCTCATTACACCATTAAACCAATCTAAAGGTTAAAAAAAAAAAAAATTGATAAAAAAATGTACCTATTATGATATTGTTTATAAAATATGTATGCATATATTGAATAAACACTCGTGTTATCTCTGCGGCCACCGAGACCGAGAAAAAATATAACTAAACATTGATTTAGCAGAGTGGGATTTGGAACACGTACCTAAAATTCGTATCATCTATTTATAAAACGTACACCCTAAACCATTAAGCTACTTAAGAGGACACTATACACCTGATTTTTAAGAGGTTTTGTATAGGCAACTTTTATGAAATTTTAAGAAAAATGAAAATCCCACAGTTTAAAAATATTTAATTATATTTTAAAAGTCATTAAAAAATAGTCATGTGTCAGTACTATTTTTCATTGTTGTGTTATTTGTTAAAATCACGTTCACGTTCTATAGCTACAACTTTTCTCTATATGATCACAGAATCAAAATTTATACAAAATATGAAAGAAGAGTATATTTAATATGCCGTAGCATGGATTTTTTTTCAATATGTTTTTTGAAAGCCTAAAATCCGTCAATAAAAATCGTGAAGTTTTAAAATTTTAAAATGAAAAAAGAACATAGATAAAAATTTTAACTAAAAAAAAGTCCACGCTCCGACATAGTAAATATTCTCATATTTCATATTTTGTATACATTTTGACTCTGCAATTATTAAGACAGAAGTTGTAGTTATAGAGCGCGAACATAATTTAATACCACTGAAATGGGTGTATATTATCCTCTTAAACGAGATTATAAAAAGGTAAAAATTTCTCGTATTTAAACAATTCAGATAACGAAAAAACCAGTATCTTGACACATAGTATACACATATTCATAACAAACTTCCCGATCGGACGGGGACGATTTAAATAGAAAAAAAGGTTCAGGTGGACATGAAAATATCTTATGAAAGTACGTCCATGATGTCGGAAAACGTCAGCAGCAGTCCAAAAATCCTATTTCGGGAGTTTGGCACATAAGACTATGGAGCGAGAATAATCTATTAGTAACGGCCTGGTGGCGTTTTCTGTAGCGAATTCTTTATTCTTGACTCAGAGAAAAGACGAGAGAATACGGACGAACTTTTAGCAGAAAACTGTGGAAATGATCGGAGATTAGTTTAAAACCGTTAAAGGTAAAGGAATACGTGGTAGGCGTGAGCAAAAATAGGCATGGGAATAAATAGCCTAAGAAGCTTCTCATGGACAAAAATGCTAAACATATTATATCTATTTTATCTGTTTGAGGTTTATTTGTATATCATATTTTTTTTACTTTGTATCATTGAAATGTGATTACTCTATATCTAACTTAAGCTTTGCTTAAACAAGATAGATAATCATAAAATTTTATTTAAAAACTGTATCATGTACCTATATTATGATAATACAATTTTTATTTAAAAATCGCCCTATATAGATTACACTGTGGAAAATATACTTTAAACGGTGATCCGGGAATGTGCTTTTCTGCAAATTGAATGCTTATATCGTATTCTCCATATTCCGTAGGCATATATTCGACCGAGCACGAACCGTCTCGATTGTCTTTGCACGTCATTTTCGCCTCGGACGGTCCTTCGATAGCTAAGCCTAAACTACCGGTGCCAGATCCTATAATTACCCAAGAAATTTTAATTTACGTAAAGATAAAATATACGACATGAAAATATATAGGATTTAATTACCTTTTGTTTCAACGGTAAACGCATTAACTTTGTTGATTATTCCTTTAGTCAAACCTGGACCATACGCTCTGCACTTGCTCGCATCCGTTCCTCGTCTAACGTTCACGGAAAACGGTGATCCGACTATAGGCACGCCGTCATAATAAATGTCGATAGTATGTGGTCCTAAAAGTAATGTATAATAATAATAATAATAATAGTGAATTTCGTGATAGATATCAATTGTCAATTTAAGGAGATATCTGAATATTATTTAAGCGGAATGTGATTTAAGAGAGAAATAAATAGGGATAATATTTATATATTTTGATTTTTATTACACTCGAGGGATACTTTATGAAAATTAAGGGGTAAATAGAAAAATCATTTATAATCAAGTTTAATTATAAATATTTAAAATAAAATTAATACGTTTCAAAATATAAAAATACAATTTACATATAAAGATTTTAATGCTTAATAAAATTAAATACCAAAATTGATATAATTAAAAGGCAACTAAAACACCAAAGAAATTGTTAGTTCTTTAAATAACAAATATTTTAAGGGATTTTGAAAATACAGTCGAAAATATAGTTGTGAAATATAATAACATGGTACATTGGAAATTATTATAATTTTGAAATTTTCCACAATGATTCATTGAAGTAAATGTTTTTTTTTTTGTGTGGGGTAGGAAAGACGGTTGTATTCACAAAGTTATGTATGTTAGGTATGTATCAAATTTAAAATAATATTTTATATTCATTATTCAGGCTAATTTAAAGGTACCTTCTTCAATTGGCGTGTAACTTATTTTATACATTCCATCACTTTGAGGTGTTATGAACGTTTCAGTTCGGCTGCCCGACGGATTCGTTACCACGCACGTAATCACTCCTTGACCGTATTTGGCAACGGCTTGCGTATCAACGACGAAATCAGTGGGCGAACCTAAGAAAACTCCTGAATTTCATAAAAATAAAAGACGAATTAATCATAACTCAATCAATTAAATTTTTTCGTATTAATTAAATTTAACAAACAAATACTACAAAACAAATTTCAAAGCTCTTTATTTTAAATACAGTAGCTTTAAAACTACACGAGAGTACAATACTAAAGTTAAAACTAGTTTATAAAATAAAATCATCAAAATTTTACATTTTTAATACATTTAATATATTCAATATACAAAAAAAAAAAAAAAAAAAAAAAAAAAACAAAATAAAATAACACTTCAATTAATATAAAGGATTTTAGTATTAAGACACAAACAAAACAAGCGGCAAAATATAATATTTTCGGTTTATGTTTTACATTGAATAATTTCACTAGTCAATATAACTTCAATGAACATGTTTAATTCTATGAAATTCATCAGCCCAAAGACATCGAGCGTTAAAATACACATTAGGTTATTACCGTAACGTATTGAATTTCAAAAGATGTAATGAGGGATATTGATGAGAGTAAGGAGTATTGTTGAATGTTGAAAGAATAAAGTTCATCATAAGAATAATAATGAAATGAAAACAACGAATGATAGTCTAAAAATATGAATAATAAGAAGATTAAAAAGGAATGGAATGGAAGTGGAAAATAACTCAACTATAACGAGAATGATAAGATGGTAAAAATATTGGTGGAGAATAGATCCATAGGATATCCATAGGATAATAATGACATTATGGAGATAATCACTGAGTTAATACTCAAAATGTACATAAGTATATTTTGGAATATAATTATTTTAATAACACCAAAATATGGTTCTACGCTATATAAACTAAATAAAGTACAAACCATTATAGGGAGACTTAGACCTTTTCCAAATTTTGCTCATGGATACTTATGAATAAAAGGAGTAGTAGTTTGATAATGAGAAGTAGTGATAGATGTTGTTGAATATTAGAGGGAGAAGGTGGTAAAAATAAGAACGTAGAGATGGAGAACGAACAAAAGTATAACGATCCTGTACAAGAAGTAATGAGTAAGTATAAGGGTATTATGATAATAAAGAAGAAGATAAGGATAATATTATGATAAATGGGAAAATGGGACCAGTTGTGGTACGAAGGAGGATTATTTGAATGAATTATATCATTAAAAGAAAATTTAGCTCGAAAGTGAGTAAATAGTTTTCATCTATAATAATCATAAATATATAAAACAATTCGCAAGAGTCAAAAAGGTGTCTTTTAAACGTCCAAGATACAAGTTAAAAAATACTTCTCGTAGCAACTAGCACGGTCCAATAGTGTAATGTTATTTTCTTATTTTTTATGTAAAAAAAGTATTTATCTCGACAATTGAAATTAAATAAAATTTCTATGATAAAGCCAGAGAAGAGGACGACATTAACTACTGATAATATAACAACAAAACTGAAAAATATGAGAAAGAGGGTTATAGATTAGGGTAGGCTGGGTGAAAAAGGGAATGTGTATATATTTTTTGGAAATAGGGAGCTATGAAACTAAAAATGTGACAAAGTATAGAGAAGGAGCCAGAAGTTTTTCGGCCGACGTGAAATATCGGATTTAAGATATAGAACGAAAATCGAAAGTCAGAACTTTTGTGGTGAGAGTAGTATGTTAAGCACTAATGCCGGAGGCTGGTGAATCGGCGTTAACGTTAGTAAACGAAAAACTGGCAAAATCACATGACACACGGCGGCTGCCAAAAAAAAAAAAAAAAACTGTTTTACCGTTGGGCTGCAGACCGTTTCCCGAGACTTTGACGACGTTACTGTGTGTCGGGTGGACGGTGGGAACGGCAGTGGTATTGATGAGCGCGTTGAACGGAGAACCAGGAATCGGACAATCGTTGAACGTGATGTTAACGACGTAATCGCCGGCCTCTTTGGGCATGTACGCCACGGAACAGGTACCGTCCCCGTTGTCCCGACAATTGATCACCGCCTCGCACGGACCCTCCACCGTAACACCCAAACCGCCCTGGCCGGCCTTTTTCGTGTCGATCGTGAACTCGGCTGGCCGGTTCACTAGGCCTTTGGACAGCCCAGGTCCACACGCAGACACCTTGTTCGGATTACTGGTCTGCGTGCACATGACCCGGTACGGCCCGCTAACCATTTCGCCGCCCACCGTCACTCTTAACTGGTACTCGCCCACCTCGGTTGGCGTGAAGTTCACCACGTAGCCTTCGGGTACGGGCATCACGTGTGCCGTTGTCGAGCCACCGGACGGCCCGGTAATCACTACCGTAAAATCCGCCCGGCCCGCATCCCTCGTTATCACCCGGAACTGCTGCAGGCTGTTGATCGGCACCACTGCGGTACGTGTCATATTTTCAAGTGTTGGTAAATCGTACGCAATGATGTAATATTGAAAAACATACACAAATACGTACAGAACCCGTAATCACATATAAAATATCCCTTCGAAAATTCACGCACAAGGAATACCTTACTTCTCAGGAAAAATTATTTCCGGGTAACTTAATAAGTTTATTAGTATATTGTAGTGTTATGAATATTGTTAGTCATTTGTTGATTTTCCCAGTAATTTTTTTAAAAGGAATCTATATATCCAAAAGAACAGACTAAAAACTAGTTTTACGTAAACTTAAAACACCGGCACGGGAGTACAATCAATATGTAATCACCAAATTTTTATATCACATATAGCAGACATTAATCTGTGATGTATATTGTTTATTATTTTTTTTTTTTTTATAGTCATTTTAAATTAAATAATCAACTGTTGAATTTTTATGTTTATACCGGTGAACAAAATATAAATAGAATGTATCAGAAAAGACCATATCAGCCATTCCAGTCGACAAGATTCGCCCAGAATATAGGCAAAATACACTAAATATAAACAAAGTAAGAGATCAGCGGAAGATTAGACAATTAACAAAAAAGGAGGAGCTCACTAACAGAACAATAGAGAATATAGTATTGGCATAAGAGGAAGAGACGACATTATGTTAACAGTCCTAGTAGGACAAAAAAAAAAAACTGGGAAATGGGGTTTGGGGCAAGAGGACAGCCGTGATCATAAGAACCCAGACGTCCAATAACAGAAATAAAGAGAATAACATGCTCATCGGTAGACGGGGGCATGATAGAATATTTAGAAAGAATACAGCCCCACAAGAAAAAGGACGACATTTCTCAGTCATCAATTATAGCAGAGGAACTAATCCGAGACGAGGAATTTGAGATAAAA
Source organism: Pemphigus obesinymphae (assembly GCA_025469235.1). Lineage (NCBI taxonomy): Eukaryota > Metazoa > Arthropoda > Insecta > Hemiptera > Aphididae > Pemphigus > Pemphigus obesinymphae. Next base: position 81,193 of record JAIPRL010000059.1, on the reverse strand, counting down.
CACATATAAAAGCACAGCACAAGAATGTCTATACATACAAACATTAATAAGGAAGTACTGGCATGAGGTGCTTGTGGATTCGGGAGCAGAGTTCAGTGCGATTTCCACGACGCGAGTTGAAACTAATAGCAGAAAGTGGACCACTACCGACACTACCACTCTCAGGGCTCAGCACCCATAATGCCATAGGACAGAAACCTACGGAAATGGACAGACAGGTGTTAATTCCAATGTCCATTGAATCAACAACAATCCACTGCCCATTTATTGTTATCTCACAGTTAAATGAATGTGGGATAATGGGCAACAACCTGTTTGTTTTTTGGAAACAAACAAAACAAAATTAGACTTCGAGAAACAAGAAATGATAGTATGCACCGCGGAAGGGGACTGTTCAATAATATTCTTAAGCAAAACAAGTGGCACACCAACACATTTAAGGACTATCCAAACAAAATACATAAGAACAACATTGGCTAAGCCAGTAGAACATTATACCAGCGGAGAAGAACTACACAACTACAGAACAAGAAACACCAACATTGATTTATTGCTGCAACAAATTTAGACAATATATTGTTGGCCGTAAAGTAATACTATAGACAGACCATCATACGTTGTCCTTTATCAAACAATGCAAACTATTGACTAGATGGACCCTGGCTCTACAAAAATTTGACCTGAAAATTTAGTACATTCCTGGTAGAGAGACCCGCAAGTCGGAGAAACGAGAACCGAACCTAAGGTCACCATCTATACACTAAGAGAAATATCAATCAATAGCGAACTAAATAAAATGCTAAAATAAATTCAGAAAAACCAGGAACAGGATGAAAGTACACAGAAACTATTGAAAAAAATCAGATCATGTGACAAATAAAGACAACATAGCATTTGTGAGACGAAACATAGAAAACCGATTGCAGGTGATGATACCCAAAAATATGGTCAAACAAATTGGTGAAAGAGGTCCGCGACGCATCGGGTCATCCGGGAAGATATAAGACACACCGGTTTTATCAGAGGCATGCACGTTCAGAAACATGAGTCGGGAAACAACAAGAATAATAAAGGAATGTGATGCATGTTAAAGAAACACACCATTAAATTATTCAAACAAGGGGCCATTGACATCTCACAAACCAAAGAACATATTGGAAAAAATCTCAATCGACCTAATGGGCCCGATTTTTATTTTTCGGTCACAATAAGTACTAACATATTTGCTTTAAAATATATATATTATAATATTTATAGGTATATACTATAATAACTATTAAATAATAATTATATTCGAACGCGAGTTATATATAACTGTAATATTTTATAATATTATAATATATAATATTATATATTGTTATATTATAAATAGAAAATAGGTACCAGTGATATTTTGGTTTCGCGATATTTTTGTTACACGACATTTTACCAATATTTTAATCAATACATTTAGAATAAATAAATTTTCTTTTACAGACTTAATAAATTAAATATAAAATAATATATATAACTTATTGAATCTTTCAATATATACTTATATATATAAATAGGTTATGGAATTTTTTCAATACTGTTGTTATATAATTAGAAAAATTATCAGTTTATAAATTATTAGGGGTATTTTCTGTGCTGGATCTATCGGTTTTTCAACCCTGGGCAAAATATGAAATTGGCGCCCGTTTAGAAAAAGTTCACGCACTTTTTCTGTAATTGGACGAAAACTCGAAAGTTCACCGATGATTTACATCCCCAAAGAATATATAAGCAAAAAAAAAAAAAATTAATAAAAAATTTGCAAATTAAGCCCCACAAACCTTAAAAATATACCGATTAATTTCCGACTGAATTTAATTTTGCTGAATTATTGTTTGAGTTCCAAAATGCATACAATAAATTTTATAATCATTTGCCGGAAAACTTTGTTGTTTAAATTATTTATTTAAATAATCCTACTCCCGTCTTCAAAACTATGTCTCTGGTTCAGTATCTTCTGACGTTCAACGACACGCACGTATCAATAGGTATAGTATCTGTACCTACAAGTATCTATTATACTCAGATATTATTGTTTCCGATAACATTATAATTATAAACTATACGTCCATACAAATATTTATTATAAAAATATTAGGTATTACAATATCTGGTTCAAATTTATAACAAAAATATTTTTACGTTGTGTACCTACCATTTTGATCCGACACTAGCTATTTTCATAGAGTATTTTCTGTTTTTAATAAGTAATTTTAGACAGACGTCATTTTCGTAACTCTGAAATTACAGAGATGTTACAGGACAAAAATCATGGGACATTTTTCCCCACAAAATTCAATTAACTTTACAATTATATTAAATTAAATGGCAGATACGAAGATTTGTTTCATGATTTACGTTTTTATACGTGAATTTAAAATAGCGATTTCGTAAATCTGAATAATTATAGAAACAATTTAATGATTATTTATTTCACTAATTCTCTTTTTTTCAACAGCTTTTTAAAGTTTGTAAATATTTGAATATTTTTCTTAGTTATTAATATAAATTAATCAAAATTAGCACCTCATTATATCGATTAATTTTTCTCTATGAAATTGTACATAGTACGAGATGTTTTTATCATTACAACCAAATTTACAAATTTAAACATTATTTTAATAGATTTTAATTTAATAATCCTGGGAAATATTCACATACCTATTTTGTAATTTTCACAAACTTTAAAAAGTTAGAAAATTAGGTAGGTAGTAAAATATATTACGACTAAAATAGGATTAAATAAATAATAAATTAGTACTTAAATTCAGATTAATAAAATGGCTATTTTAAATTATTGTAAATTAAAAAAAAAACTATTTGCATAAATTATTGAAAATATTATTGCGTTTGTCAGATCACTGTAAAACCCACTCTGTACATGAAAAGTGTTCTAAGAAAGATTATACAGATCAATTAAAAGTAAATTTTTGATGATACTTGTCAACTTTAATAGGTTAATATAACATTTTTAATATATTAAGAAATTTTTGGGTTTTGAAATTTAATTAATTCAATTCGGAACATCTAATTACACAATACAGTGTATGGATCTTAGTGTCTTACGTTATAGTTCAGCAAGAATTTTCTAAATTATCTGGTATTCAATCATATCGGTTGGTAAAATTCTTATCGCCTTTTTATTTATTTTATTAATTGATACGCATAATCTTATTCTTGTACGATTAATTTTCGTTGACTATATATTGTTTAAATTATCCCGATTAATTTGATATCAACCCAGTGTACATATTATATAATATGGAGTAGTCATATTGACATAGAATAACTTACGCGGTTCGAGACCATCCACTTTGATTTTGGATAGATCCACCGGAGACTGAACGTTTATCTTGATCGGACTATCTGGCACCTTAACACCGCCGTATGTGCAATTCAAAGTGTGAATGCCCGAATTTATCGGTACGTAGTCTATGAGGAATGAACCGTCTTCGTTGTCATTGACTTGTAATGGCACATTAATTCCTTTGTCATTGACTAGATTCACATTCAACTCGCCTAAATAAAATATACCGGTATACATATTAAATATTTTAAATATTTTATATTGTTATCAATTTTAATTAATTAAATTTATTATTAATATATATTTATCATTATATATTAAATTAAATCGTAAATTAAGATAGATCATGCGTCAAATTTTTAATTTCTATCATATTTACGATACTTATGAGATTGAATTTATTTACGTGATACTTAATTTAATATTTTATTTAGAAATTTGGCTGTTTTTAATAGTTGTTTACATTGATGCTGGACATGTTTTGATCATTTAGGTATATTTTCAGGCAAGCCTACTAACTAGTACCTAGTATACATTTTTGAAAAGATACGAATACAATGTTACGAAAATACGTTTAATGTTGACTAGCATTTGGCCTTTCATTATAATCATAACTACAGTGACAACGACAATAATGGATAAAGTTTATGATTATTTTTAAATATGCCGTTAAAATTCAATTAATTAATAACTTAACTAATGATCAATGTTAACTAACTAATTTGATTTAACTTAATGTAACATAGTTAATCTAAGTTAGTTTTTATCCGTGATATGTATTTTATTTGCGTAAAACCATTCGTTTTACATTCATACTAATAAGATAAAACAAATATATGGATATCTAAAATAAGAATTAGTTGTGTTTTTTTATATTTTAAAACAAGATCATTCTTGGCCCTAATAAAACTTTGATGGTGTGTAAGTTAAAAACTTTTTTTTAACTTAAATTTAAATATATAAGAATTAACTAATTAATAACTTACTTAATCAGATAATTTAATAAGTTGACAAATGTCAGTACACCGAATTAACCAGTTAAGTTAATAATAACATAACTTTAACTTTTAACTAGGTAATCAATGCCATTACCCACCATTCGATAAAAAATCCTTACCGATTCCGGCTTCGGAGCAGTCTATAGTGAAATGATTGGGCTTATTGGGTTTTACGCCGGGTTCGATACCGGGTCCAAATATTTGCACTTTATTTGCATTTAATGGTTGCGATACAAACGGACGGAACGGACTCTTTGGCACAGCAACACCTCCGTAACTGACCTAGAAAAAGTGTATAGATTAAAAAATATTAACAGCTAACAGGTACATTAATTACTATTATTCTTGGTGTTTAATTTTTTTTTTTCAATTTACCTGTAGCGTATGTTTTCCGATGATTTGCGGAACATATTTGCATGAATATGTACCGTCTTTATTGTCCTTCAACACGGGTTCGACGGTATTGCCCTTCGAATCGAAAACCTATCAAAAATATAAAAATATTTTAATCCATCAATAATCAATGTATTATTCATGCATACAATTAAAATGATACAAATAAACACTATACTCCATGTTAAAATTTTAACTAAGAATACGAATCAAGCAGACCAGTAAGTCTACCTCGCTAAGCTAAAAAAAAAACAAGCGAAATAAAAAACTAAAGAAACAGCAGACTATACAACACTGCTAAATATTCTTTCAATAAGGCACCCACGATATTGCGTATTAGATATGTTTTATAATAATTTTTTAAGCACTTTAAAATTACACTACAACTAAGTTTGTACGATAAAAAACTACGGATATATAGTTTTTTAAGTCAATAAACTTTTAGAGAAAAGTAATGAACCCGTTTCAATAAGATTTTAAATTTAAGTCTTTTAATTTAATTTACATAAACTCCGAAACAATTTTTTTTTAATTCAAATTTTCCTTTGTACCCTTTTATTATGGTGCTTCAAAATTATTGGTTATTGAAATTTTTAGGTCAGTCGATTTTTAGAGAAACTTAAGAGGACGCTAAACATTCGTTTTTTAAAAGGTACACAAACTTTAGTCAATTTGTAAAAACATTTTAGAAATATAGAAATTAAAAAAATAAATAAATACAATTTAAAAGACAATAATATTTTTGAATGAACATAATTACAGTTAAATAATAATTTATTATTATTATATCATTAGTATACAATAGCGACTCAATAACGCAATCGTTATTGTGTACTTAAGATGATAACATCGTTATTGAAATACGTACTCGTATATATAAAATAAAAGTATTTGATATTTTTGTGGAATTGAGTTCTTTCATTTTATTCAAATAATATTCAAAAATACTCTACATCATAAACTTAATATTTTTTACTTATTGAAGCTTTAATACCTTCTATAATCTTCTATTGATCTGATAATAAATATTTGAACTCTTTTAACTCTTTTAATAAAGTGTTTTAACAGTTGCGTAATATATGTTTTTATCGCTGAAAATTATCGGTGTAGCGACGGAGCTTCCTTTTAACAGAGAAAAGTCCTTAACCGACTTCAATGAAATTTGAGATTTAAAATTGATATAATATAGAAATTAACGTCAAAATTTAAAAAAAAATAAAACAAAATTCACAAATTATTGTAGTGTATAATGTATATAGGTCATTAGCTTATATCATTAGACTAAATGTTCACGAAACATATGTATTCTAAAATAGTTTCATATATGAGAGTTTTCACTAATTATACGATGGAAAATACCACTCGACTATCCTTACATCACATTATATTACTAGTTTACTCAAGAGCCGAATTTCAGGGAGGTTCATGGGGTCCATAACCTCTCCAAAATTATTTTAACATTTGATACAATTTTTATATAAGCTAGTGACTTTTAGTATCAATATCAATATTTTGAATTATATCCGATCGGTTAATGAACCACGACACTAAAAAATGTATACTTTCTTACGTAGATTATGATTTAAAGGCAACAGTAAAACTAGTCAAAATTATATAGGTAGTTGAAATAATGCATATAGATATGCGGAAAAAAATTGATACAGTTATAAAAATCATCATCAAAGATAATATCATAATTTTTTTTAAAAATCATTAACTTATGAACTTGCCGAAAATAAGTTATCAAAATATATTAATGTAATAGTAAAATTATAATATAATAATATATATTATATTTTAATCATCAATTTTCTTATAATGAAAATGATTATTGGTCAGAGTACCAAACTGTTTTTTTTTTTTTAGCAATTTTGAGATTTTAGTGACTTTATTAACTATTTATTTACTATTTTAATTAATTTTTATTTATTCACTCTTTATTCACTAATTTAATAATATTATAAATTAAAAAATATTCTCCTGAAAAATTTGAAAATACTGAGTTAGAAGGTTTTGGCTTTGATACTATGAAATTGTATAATTTAAATTTTAGTAATTCTTTACTTTACTTATAAAAGTGATGATTTATATATAGCAGTTATTATTTCGTTTACCTTCACGTCAAGTGGAGCGACTCCAGCTCTTTTTGCATCCACAACGAATTCGGCTGGTTTTCCTTGTATAACTCCATTCGGTTGAATTCCATCACCGTAACAGTTTACCTGTTTATCCACAAATGTATACGAATAAATATCTAATTGTTATTAATACTTATTAATACTTTACTTATAACTATTCGTTTTCAAATATTTTTGTATTCTATTATTTTCCAAAATAATGTAATAGGTACTTTTTAATCATTATTTTTTTAAATACAAAACATAAAAAAGATACACAACACTTTCAAGGCCAGATTAGAAAGTATTGATAATATAATATAGTGAGTTATATCTAGTATTATATATAGTGCTGATTGAGTTTAGTTAAATCTATTGATTTAATTTAATCATTGTGTTAATCCACTTAACACGATGAACAAATAGACTTGTTTGATAAGACGAAAATTCTTGTCTGATATGAGTCTATCATAAGTAAATGGTCAGTAAAATGTATTTCAAAAATAGTTGTAATATTTTCATTTATTTTAAATATTAAATTTAAAACAATTTTCATTGAATTATTTTAATATAGATTTGAAATACATTTCAATTATATTTTACATATTTTAATAACTCATATGAATATAAATATTTTGAATATGTGCATGTGTTTGGGTTTTTAGATAGAAAAATATTATTACATAATTAATTTTGTAAATGTATTTTTATATTCCATATGATGAAAAAAATAACGGAAATACTATTAAAAAAATTTCCCGAAAGTCAAATAATATTTTTTTAACGTTTTTCATCTGGTTTAAAATATATTATTACGTTTTAAAATAATATTGTATTGAACATATCATTTAATAATAATAATCTGCACAAGACCATCTATCCGAGAACATTTCGTAATGCGCCTAATACCTTTCTAAACCTGTTTAACCATCAAACACACTGAATAAGATCCCTCTCACATATCTCACTCTCTAATAAAAGCATAGCTTGGGACGGAGCAAAGCACTCAAAGCAATGCAATATTGTTTTTGGCATGCGCCGAAGATGACAACATAGTTGTTAAAATACATATATGAAAAATAAAAGTATATAATATTGTGACTTCGGGTAGGTACATAATATAATTAATTATTATATTATTATATTATTATTATATATTATAAAAATAAAATTAAAACAAAATAATATTAATTTATTTATGTTGAAATCTATAGAGAAAAAAAGGTGTACTTCGCATATTGGACAAGATACTCTTGGTGAATGTATTGCATTTGATAAAACGACTTTTAGTGGAGCTTCATTTGTACGTAATATACATAAATCTCGAATTCAGGAAATTTAATTTTGGCCGTTTTTATGTAATTTTTCGGTAGTTTTTCTTGCCGCGTTTATCGAAAATGGCCAAAAAAGGCTTCTTTAAAGTATAAAACTGATGAAATTTACTACCGGAAAATGGATTTACATGTATAGATTGGTTCTTGTATTCTGGTCGAAAAGTTGTACACAGAAAAAAAAAAATCATTGTAAAACCACTGTTTTGTATGGGGGGGAGGCGATATAAAAACTCTAATCCCTTCGTGAGAACGCCCCTAGTGTGTCGGGAAGGTGAAAATATAAGTTAGAAATATTCAAAAACGCAAATTAAGGTATTTTACCTTTTCAGGATAGAAATCAGTGCTAGGCAGGATGTTTGCGATGTAAGGAGATTTCGGTATGTCCTCGTTGTCACACAATATGTGTACGGCGTACTCGCCGGGCGCCAAGGGATAGTACCTGACGTCGGCCGAACCGTCACCATTGTCGTGGCAATCGATCTTCGCCTTTGACGGTCCTTCAATACTGAATCCTGAAAACACACATTCGTATATAAAAATATTGTCAAAAGTATTCACATTTATTTAATAAAATTAAAAAAGAAAAAATAACGGAAATAAAATTAAAACTGCGGTAGTTTGGAAACAAATCTAAAAAATACAAAAATATTTGATTCGGTGATAAAAATGAATGATAATTTGAGTTTTATTATAGTATATTTTGTTATCGTAATTTATTCAATAATAAATAATAATAAGTATTTATAATGAAAAAATTATATAAAATATATTCTTATTTTATTACCGAATATTTTCCTTTGATAATTCACAATATTTGACAAATAGTCATATTTCTAATAAAACACACAATTCTAATTTTTAAAAGTTAAGACGTGAAATAAATTGAGCGCGCCACTATTACCTGCTAACAAAACAAAACCTTTGTGTTATGGGATTTAACATCATATTATTTAAAGTCACATCATAATAAACAATATGAAAAAATATTCAAATTATTTATAAAATATATGAGAAAAACTGCAATACAGTTTAAAGTATACCCATATATATGATATATATTTAATAAAATATTCATGCTAGAAATGTTACAATTCCTTTCAAATTTTAATGTAAAATGTATACGAAGAAAAAAAAAAGTGGCAACATAATTTCGCTGAGAAAATAAAGAAGAACCTATATCCGTTTTCAAAATAAATCTTATCAGAGTATGCAACGTGTACACTGAAATTAGAATTTGCAGTTTTGACCAAAAAAATCCTATTATGCGAAAATTTATGTTATGTAAAAATGAGTTTTTTTTCTTTTTCACCGCAGGATATTTTTACCCCCTCCCCATGATTATGATTAAAACAAATCATACCCAGCGAAATAACGCTCCGCTATAATTATAAGTGCCAAAATCATATAAAATATGGGAAGTGATAATATTTAGTTTTTATAAGTACCTAGTCATATGTTGTATACCAAATGCATATCTGATCAAAACTGAGCCAACACGATTCCAAAAACGTGCCTCCTCATTTTGAGGTTTTTGGAGGAATTTTTGCCATGCGTACCTCTTAAAAGTCTTCTAACTAATTATTTTCTGCTGAAAACATGTTTTCAACTCCAATAACGCCAGAGATATACCAAATTCAAAAATATAAGGAGGGTAATGTTTAAGTGATTATTCACTGGAGTACCTTTTTTCAATATGTTGTATCCAGAGCCACTTTACGGATAAACCCGATTTAAATATAATGATTCCAAAAGTACACCCACTCATTTTGTGCATTTTCAAAAATTCACCAGACGTAACTTTTAGAAGACCATTGATCAAAATATTTTCCGTTGGAATCAGGTTCTAAACACCAATGATGTCAGAGTTATACCAAATCAAAAATATGTAGAGGAAGGTAATTTTTATTATGTTATACTCTGATATACGTTCTATCAATATATTGTGTCCTTAGTGCTTTACGGATAAACATGAGTTAAATATCATGATTTCAAAAACGTATCCCCCGATTTTGGGGATTTTGGATAATTTAACAAACGTACATTTTAGACGACCGTTAATCAATATATTTTGTGATGGAATCAGATTATAAACACCAATATTGCCAGAGATATACCAAATCCAAAATATGTAGGGGAGGGTAATTTTCAGTATGTTGTACACTGAAGAACTTTCTATCAATATTATCAATATATTGTATCCTGAACTCTACGAATAAACACGAGTTAAATATTTTTGATAATGAATTCTCTTATCTTTTATACTATAGTCTATACTCTATAGTATAGCGTCTTCACGACAATAATTAAGTACATTTCTATGATTCTAAAAATTTGACCCTCCCCTTGACTAATATATTAGGCGTCAATCTTACCTAACCTTAATTAAAATCAAAACCCGTTGAAATTGTGTCATTGAATCAATTATAGCCTTTGAATTATAGCAAATCCAAAATAGCGAAGAGTGGGATCAATATAGTATACCTCCCAGTATGATTGTATGGAATATGAATATTATACTAGTATATTTAAAACTTCGTTTTTAAAAAGGTGGTATCGAATACCTAGCATAATCTTACATCCCAAGTATTTTTTTGACGGGAGTTATAAATATCATAGTATAATCATACCACCCGGTATGATTTTAATGGATGTATATAAATATCCTAGTATATATTTTATACCCCCGGGAGGTATAATAATCCTAACATAATCGTACCCACCACTATCAAATTTTGGGAGATATAAATATCCTAGGCATTTAGTACCATTATACTAGGATAGGGTGACCATTTTTTGAAAATTAAAAAAGGGGACATCAATAAAAAAAAGGGATTATCGTAATAATTTTCTACAACATTTTCATAAATCGGTTTGAAAATAGTGAATAAACAAATAATTAAAAATGGTCATTCTTCAATTTTCTACCATTTTTTTTTTTTAGAAAAACGGTAAATAAGCAAGATACAGGATAAAAATGGGACAAAAACAGACCCCACTTCCAAAAGCGGGACAAAAAGCGTCCCGTTTAAGGTTTGTTGGGACAACGGGACACAATCCTAAAAAACGGGACATATAGTCACCCTATACTAGGAGAATCATACTGCCGGGTGTATGATTATTCGGGAGTATGATTTTCCTGCCACACCGGTGTGATAAAATTAAATTCATGATAAAAATTTCGTCAATGTTATTTATTGTTATTGTTTTATACTTCCCGTGAAATTGTCATATTATGGTATTCTGTATACTAAACGTGAAGTAAATTAATTAATCAGCTGGTCGACTTATCGGCCATTATTTAAATAATGGACATATTATATGGGTTAGGTACGTATAAAGTATATAGATTATGTAAGGTTATATGTTAGTCCGTGGTTAAAAGAAATATTGAAATGATAGCAGGTACGATTGTGGAAAAATTTTGTTTACGACCTTTATTTTAGAATTATTATGAATTCTTTATAACTGTATTATTTCCGATCATGACGAAGCTTACTTTATCGTGGAATTTATTTTCTAAATAATTTTAATAATCTAACAAATATTGCGGGATCGAAAAGCAGAGACCAAAAAGTTGGACGAAAAATAATCATAAATATTATAAATGTTTGTCAAAAACCTACTTAAATTGTAAACTGTTTTAAAATTTAGAAGCGGCTTAAAACCGGTAACCGGTTATGAGAAGAAGGAAGCAGTTTTAAGCAGAGCTTAAAACCAATTATTTTATTCAAAATATTCATAATTTAAAATGAATTGGTACAAGTATTTATATCTTGAATCCTGATAATTTTACATTTTCTATCTTATATTTTGTGTACCTTGTAACGTGACGAGTTTTCGAGCGACATGATAATGAAAAATCTAATTCCCCGCTCAAACACTCAGCAATATCACAATTATTTAACTTTTCCCTTTTGTAATATCTCCCGTTCATATATAAAACCTCCCGGACATATTATCAGCTGTCTACCATCACTCTTGACTCAACACCGATAAGCGCGGATCGGCGACCTAAGAAGCCGTTTGTCGATACTGCGCTATTTTGTCTCCAATCCACCACCGTCAGAATTTTTTTTTCTTCAAACGGCTGGAGACCACATCTCAACCATATTTAAACTATTGTTATTAAAATGGATTAAGCAAATAGAATATGTAAATTACTGAACACTGGGCAAACGAAGTTGCATAAGATTGCTATATTGTGCATATAAAGAAAAGTTTCGATAAAGATTAAAAAAATATTTAAAACAAAACAATCTAATCCGGGCAACGCTGGGTAATTCAGCTAGTATATATATATATATATATTTAACTTGCCTAGTGAACCAGTTTCTCCGTTCGTCTCCACTGTGAACATAGCGGGATGAGATACTACACCACCGGTAAGACCGGGACCGTACGCGCGGATCAATGTTTCTTTGTAAGGATTCACGTGTACTTCGAAAGGAGCTTTGGGTATTTCTTGTCCAGCAAATGTTATCATAATCACGTGTCTGCCGACCTTCCTCGGATAATACGTCACTTCATATGTATGCACGTCCAGTTTTATCATTTTTACTGGTTCTTTGACTCCGCCTAAAATCATGAATTTATAAATTATAATAACAATGACATAATAGTGTGGGGGTATAAAATATTTTGGATAAAAATTATTGCATAGTGGTGCCACTCTAAATAAATAAACCGCATAAGACCTCATTAAAATACTAAAGTTAATTTAAGATTTTCAAAAACGTTCTATTGATGTTTAATTAGAATTGTAAATGTTTTAAAAAATTAATATTTTTTCGTTTATTTCCCTATCCACGACACATTCAATTGAGCAATATGACTAGATAGATAGCAAAAAAATATAGTTGTATCCTATAGAGTATAGTCTTATTTGGAATTTGAAAAAATACTTACCAGCTAGATAGATAATGGTTACCATATAACGGTTATTAAAATGATAAAGTTTCAAGAGATCAATAACACCATTATACCGACTGCCTCTTCACAGTGTTTATTATTGGATATAAGTGTTAATTTTAATTTAACTATTTCTGCTATAAAATATGATAGTTAAAAATACAATTTATTATTTTACCAGGTCCGATAATATTAACTTCAGGCACTCCTTCACCAGCTCCATCGGTCACAATTTTAAACTTGGCTTCATCTTGGACTCTAACACCATGTGGTTGTAATCCTCGGCCAAAGGCTCTTACACGTTTGGGATCAGATGCTGTATGGAAAATTACAATATAAATAAAAGTGTAAATCAAATATTAAAATTACAGTCGAGTATGATTTAAAATAAAAATCGTAGATATTCTAATATTTAAAAACAAATTCATGATTAAGTAGTTTAAATATTATATTTCTTGTGTCCATTTTTGATTAAAATAATAATTATTTTAACATTCTGTTACCGTTTGCGATTCCCACAGCAAACGGGCTGTGTAGAATAGGTTGGTTTGCAAAGAAAACATTTACAGAATGAACTCCTTGGACGACTGGCGTATAATCACATATATACAATCCATTGGGTTCTTTTCTGATTTTAACTGGTATTGTATTTTCACGGCCGACAGGATCGAGAATTATCACTTCGGGATTTCCTTTGCCAGCATCTAGAAAATCATGACTCAAATATATACTCAAATAATTATATTACTATTATATTGCATAGACTTACAATTTTATTGTCATAATCATTAGACTAAAATGAAGTTGAGATATATTACAATATTTAAAATAAACTGAATATATATACCGATACCCAAAAGGTCTCGTCTTTTTTTGCGAATCTCTTTTAAATCTTATCTTTGTTTTACATACAGATTTTACTTTAAAATACTATTTCCAATATAGGTCGAAAGACTATGGAAAGTGAAGAAATATAGATCATCATGAAAAAATAAAATATTTGCAAAGATCCAATTTATTGTTGTCTTACCACATTGCATGTCATTTATTCTATAAGTTAAGACTATTATTCTGCTGATGACAAACTAGTGATAGATAATCAACAAATTAATGTAATAAAACTCAAAAATTTCGTTGACTTTTATTACTGAATACTTAGTGGTCAATATAAATTGCTACTCAACCACTTTTGAATCATTTAAATCTGCCGTAGCATTGAGTACGGTGCAGACTAAACATTGATCACATCACCATAAGATATAACTACTTCATATGACGTGTTTCAGTAAAAAATCTACTCGGTAAATTTCCTTTAGGCACTTAAAATTGGTACGCTGTTTTTTTAATTCGTCAAATACTACAGAATATCTGTATTTCAAACGCAAACGTATTTATATGATTTGTAAGACATTAATATATTGAGTTTTAAGTTAAAAACAAATTTTATTGTAGTCAAATGAAAGATCCATTTATCTCTCTCTCTCTCTCTCTCTATATATATATATCTATTAAAGATTTAATTTTGGAAATATCGTTTTACCCTTCGTGTGGATTTCAAAATATGTCGGTTTGTTTACGAACACGCCTTCGGGTTGTATACCGGGTCCCGAGACCACAACTTTGTTCGGGTCGCCAGCCGAGGCGTCGACGTTGACGTGATACGGAGACTTAGGAGTAGGCACTCCGGAAAAGTTTACGTGTACTCTGTGAGGTCCTTCGATAATCGGTTTGTATGAAGCCGTGTACGTTTGACTTCTGTCGTTGTTGAACACAATATTAACCTTTAAAAAAATGTTTATAATAATAATTAAATTACAGGAGACCCCTTATTTTAAACATTTCACGTACAGGTTCGGCTTTGCCCCTGGGGTTTTCAACTGAAACATCGACGGTTCCTTTGCCCGCCGAAAATGTTTCGATTGTAAACTGCGTTTTGGCTCCCACAGACGGCCCGGAAGGTTCGATTCCAGGACCGTAAACACGAACGCTGTCATACATAGCAAGTTAAAATTACAAGTTAAATTTAATGTAATGTTTTAATTCTGTAATGTTTACTAGGTATATATAAGTATGATATACTTAGTGAGTAACCGGCAACGGTTAAGTTTGATCCCAGTTAATTCAATATTTTGATAATTTAAGGATGATAAAAATATACATTTTGAGATATGTTTGTAAAAATATTTCAGAAAAATCAATATAAATAAAAATAGTATTGTACAATAAGATCGAATAGATCAAAAATTCAAAGAAGTTTTTCATAATATATTAATATTAGGTTTCCAATATTTTTAAAGTCTAAAATGTATTTTATATTAGTATTTACTATTTAATAGGTAGACCAGCATAAGTTGGAACCAGTTAGGTTGGGTTTCGGTTTTGGTTATATAAAAATAATACTTTATAAGGTCTATGATATCGGTTATGTTAGTGAGTATTCCACAAAGAATTACATAAATTATAAAATTAAACAGTCAATATGAGTTTAAAATACATTTTAAGTTCCGGTATTTTAAATTTAACGTAACAATTCTTCTTAATTCCGTTTCAATCCTTGAAATATATATCCAAAAACTTTAAAAAATCATTATATAAAAACAAAAACGCAGATTACTTTTCTATACATTATCTACTGTAATAAAGCAATGACATTTTATTATTTTGTGTGTAGTAAATTTTCCTTCTATCATTTTCGCCACAATGATTTTATTTAGAAAATGTAATAAATCAATTTTAATTGAGTTAGTATATCGTTTTTTTATACTTAACCTTTGACTGAACTAGATTGATAAAAATGTATTCAAATATATTTTATTTTCGTTTTTTTCTATAATTCAAATAAAATATTAAAATATTATTATATTATACCGGCTTGGGTTTGTTTTCGATCTTATAGGTGCTCCTTGCTTCAATTTTGCATTCGGATATTGTGACAAATAAGTCATCATAGACTGTTCATCCATATTTGGGCTGACCAACTCTTCCGGTTTAATGAGCTGTAAGTGTAAAAATATTTTATTTTATAATGTATTCACAGGAAAGTAGGGTTCAGGCGTAATGGACTACACCCTAAAAAAGGATAATATGGTTGATTATTAAAGAAAGAATTAAAAACATAGATATTTAATCGGGGACACATTTTTAAAGCTGACGGATGTATATAATACAACAACATAAGGTTGAGAACTTTATGCGGTTATACTATATAATCATGGTTTTCAGATATTTAAAAACTTCAAAATTAAGCCCTTAAAAAAGTAATTACATTTAGTAAATTTTGAAATAATGGTTTTTTAATTTATAATTTAAATTTATTTTAAAAAATATTCTTTTACAAGATTTATTGTAAATATGATAAATTATTACTTGTTTTACGTTGAGCCAGTCATCGGCCAATCCCATTGCTTCCGATGCATTTTGTAATGCGTTATTCGATTTCCAATCCTGCCAATCCGGACACAAACCTAAATAAACGATGTAAAATTGTTATTTTCAAACACGTGTTTTGAGAATAATTTTTATAATTAGTTATACCCGGTGCAACGGCATCAACCAAAGCTCCGACAGCTTTTCCGTCATTCCAGTCCGTTGTGAAATTTGTGATGGGTATATCGGGTACTTTGGTTTGGATCCAGTTCAGCAATCTAAATAATATGATGATTTTAATGATATTAATTTTAAGATATTTTGTCAAATTAACCATATTAGCTTATGGTACAGCACGGATTATTATGCTCTAAAAGATACAAAAAATTTCCATAAAAATATTATTTACCATATTAAAAAAGTTATACGTTTATCAAAAAAGCCTACTGAAAATACAAAAACTATACTAAGTTTAAAAAAAATATATAAATTCAACTAGAAGAAGAGTGGTTAGGCTAGTATATACGTATAATATTCTTTACCATAAAATTCTGAAATATATTTTAAAAATAATAAATGCTCTAAATATGCAAAATAGTTCAAAAGTATAGTTAATTTTCAAGTTCTTTAATATATGAACGAAGCATTATTCTAATCTGCTACTAATTTGAATTTCAATCATCCAAATCATAGGTATGTACCTATTTATTCAAAAATTTAAGAATAGAAAATTACGTTTTTTGAAATATTAGTTAATTAAAATGAAAAAAATCGTTTGTACCTGCGATAATGAGCTGAATATTTATAAAAATATTAAGACTCCTATAAAATTTCCTCTTAAATGTTGTAATCTAAAAGTTTTATCATATTCTATAACCATTTTAAAATTTACTTTTATTTATTTTGTGAAAAATTATTTAAAATCTGGGCAATGTGCATTAATGAATTATGATAAGTTAAAATTTACTTTATATTTTAACGGGCTCTCTTAAATTTTATATTAGGTTAATAATAAGTTCATTTTGTCTATGTAAAAGTAAATTTTATATAAATACAAGTTCTAATTCAGTAAACTTATTTCCCCTTTGAATGTGTTAACATGGACTTACAGTGTATATTTTAAAGGATTTTTACTAAATTCTTAATATTTTACTTATTGATAATAACTCTTTTGTCAAATAGACTCTTCTGTTGACTTTACTTATTATCTACTTTGTTATTTTTTCTAGTAAAGTGTATTTATTATTTTAACTATATTAAGTCTAAGAATAGAATTATATTTTATTTAATAATAATTATTGTCAGATATATTTATTAAAATTATTTATTTTATTATATGATTTGTCTTGTATTCATTTTCAAAAATTATAAGTTTAAGTAATGGAAATAGAAACGTGAAATGTGAACAAAAATAGAACACCATATTTATATAATTATATTAAAAAATGACCTATTACACTCATAATGATACTAACTACATATACTTCATTACACCACATCCATTTCCCCCCAAAAAAGGTTTATTTCATTCTTTTCCACTAAATATATACGCTTTTCCATTATTTATTTTCCTCCAAAATTTTTGGAAACAATTATTGGTATTATAATAGATAATTATTATTAATCTAATAACAAAAAAAAGAAACAAAGACAAAAAATAAATAAAAACACCAATTAACTATTATTTATTATGGTTATATTTTTATTTTTACCAAATAATTCGTCATAAGTCTAATGTACTTATTTAATATTGAAAAATAATAAATATACTACATTTCTGAAATAATATTGAAATAAATTGTTATTAATTTTAGATTCTGAGCGTAGTGAGGGAGCTAGTGGTTTTACAATGATGTTTATTTATTTATTTATTTATTTATTTTTCTTTCTTTAAACACTTTTTCTACCAGATGGAGTGCTCCGATTTTTACAAGTTTACTTGGTTTCCGGTAGCAAATTACATCTAGTTGGTACTTTTGAAAAGTTATTTTTCGATTTTTTTTCCACGCGCATTTTGCGCATGCCCCACAGTAACTTTGCACCTATGAATGTGCTGCTATTTTATTTTGTTTAGAAAAGATGGGAATAATATTTATGCCTACTTTAGTTTTGTGATTAACACGTGTGAATACATTGATCATATTAATATACATATTATAGGACATTGTTTATACTTTTTCAGAATATATAATCACAGCTTATTGTTATAGATAATATACCTACATAGAGTGTGCTAAGTATAAAGTTGACTAATATCCTATATAAGAATGATAGTTAGTACAGTACTAAATATTCGATCTAGTACCCAATATACACTTATCACTTTTAGGTCACTTGTCTAATCGCCCTCGTAGTTAGAATGATAATCATTTAATATAAATGGAATTTATTACTAGTATTCATTTAAAACAAATTCTAAATTTAAAACGAGTGTATTTAATATAAAATGTTCCATCTACGTGCAGATGTATAACGTATGTCTTAAAAAAAAAAAATTGCCTGTACACATAGGTATATAATATATATTGCAAAATATTTATATTATTCATTAATGTTTTATGAAGACCATTATCATATCGTATAGTTATATATATATAAATAAAAAAAATAAAAATATATATATATAAAAATATATTATTTATTTTATATAATTTATATATTAATTCTGTGCTCGATAATATTACACTTTAAAATATACCTAAAGTTTCACTAAATCATATTTATTTCTACATAGTATGTATTTCAATGTAATGTTAAACATAGGTAAGTACCTATACTGAGTATATAATTAATATTAAGAGTTGTGTAGGTATACTACACCGAAGCTACGCTCAGAATCGTTTTATTGAATGCAATGATTTATCATTGCTTTCAAATGCAATACATCCACCGAGAGTACCCTGTCCAGTAGCAAAGTGCATTCATCCCTACTGACCACAACGAACGAAGTGCTTCCACCCCCTACCGACCGGCTTTTTTTTTCTTTTAATTTACATTTTTATATACTTTGTTTTTGTAACGGTTCAATGTAATAAAATAATATTTATAGTATACCTATTACCTATTAGGTATTTTATTTTTGTATAAAATTAATAAATACATGTTTTGGAGGAAAATGGACAATGGACGGAAATGGAATCTGATTTTTGGAGGAAAATGGTCTCGCCCCTTCAAAGATTTAATTAGATTATACTTAGATATTAATTAAGCCAATATTATTTTTTACCGGGAAATAAGATACTCAACTATCTATTTTGTTTCTTATGAGTTAATATGACAATACACCCATCACAATAGTATACCATTCCATTTAAAATTGAAATGTAAATTTAAAATTCCAAGAAATTGATTAAATATATACATTAAATTTAATAGGTATATGATTTATTTAAAAAAAAATTATTTTAAAACAGGAATAATTATACCTTATTGTATGAAAGGATTTTTCAGATTTGTAATTGATTATAAGTAGTCGTTAATTGTTATTCGTCATCGAATTGCGCGTACAAGAAAAATATTAAATTAAGTTAAGTTAATCATATTTTTAACGTAAATTTTTACTTAAATTGATCTAATAAAATCTATAATCAACTTCAACTCGGTTAATATAATATTTTAATTCACATAGTTTTATTAAGTTAAAAAACGAAACATTAACTTGCTTAGCGTTTAATTAAATAGCTGTAGGTACTTATATTCGAAATATAATTTAAACATTTTTCTATCGTTGGATTTAAATTTTTCTTAAAAAAACTATATTATGTATTTTAAAATTGTCTACATACAGTTCCTTAAAAATTTAGTGTAAGATGATCAGCTTTATTATTATGACTTATACTTATAAGTATATTATTATTATTACTTTACATTTATCTTCTTTTTTTTTTTTTAAATTTGTCGAAACAAATGAATATGGAGTGGAACAACACTCTATATTCATAATATATAATCACAGATTAATAAAATCGGTAGTCTGGTAACCTTATCATCCTAGAGTTAGGACCAATCTATGTGGTTATGTCCAAATTCTATATCTTCTTAAAACATAAATTTAGCATTTATTTAGTACCTATAGGTGGTACCTACCTACTTTAATAATCCTTTGTCCGACGACTCAATCGTATCAGAAGGAATATCTTAAACACGGAAAACACATTAAATTGTTTTTATACCTCGATACATTCGTTTTATTTTCTATTATATATGATCCGTAAAATACACATACAAACACTCTCCAAAAAAAATTATAAATCGTGACAGAAAACATTGCTTTAAATCTTTAAAATGATATCCTATATACACCCCAACTAATGTGTATGTGTGTTCTTGGTCATCCGTTGTATACTACTTAACATTCCACACCGTCTGCCACTTTTATTATATAGAATACTAGTATATAATTATTTATCTTATCAGTGGTGTATTTTCGGAGTTGGGGGGGGGGAGATATGGGTGATAGGTCCCCCTTTTGGAATTTTGTAAGTGATATTCAATTTTCATGAAAAAAAAAAATGTAATAAATATCAAAATTACAATACCAAAATATCCAATATATAATAGCATAGGTTACACTTATATACTTTATTATGTGCATGTCCATGGATACACCTTTAAAAAAGTACAGAAAAAAGTCCATTTTAATGCAAAATTTCAGCAGGATTTTTAAATTTTTAATATTTTTTAAATCGAATTTTTGTATTTATAAGACACAAAACTTTATAGTGGAAAATAAGATAAGTACTTCTTGACTATTTGTACGATATCTTATAAATAAGATAATATAATGAGCAATGCCTGGCGTTTCATGCATTGGGTATAACACTTCAATTTATTTGTCACCTTGTAAAATTATAATTTTAAATTCTAAGCAAAGCAGAGATCTTGGTTTTTTGTGAACAACTTTTCGACCAGAAGACTTGATCAAATCATTTCATGTATTGTCTATATTCCAGTGTGTAATCTGGAAGGTTTATCAGACAGGATTATCTTTTACGTTTTAAATAAACGAGAAAAAAGTATAAGACGTGCCTACAGGAATGTGAAAAACTAGTTATTTTCTTGTAACTAATATTTTTCAATATTCTAGAAACTTTTGCTAAACATTTTTATAAAAAATGTATTTAAACTTTTATTACTGCTCTGTTTTATTAAAAGAAAGG
This sequence comes from Pemphigus obesinymphae, assembly GCA_025469235.1. NCBI lineage: Eukaryota > Metazoa > Arthropoda > Insecta > Hemiptera > Aphididae > Pemphigus > Pemphigus obesinymphae. The sequence continues at coordinate 59,578 of JAIPRL010000059.1, read as the reverse complement.
ATTTATAATATTTCTCAAACTCTATACTTTCATGAATCACCATCAGTATTCTATACTATCTGACGAGTGAAGTGGTTCTACCCTTAGTTCTTACTGACCGGCTTTTTCAATTTTAAGTTTTAACATCAAATGAGTTTCTAATTACAAAATTATTTTAATGTTATACTATTTTCCCTGTAGTAATTTGAATAAAGGGATGTCCATGTTTGGCATACATTTTATTTGTCATTTTTTCTTTAATTTGGTAAAATAATGTCGAAAGTTTAAATATGTGACAAAAACTATAAAATATCAACCAAATTTTCTTTCAAGTAAGACACACACTGTTTAAACGTAATATTTTCATTAATATGAATTATTCAAATATAAATTTCGTTTATATCTTATTTTCAAGGCAATTACAATAAAATTTGAGGCAGCGTTATTAAAAAAAAAAAATATATATATCCACTTATAAATAAGTAGCATCCTTATAATATCAGTACATATATGTATATAAATATATTATATAACATTAATATAATGCTTAATATTAAAAAATGAATGATCCTTATAATTTGTATGGAACTAAATACATATAAAACAGTAAGTTGTGAAAAAATGTTGGTACCTCCAAAAAGTTTTCAATATCCTCCCCTCAAGAAACTAAATACGCCACTGTATCTTATTGTAGGTTCTTCGACTTTTTCAATTTAATATTTTATATTTATGAAAAATATGTGACATTTGAATTATAGGTTGACTACAAGGCTGGATGATTTTCCTTTAATTGTTTTTAAGTACTTATATGAAGACGTTGAATTAATGTTAATTAAAAATAAATAATATCTAATTAAAGGTAAAAATTTAATTTTAGTTTTGGCAAAATAAATTACTAAGTTTACTGTTATAAGTTTGGTTTAATTAACTAAGTTAAGAATGTTTAAAAATAATTTAATTAATTTAAGTTAAAAGTTAAAACTTCATATTCTTTTTATATCAATTATTTCATTATTTCAGAATTATTTGTTAAATTACGATGACAAGGTATCATATTGTATTAAATATTTTTTATATATATTCTATTGACAATTTTTAAACAATTTTTCATTTTTCCAAGTCACTTTCTCAAGCACAAAGAAAAACCTTTTACGTGTAACTATACAAACAATTAATTTTTCAAAGAGGAAAGGAACAAGTGGATTTCAACTTTTATTCAATGTCAAAAATAATAATAAAATAAAATTTGTAAATATGACATCAATACTATTTGTTATAATGCATTTAAAGGAAATATAAATTACAATCCCTGATGAAACCATGTATGACAGACAGCAAGTATATTATATTTAAAATAAATTTCATAAAAATTTTTTAATAAAATATTTTAGAATTGTATTTATCGAATGGAATGATTTAGCATTGCTTTTAAATCTAAAATAATAGTAATACATTATCTAGTCCGAGGACGAAGGGACAATGGACAAACTTTCTCCTCTTATACTCTCTACCCAACGTGTGAAGTAGGCCCCAGGATTTTTTTAATATTGAAAATTATAAATAATAATACAAAATATCAAGCCTGGGAAATATCTAATTTAATATATTATATTAATTTAATTTAAAATAACATTTAACTTAACGAGTGATTTAGGGTAATTGATAAATAGGACCTGGATATTGATACTATTTCATTTTTTTTAGAACGTGATAACATACGAATCTAAATAACTAATTTTTATTTATTTTTAGGTTTTTTTTAAAATTATTTTTCAATTATAGACAGAAACGTGTTTACTATTATTATTATTTTTCTAATATATTACGTAATATATTTTTATTAATATCTATTAATTTATAATTAATTAATCTTTTAGATTAGAGAAGCGAAGGATGTATTAATTTTACGATGATGTGTTTTTTTAAATTTTTTTTTTTTTTTATGTCTGTACCTAAAAATTCTACAGGAAGAAGTATTCCGATCATTACGATTACTATATATATCATTACTGTTTTCTGGTAAAAATTGCATCTAGTTGGTACTTTAAGGAGGTCATTTTTCAAATTTTTTAAAAATTTTTTGATAAATGGGTAAAAACACTATCAAAAAATTTGCATAACATTTTATCTAATCTAATCGATTTTAGTAAAATCCTTCGTAACTCCAAAAATATTTATGCTAGTAGCATGCAATTTTCACCACAAACGTATATAATTAAAATATTAATACGAAAAAATGTTCGAAAATTTTCACCTATTTTTAGGCTATTTATAGTAATATACAAATTTGAGACATTTAATTCATAGTAGGTCTAATTTAAATTCCTAAGACCTGAAAATTTTATATAGTGTTAAAATATATTTAAAATAGTTAAAAAAAATGCAAAAGTTACTTTTCATGTTTTTAGATTATAAATTAAATTTTTCAACATCGTTTTTCGTATTCCTTAAATATAAAGTAATAAATACATTTTTTAGGGTATCAAAGTTTGGGCTCTATTTATAAACAACAAATGGATAAAGATTAATGTAGGTAGGTACAAAAAAGAGATAACTGAAAGAGTTTGTTTAGGTTTATTTTCATAAAGTTAGATAATTTATACAGAAAAATTATTTTGTGAATTATGTGTACCTACAGGCTAGGCATATTAATGGTAATCGTTTAATGTTTAACAGTAGAACATAGTAATATCATAAAATATTGATAACATACAAAAATATCATATATGAGGGTGTATTTTGTTTTTTCCGCGTATAAATACTTTTATCACAGTAATTTATAGCACAGAACATGATTATAATCGAATATTATTAATAATTGATAAGAAATCATTTATATATATATATAGATATTTGTACATTTGGTCATATTGATTTCAGGTTTTTGAATTGCTTACTTACTACTATACTCGGATGATACTATATGGTAAAATAATATTACCTTTGCTTTGGCGTGGGTCCTTTCTCGTTCGATATTTGTTCGCCACCAAATTCGCCATCCCACATCGGCATTGATATAGAATAATGTAAAATCAACGTCCATATTAACCCCAAAATTAATTTCAATTTGCAATCAACAATATCCGAAGAATCTGTAAAAAAAAAAAATTTATTATCTTAGAAGTATATGTATGAAAATACATTTTACTCGTACCTATTTACTTAAAAATAACAACATTTTATTATATATTTTAAGAAAACAATAATGTTTTCAAAAGAAGGTTATCACATAGTATATACATGCATTTAATGTCTTGAAAAATCTAATAAAACATTTGTACTTTCAAAATCTTTTAATAAGTGAAATGAAATATTGTCCAAAAAAGTATATCCTTTCAAAAAATTTCAACACTATTTTACACGTCATATTAAGCCAGTTCCACGCAGTTTGTGTACATGCCGGCCGATCAACAATCGTTCAATTGTGTGAATCGTAATTGAGAAATTTAATCGTAAAGCATAACGATTGTCGATTATTTTGACTTACGTAGTTACTCATAGTTTCTCACCGGTTCACAGTGGTTCACATCATATATTTAGGTTGCCAAAAATGAAAATTTAAGATATACGTTCCAAAACGGTTTTCACAGCTAAATATTATATTATTATATACCTAATTATAATCTAATAACTCACAGTTGAAAAAATTAAAGTGTAGATATCAGTGTGATCAGTATTTTGGTTGTGTTTTAATTAGGTACGTCTATATTTATTTAAATATGATAAATATATTACTATTCGTTGCAATGTCATTTGACCGAGTGAATTTAAATATACGTTAAAAGTGATACTTTGTCGCTTATAAACATGGAAATTGAAGAAAAAAAAAATAGTTACTTTTAAATTTGGTTTTATATTTATAAGTAATAAGCAGTACTGAAACTTAACTATGCTTTTATAAAGTAAATATTATTTAGTAACTCATTTTAATTGCAACGTATTTATACAAGAAAGTAGATAAAGGTTTCTTTTTTATTTTTATATATAGTTTTGTTGCCGAAACTTGCCGGATAAAATGTAGTAACATAATGTATATCGTTATACGCATGGTGAGCGTAGAGCTCATCTGTGTCTATTTTAACTATCTCTTGTTTACTTATACTTTAAAATATTACAGATTATCATTACCTTTTAATAAATTGCATATATGAATGTAATAAAATTTAATTATCTCTTTAAAGTATATTATACATGTCGGTTCTAATTGTATTCTTTGTGCAATTATAATGGGTATAGTCATAAAATATATAATTTGTATAAAACAAAAGTATTTAAATAAAAATTGATATTAAAAAAATGTCTTTATATAATTTATCTATAAAATATACGTGTATAATGTATATTTAGTTTGAGTTGATATAAAATTTCCAAAAAAAATTTTATAATGAAATAATCTATTCAATTTCTAAATAGTATTATTAAAATAATTAATATTATCATGTGAAGCATAAAACTCAAGCCTAACTGTGTTATATGAGCATAACTACGAATGAAATACAATTTTAATTCAATCAAAATCAATTTTGATTATATTCAACATATTGATTCATACACGCAATTTATTAAAAGGTAAGGATAATTTAGTATTTAAAATGTATATAACGATTGACGATCAGTTATTACATTTTGTCCGACAAGTTCGGCAACTACATATAAAATTGAAAAAGGGACATTTATCAATATTCTTGTATAAATACATTCACATTTGCAATTCAAATGAGTTAATAAATAATATTTATCTAATAAAAGCATAGTTAAGTTTTAATACTAGTTACCACAATTGATTATATATATATATATATATATATATATGCTTATTACTTAAAATATATAAAACCAAATTTAAAAATAATTATTTACATTCTTTTTCAATCTCTATGCTTATAAGCAACAAAATATCACTTGAAGCGCATTCATTTAAACGTACACGGTCAAATGACATTGCAACGAATAGTAATTTATTTATCATATTTAAATATATATAAACATATTTAAAATACAACCAAAATACCGATTACACACTGAAAAAAAAACCACAATCATATTAATTAAAACATATGTTAAATTGACAATAATCTTGTTGATATAGAGCCAACAACATTTTGTTATTAAATTGAAAATAATATTATCAAAAAATATTATAATCATATTGATAAGAAAAATATACTAAATTGACAATAATCTTGTTTTCGGTAAACACATGCACAATGGCTGAATGGCGGTTAAAACGTTCGTACATTATTATCAGCAGACGCTATAGTCACCAATAATATTAACTATTGCAGAAATCATAATAATTGTTATAAACGTTTACACGGTAATATTATTAATTTGATAATAATATTATCAACAATGTATAAATTACACTAACAATATAAATTATCAAATTGATAATATGTTACATTATTTTTACAAAGTATATGATCAACTAAACAAGATATTATGCTAGACAACAACTTAAACATTGTTAACCAATGACAATATTACATTGTTAATATTATCAACGATGTTTTTTTCGGTGTAGGCTACAGCCTGGAATAGTGAAATACCTGTATGGTATATCATACTTATAAAAGAAAATTTTCAATTTATAATAACAAATCGATAAAATGTAATATTATATATTACGTTTTTTTTTTTTTTTTTAATTATCGGTAAGTACACACTTAATTCACAGTGTCGTACATTATCTATTGTTTTCCCAACGGAATCAACGATGCCCTGCTGAATTATTTCCATAGACGACTACCGAAAATATGGGAAAACTGGATTCCGATTATACGGTTTTTCCGAATATTGAATGTTATCAATGATAACCGGTTATATATATATTATTTTCATCATCTCAATGAATATCGTCGGAAGTGTATAGATAATAAAAATGCATTTTATTGCATTCGCTTAATCGAGTACGTTTTTGTAAATTTCTTTTCGTACGTAAATCGTTTTGTAAACACTACTAAAGTGAACAGAAATACACGTGAGAATAACATAACAGTGGATTTTGTATTATACATTTCGTAAGAATAAAACCAAAACTTCAAGAATCTCACATGCAATACCAAGACTCGGTCAATAAGACCAAGACCAAAACTGAGTTGACAAGAACAAGCCCAAGACCACAGTCATGGTATCAGTCGTATTTTGCTCAAAATTATAAATTCGTTATAGCTGCGGAATTGTACGTAGATGTGTTTATTACGTACAATTTCTCGGCCACAACAATTTTCGTATGCAATTTCAAATATATTTTTATGAATTTGTGTGCGGTTTGTATTGGTTAAAAAAAACCCTTTATGGTTTGTAGAGTACTCATTTCTTCAATACATGAAAATTGGTCAATTTGGATCATTTATTATCTATTTGAAAAAACATTTTAACTACAGAATTTATGATATAATTCGTTTTCACTGCACATCATATTTTACGAATACTATTATATATGCACGGACTAAATTTAATTTATCAATTAACGATTATTGTTGTCATTCAGTAAATATTTTTAAATTAGTAAGTATCTATATGTTTATGAGTGTGAAAAAATATTTTTTTACTATCTGTGTATTAAAATCACATAATATTCGTTAACTCCAAATTATGAGTTTACTAATATATTTTGGGTTTGTATTTCATCCCATGGTTTTTTATGGTTCTAAAAATAATATTGTTATATTTAAAATTATAATGGTTATTATATTGTTATTTTTATGTCAGTAAATATGTCCAAAAGTCGTTTGGGGTTAAATAATTAATAATAATAATAAAATAAAAATATGTATTGTTGAAAAGACAACACAATTGTTTGTTGTTGAATGTAAATAATGTTGACATTGTTTGTTGTTTCGTGTGTTCATATATTTCTTGGTTCACAATAAAAGCATTTTAATATAATAGTACTTATTTAGATAATTTTGTGTTACATATTATAATATTATTCTCTTGGGTTTTATGTTATTTTAGTAAAGCATTTAATTTTATGTTAGAACTCGTGTCTTTAGTGCTTTGGAGTTAAATATATATATATATATAGTTTAAGGGTCATTTTTTGAAAGGCTTAAATTGCTGTTATTTATATAAAACATTCATTTTTATTTTTTACAAACATTTATACTTAGAAAAATACATTATCATTACTATTGTAATATATACATATAATAAATTGTATTACGGTTGCCATATTTCGTAAAAAATACTTTACATATACACTATTGATTTTCTTTTGTACTATTACGAGATAAGTGAATACATTATTTTATAAAAATATTCATTGATATTTCAAATAGCTACAAATAGCTATTCATATTAAATCTATTTTTCTAAGTAAAAATAATTTCAAGGGTGCTTTATTATACATATTTATATTTAAATATATATCTTTTATCTAAATAATGTTTAAAAATTATATAAATAAAAATTACATAAATCGTCTGCAAATAGCATGTACCATGATATCTCACACTCACTCTGTATATTCTTTTTTATTTCATCTATTACCAGGGAAAATAAGTAAAGACTGAAAGCCGATCCCTGAAGTGCACCACTCTGACCCTAAAGTCATCAGTTTCTCCAAACAGACTCGTCACCCTTGTTATCTCCCCACAATTACTATAAATTAATACAAATTCCAAATCCTCCCTAAATTTTTATAGTACCTACATTCAATGGTCCGATTTAAATGTTCCTAAAATATTTATATTTATTAACTTTATGTATGGAAAATATTTAATGTTTTTCAACTTAACATATACATTTAATTGAAAAAATATTCTATTGTTTTATAAAACTAACAGTTTTACATCCTCTTATTTCCCAAACACAAACATGCCCAGGTTTAGAAAGAACAAAATATTATTTAGAAAAATAATCTATAAAAATGTTTAATTCATAAATTTTCAAAATAATCGGATATTGGGAAGTACGTAAACTAATCTTCTGTTTATTAGTCTTAAAACACCAGAAACACAGTGTTTAAACAATTGTAAATTAAAATATTAAATACTGTTTTGTTATCTAAATATGATATGATAGTAATTTAAAAAATTAACTTCTATAAAGTCTTTGAAATTATAACATACTACATAATTTTTAGACTAAAAACCTAATTTCGTATATAAAATATGATTATGGACTTTCAATACTGTTATCACCCACATTTTCTCAGAAATATTGAACTTATTTGTTCATATTGATCTAAAAATTGAAACAACATTATTTTAAATTGATACTTAACAGAGTTATAAAGCTAAAAATATACTTGAAAATTCCTTTTAATAATTGACGTACATGTTATAGTCGTGTTACCGTAATTTTATCAGAAAGAATATAAAACATAAACTATATTATTATGTCATGTCTAAAAATAAATGTTAATAACTACGGTTGAAATAATATTTTTATCGAATGTTAAAAGAGTATTGGACATTTTCTTCAAAGAAATATACTAGTTCGTTTACCCGAAACTTTTGTCGTGCGTTGTTCATTTTTTTGGCGACACTATGATATTTTTGGATTAATAAAGTTAGGTATATGCCGGCATACAGCAGTTTTCGTGACACATCATGAGTTTATTTTTAAATAGTTTACAGTCTTGAAACAGCGGCTATCAAAATTTATGACTTAAATGTACACTGCATCGCACTTAGAAATAAAGAACGTTGAAAGTAAATATATAAAAAGCTTTTGGTGCCTTTACGAAAATCATTAATGGCATGTCATTTTAGCTCGAAAACTAGAAAAACGCTTCACTGAAATATATATACACACACATATATATGACTCGTGTAAAATATATTTAACTTTGTACGAAATTTTGATAATAAGTTATGATATAAAATTCTAGTAATATCCTTCAAAACGGAACGCTGCACTTTTATCAAGATGAAAAATACAATTTTAAATGTGAATACCCATACCGATTCTATATTTATTATTCATTATTTATATTCTTTCATTTTTCATCACAAATTTTATCATTTTTTTTTTCCTTTCATAAGACGTTTTCTTATTATACTTCAGTTATAATAGTTTTTATTAAGGATTAAATATTGATGAGTTTTTTTTTTTTTTTTTGTAAAGCTTTATGCAAAAATGACCTAGTTACAAATTCGTTTTTAAGTACAAAGGTTTTGCTTTTGTTTGCATTATTATTACTTTCTTATTCTTAATAATTTCAGCTTGAAAAGTAATTTTTTTTCTAGTACAATGGTTTTTTCAAGTTTATTTTGCAGGTAATTTTGTTTACCATTTTAGATTTCTAATATAATTTTTAGGTATTGATTTTTTTTTTTTTTTGTAGAATTGTCCTTTTATATTATATTTTTTACAATATGAAATTTATGATTAATTATCTTTGTAATTTAACGATAAGTTGTTTTCTTTTAATCAACTATTTATAATAGGGTACAATGAATGTCTATATCTAGTAGTGATATTATATGGTATTCAATTTACGGGGAAATAATAATATTTTTTCACCGAAGTTTAATATAAATTTATTTTTATATTATTGGCTACTAGGTACCATAACCATAGGCCAACCAAACTATTACCTATATAACTAACTTATAACTGTGTAACTTTGGTTGCTATATAACCAAACTATTATAGAGTTGATGTTATGTTAATATTTGAAGAAAATATCATGAAATATTTAATGTAAACCCGAAGGTTAATAACATAAACATTACTGTACAATACTGAATATTTAATTTTCTGTCTATGTACAAAATAAAATTGGAAAAACGTTATGTAAGTAGTACTAAGTACAAGAAGTCCTGTTATACATGATATTACTATATTTTATAAATTATTTTATTTTAAACTAATCTACATAAAAGCATAAAAATATATACCTACCTATTGTTATTACGGAATAAAATTCAAGTGACAGAACCATTGTGTTTTAAACGATTAATTGAAAATGACGTGAAAATGTTATATATATTTAATCATATTTTCAATTAATATTTTAATAGTTTATAAGTAAATAATTGAATAATAATAATATTAGCTGGTAATTAATTTATAATTTTAACCCGTCTAAGAATTACATTTTGTTTCAATACATATAGTTATTTATAGTTTCAATTATTTCTTAAAATATAAATTCCAATCTCTGTATATATACATATAATGCAATAAAACATGTTGTATTAATTTAATATTTTACTTGATGAATGACGATTACAAACTTTAAAAAGAAAAATAATAAAACGAGAACATATTTTGAGTTTTAAAGTGGCACTGGAATAGTTTTAAGAGTTTTTAATATGATATATTTTGTTTAATTTAACTGATCTCTAGTTTAAAGTTTTTTTTTCACGAGTATACATAATTTATTTGTTTTCGCTTTTATTTTTATATTTATGTATATTTATTAATTGTAATTTTTACTTTAAAAAAAATATATATTTTTATTTTATGAAATTTAAACAATTTTAAAGATATTTTTTCATGTTTTTATGTTATAAATTCATTTTTTTGGCCATTTTTCGTAGGTTTTTGTGTTATTTTTTGTTGTTTTTAAGTGAAAAATTCAATTTTTTTTAGCAAATTTCTGTAGATTTTTTAGGGAATCAAAATATGGGATCTAGTTATCATAAATGGTCGAAAATAAATATTTTATGTAGGAAAAAATAAAACATTTTTTAAAAATTGTGTATATAATTTATTATATCTATAGATATACATCTAATACGCAATGCCAGGCCGCATTCATTCAAATAATTTTAATAATACATTTTAATGATAATGATTTAATAACTTTAAGGACGTGATTACGTTGCATAAACGATGGATAATAATATGGTAACTATCCAATTGCGGTGCTTAAAGAGATTTTATAAATTTCAATATTTGTTTGTCTTTTTGATATGAAACGGCAATAATGAAATCAGAGTCATGAAAATTATTTTTGGGGTTTGACTGAGATCGAAAGAGTCTTGGTCTCGATAGATGAACTAATACATCTAAGACAAATTAGTCATCGGAAGCTGATGTAGGTATATGTAACGGAACTATCCGATATGATAAACTAATATTATGTTCTCTGTTATAAATAATTAGCTAAATATAATCGTAATTAAGAGGATGTTCAAAAAAAATTAAAATGATCTTAACCGGTAAACTGTTTAAAACACACCAATATACATTGGGTGCAGGGTCGTTCTGAAGAAATATTCTCAAGTTTTCGGGGGGGGGGGGGGAGAATTGTGAAAAAATAATAAAGTAGTTCTGTTTAAAACTCAAAATAAGCAAAAAATTAAAAACAAAGGTCATCTATTTTTTCCCATTTTTCCGTATAAATACTGAATAATTTATAATTTTCCTTCTTCAAATTTCTTCAAACCTCTAATAAGCAAAAAAAAAAAAGACATCGACTATTTCTGCTTTTGCCGATTGTATGCCATTTTCTTGACTGCTGTCTAAAGTTGGGTGTCGTAAGACATACTCTACCCCCCCCCCGCCCCTCGGGACGTGTTCTGATTGAGTGATTTTTTGGTAATAGATATCTATGAAAAAGTCGTAGATTTTATTGATGTTCTTTGTGGATATAACGATGAATATGTTTTCGCAAACCAAAATCGGAACATTAGTTTCGTTTATAATTGTATATATAAGTTAAACGGTCGTTTGTTGGACTATTAAATAATTTCATCCATTCACTATAAAACGCTAATTATTTTTCGTTACATTTCTAAGGAAATTGTATGCGACCCGACTTTGCGTCTTATTGTCATTGTAGGCAAAACAGGAAATGATATTAATCAAAATACATTATAATATTTTTGATGAATTGATCGGTAAACGGTTTCGAACGAATTTTTCTTTTATTTGATGTAAAGTAAATTGAAAAAAATCACGTTAACCTTTTACAAAAATCCGCACACAATATAATATATGTTGCTGGTATTAATCCCGATAAAAGGGCCGCGCACGTGCTTTTATATCACGGCGGAAGTCTTAACAATGTTATACTCTATATATCACATATAAGAGTGCTTATAAATATATGTATATTTTTGGTATTTGCTGAATCAATACTGAATGTCTTACTTATGTAATACTTGAATGTAACAAACGAAATATGATTGGGTCACTGAAAAAACTATATACTTGAATATACCGTTCGTATTGTAGTTTCGTAGAATCACTCAAGATCTGTGAATTGGGTCATATTGCATAACGAAAATCATGCGTTACGAATGATAAATGTTTAGATCAAAATAAAATAAAAAGTGAGGTGCTCGTAAAATTACTCTTGATGATTTATTTTTTATTTTTATTTTTTCAACATTTTTAATAAAAAAAAAAAAAAAAAAAAAAAAAAAACGTCAAGTATTTTATTTGTACCGTGATTTTTAATAATTATATGGCATTAAAAGTCTTTATTTCTCTTTTAGTGCTCTTATATATGCTTTCAAATATAATTATTATGACCGAGTATATATTTATACCGTAGGTATATAGTAAGATATATATACTTAAAATGTTCAATGTGTAAGTATTTTCGTAAATAAGTATCTACGTAAAATATAGTTGATAATATTTTTAAAAAATATAAAACCAACAGGTTTAAAATCATGTCACTTTGATCAATTGACATATAAAACTCGGATGTTTATAACTCAGTAGCACAGTTTGGGAAATGGCAGTAGGGAACATTTGACCAGTCTAGTTTTTAATTATAATTAAAAATTAATTTAAATTCAATCTATATACTTTTCTAATCTTTGTATATAATTTACAATATATTCAAGACTGCTAAACAATAGCAATCAATTAAGTTCCTTAAAAAAAAAAAATTGAGATAATTGCACATTTTAACTTGTAGTAACACATTTCCCACTTCTAAAATTATAAATACATTTAAATTGCTTTTTCAACTTCCGGAAAATCTCAAAACTATATCTATACTTATGACTTTTCCTATTCGTACTATTTTGAATGAACGCTTTTTTTCTCACATATACTAATAAAAATGCATATTCATCTTTTAGTAATGAAGTATATATCAAAAATGGTGTTCCCCGAGGCACAGTCCTATTTACATTATTTATGTAACTGCACTAGGTAAATTAAATCTAAAAGGAAAATTATTTTCCTATGCAGATGATACGGGTTTCATCAATCATATCAGAATGAACTTGGGAAACAACAGTCCAAAGTTCAGAAAATGACATTTGTAAAATAAATGATAGTTTTTAAAATACAATCTGAGATTGAACTTTAAAGAAACAAAGTTTACAGCTTTTTTTCATGACAAAAGAACTCAGCCTACAATAAATATGTTGAAAATTCTTAAAATACATTATAACTCAAATAATGACTGGTGTGAGATGATACAAAAAACAGAAAGTGTTAGAAATCTTGGAATCATTATTGACCAACACTTAAAACGGGATATTCAGTTTTATAACTTAATTACTAAAACCACTTCTAGATTATAAATGCAAGAAAAATACTAAATAAACAAACATTACGACATTACATTAAATCAACCTAAAACTTTTCCGTCTGAAAATCTATTCAAAGAATTTAGAATTCTTAACGTTCAACAACTATTCCAACGAAATGTTCTATACTGCGTTTTCAAAATAAATTTAATCGATATTAAACCGAGAATATACAATATAAGTGGGGAAAATAACCTAACAGTTCAAATATATAAAACATTAAAGTCAAGCAGACAATTCGTTAAAATAGGATTTGTTCTCCTAAATAATTTTCCACAAAGAATAATAAAAAAAATGTAAAACGTATAAAAAGTATAAAAAATTAATCAATGTACATTTACTTAGCAACACTTATTGAAACTGTTTGTTTGTCTATGATTTTGTCGTTATTTGGATTTAACATCAACAATAATATTTTTAAGATATCGAAATGTGAATTAATTGTAGAATTGCTTATGATGTATTATTATAGTATGTATATGATAGATGTAGATATATTAATATATATATATATATATATATGTTATAATATATTGATATAGATGTTATTTAATCTTAATTTTAGGTATAATTACAATAATCAATGTGAATTTTCGATAAATATTTATTATGCGTAAATGATTAGAAACTCCTATGCACCGACACGAGATTTTATCTCAGTATTGAATTAAGCCACACTATTTTTCATTTTATTCTTATTGTTATAAAATAATATGTAATAACAAACTGTTTTTTTTTTCTTTATATGTCTTTTTTGGCCAATAAATTATATTAGCTCTACCTCTATCTGACAATTAAAAACGACAAATGGGAAATTAGAGGTCGGATTATTTGAGTGCATCTTATATTGAATATGGAGATACTGTTAAATTAGTTTAATAGAGGCTGTTAATATACTGGAGAAGATGATAAATACAAAATATGCATTATTATACCTGTATTAAAACTTAATAATTAATTTATATTGAGTGTAAAATTATGAAATGACGCCACTGTATAGCAGGCAGCAGTTATCCAACCGTATACGCATATAACTGCATTATAATAATAAAACGTATATGTAAAATATCTATTCCCAGACAGACTTAAATTTATGATCAAATCCTAAAGACTATGCCCCTGCATGTGAGCATTTTAAAGAAGTTAGCTAAAATATTTTTAAAAATAAGTAATGGCTTCAATAACCATCGCGCATTTAATAAAATGTTATATTTAACGATTTTTATTTAAAACTAGATACATAATGTTTTGGTTTATGGATTTAATGGCATTATACACAATAAAATATTAAAATATAGGTGAATACTACCATTTAAAATACTCAAATTGTTTTAGTATTTCTTAAATAAACATTTTACATAATATTATGTTCAATATACCTATATGATCGGGTAGGTATAGATTTTGAATATCCATTTCAAAAAACTCTTTTAATAACTAACAATATTACGGAAACCCGAAATGCTTAATTGATTGATTACATCAGAAATTAAAAAGATCGGCCATATTTAAGCCTTTGAGTATTTTGAAATTAATTTTATATGTTGGAAATTTCATCGACGCTTGAAATTGTTGAAATACTTAACTAACTGTTTAAAGTATTAACATCGACGTTGTACAGATGTTAATATGTTTGGGAAAATGCAAAACATCTTTCAAACTCTCCACAACGACGTATAAAAGTGAACTCCTTTAAATTAAATTAAATATATCGATTTTTAAGATAAAGACCAGAAGTCTATATATGATGTTAATATTAAAAATACATAGGCACCGTTATTTTAATGTAGTACAATAATAATAATTACTTGTCTCATTCAATCAGCGTCTTCCATTTAACATTTTTAGAATAGCTAAAAATAAAATAAAGAATAGCTTAAACATTTGTTTAAAAAGAAGTGGAGACTACTTCAATTTCAGCACTGAGTATTTGCAGAACGTGGTAAAGTTTTTTGTGACTAATTCATTAATAGATAATTTTATATCTATATTATATCTATATCTATCTTATGTACACACATGTGACACGAGTACATGATATGAGTAGTAAGATAAAAAAAAATTCGTCAAATATGTTAAATAATTTATTATACTTTATGTAAAATGTAGAATAGATCCGTAGAAAAGTAAAATAATTATATATTGTGCATAAATAATAGTTGAATATAAAACTATTATAATATTGTAATAATATTGGTGAATAATATAGTGATATGACTGTTGGTATTAAAAAAGTTCTATCTAATAAAATGTAATTAAAAATTGTTACAGTTTTGATTTATTCGTCGTATCATTCGTTGAAATACATAAAACCTTATAGTTTATTGAACAACCATATTTTAAGAAATATATTTAATACAAACAAGTGATAAATGTATTGATGACAGGGGTAGATTTGAGAGGTGGCCCTTTCCCAATTGGAAGTTTTTTTTTTTTTATCATTATTCAAGAAAAATAAGATTGATTATTATTTATTTTTATTTTTTTGCTTTATACCATTTTTCGGAGCTACTTCCTTGAAAATTTGCAAGAAAACGGTTTTTTTTTTTTGCTCATTACTTAATTTGAAAATTTCATTTTCGTACACTATTATCCTGTCCTCTTAAATGAGCTGAACTGAACGATGGGTTTTCATCTAAATTCTAATATAAAGATATTTGATAAATTAATATCAAATACCTTTAGATAACGATGAGATGTGTTTAAATTTGCATTATAACGCGTATTTATTATACTTAATTATAATTTTCATTTTGAAGACGGCTACATGAATAGGCAAATGTGCTACACGACTGACGTATTTATAATGATATTGCCTATCTTTTTAATCTATATAATTACTTATATGACATTTTCGTCTCAACGATAATTGTGTTTTCGTGTTCTCCGTATACTGTTTGTAGAAAATATATATTTTAATATTATTAACTGATATCTACATAATATGATGTTTCAATAGACCGTTAAATTATAAATGAAAATGAAAACTAATATATATTTAACTGTAATATATGTATACTTAATAGGTATAGGTTCGTACACCACGTTATAACGTAGTTATAATTTACGATCAGAACCGGTAAATATTTTCAAAAAACGAAAAAGAAACCGAAAAATCGTATAAAACGCAAACGAAAATGAAATATTAAAAAACGATATAAAACGAAAACGATTCAATAATGTTTAATTAAAATGTATTACGTGTGAACCTATGAAATTATAAACTTTTAACAACCATTACTTCAATAAATGATAATAATTTGTAAAATAGAATATATTTGTTTTTTTTTTTTTTTTAAATTATGAATATCGAGTTTATTATAATTTATATAGTATGCTATGAGGCAAACAAATAATTGTCGTATGCAAGTTGAAAGTTATAAGCTCTTGTTATCTTTTATGTGTTATTTTAATAGTAACCGTTATAAACGACCCACAGCCGGCCTATAATAATATTGATAATCATTCAATGGCCAATAATGAATAAGCCTGTCTCCGTTGTTAGCAGCTTGTATCTAGTATTTAATTGAATTATTTAAATTTTTCACAGTATAAAAACCAATTATAACATAATTTAAATATTATACTGTAACCGTTTTTGGTGAAGAATAAATAATTAAACACCGCCCTGTGCAGAAGTTATTGGAATATATTTAATTTATTAAAAAAATTAATAAATAAATATAGACATAAATTAATAAAACAATTCATGGGCGATGGGTAGGTAATCAACGGATACGCGTAAATTCTGACAACATATTATTTTTATCGAATTCAAACACTATTTATTAGATGCACGTAATGAGAATATATTATTATACAATTATAATATTTTTATTAAATGTAAATGTAAACTTTAAACTGAAAAAAATAACATTTTTTTTTATTGTTAAACGTAAACGAAAACGTTAAACTACAAAAAAAAAAAAAAAAAAACAGAAAAAAAACGTATAGAATTACATGAAAACGAAAACTAAAAATTGTAACACACAATTTAACGTTGAACTAAACGGTAATATAATTTAGCAATAAACAGAAAGGAAAATATTATAGACAAGATTACAGTTTGTATTATGTATTTATTACACGAATCAATATTGTACTTAAAATAAAAATATAAGACATCAGCGGGTTATAAAAAACCCATCATAGAATTGCGATTTAAATTCACTATGACGGTTAGTAATCCGAGAAAATATAAATTGAAAACAGCATGCTACTTCTCTCTCTCTCTCTTTCTCTATATATATATATATATATAAATATGATATTTTAATTTTAAATAATTAATTTTCATAAACTCTGTAAACATTCTCGGTTTTAATAAATAAATAATAGTATTAAAAAAAAATGTTAATTTAAATTGTATGACATCGTGACGATAGAATTACACTGAATCGTCACTCTATGGCTTTCGACGTTTTTACTTTACGTGGTCGCAGAGTACGGGATACGTGTGTATTTTCGTGATAAAAATCAGTCGAGTTCAAATATCTTCGTACGCTGGTCGAGTTATTATACAATTTAATCGTTACAATTTAACCGTACGTATTTTTTTAAATGCAAATCATTCCAATCAATATCCTGAAATTCGTACTCCGCTTCACCCGGTGGATCCAATAACTATCCTCCAAATTCAGGATTTTTCCAGTGAAAATGTATTTATATTTTATGTTAATATGTTGTATATACTAGTTATAAATATTTGTGTCGTCGTTTTACCGAATCGTTTTTAGATTACGTTAGATCTGCAGTGAACTACGCAGATCCTAAATCATAGGGCCCGTTTGAAATAAATTAGAAAACTTTATTTATAGCAGTCGAACGACCTGGTGTAAAAGTTCGGTTAGTATAGTAGGAACCATTAGCCAGCCGATTTCTCTGGATTAGATTAGGTATATAGATGTATCGACAGTATCTCAACGAAAAACAAAAAAAAAAAAAAAGAGACGTGTTGCAATATCAAAATAGTATAAAGGTTATATTTTGTTGGAAAATTACAGTAATTCATGCAGACCATTGGGTTCCGTCTAATACTAATTTAGAAAATTGAATTTGCATAATATACGAACGTGTTTTTTTGTGTTAATGTAATATGCAGTATACCAAGTGTTATTGTAAATTCCGACTAAAATGATTATCGTTAATTAAGCGAGTGATTTTTGCGATTATTTCGTTTTTCAAACGCGTAAAAGTCTCTTAGTCCTGAGATATTTTAAAAATATATATATATATTGGTATATATTACAATAGACTTATATTATATAGTTGTCATCGATCGTCATCGTGAATAACGCCTCATTGCTCGTTCAGTGTTTTCACATCCTGTAGACATTTAACGCATCTTTACAACCGCACTACACTGCAGATTATATATATATCGATATATTATATTCAGTTTTTTTTTCCCCCCCGTTATATAGGAAATCTCGCCAAAATAACTTTCACGCGTCAACAATTTCATACAAAATTATTTATATTCGTCATATAACTTTCAAAGTCGCAGCCACAAAAAGAGAAATAATTTCACACCTTTGTATGGTATTGTGTTATAAACGACGACGGGAACAACGACGGATTTGACGGCTCTCTCACAATACGTCTATTTTATTACGTTCTATAGAAATTTAACCGATTCGGTATAATATATTATCGTATAAATATTATAAATATAAAAGTTTCGGATTTTATCTCTCCACGTGGACAAAATTAACGCTATTGTCGTGAAGTTTTTTTTTTCAATTTACGTTAATAAAGCTAATTATTACATTTTTTTTTTTTTTTTTTTTTAGTTTTTACACTTTTTTATAGAATTATCAAAATTTAAACTTCACAATACTATCGTCCTCGCTACGTGGCTGCAGTTTATTATAATTGTATGCCGTATATTTTAATTATTTAAGTAATTGAAACACGCCTGTCATATTTTTCTATATAGGCCCGTCCGGGACGTTATTAGCCCACTTTCATCATCGTTACGTTGATTGAATTGTCAACGTCACGCGCAATAAAATGCCGTTATCTCTAGACGCTTTTCGATGATTTCGATCCGACCGACAACAGTTTCATGACCGACCGCGTCGTCATTAAAGTAGAAAAATTACGTATAATAAATTGTGGACCACCGCCAAAAGCCATGACGACTGCCGGTCTTCGCCGGTCCATTTAAGATCGTTTTATGCGCTCGTGTTTCACAGTTATTGTATTACGAGGATCGTAAAACCTACGAGTATACCGTATATAACAGATTAATGAAATACCGCAAAACTTACCCTTTATATATCGATAAATATACGGTCGCCTTCGAGGAGTATATACAATCGATTGACCTCAATATTCAATGCTGAAGAAAATATAATATCCGCGAAGTGAAATGACTTACAATGTATAATGATCAAATTTGAAGTCAGTCGGTGGATTTTGGGTTTCCAGCATCACGGATATGAAAAATAATATACGCATCGCGAGTGGAAATCCAATAAAATTCATTTCTCCCAGCCGACTGTAAGATAATCTTATAAGTTTTTTCTCGCATCATTATTGGTTTATTTTTTCAATGACGATAATAAGCCACACTGAACAAGTTCATGTAGTGGCCCACGAGTTCGGAAATTAAAATAAAATATTTATATAAAATTATAAAAAATGTTTAAACTACATGAACTGTATACAGAAAATTATTTTAAATACATGTAACATTATAAAATTCATTAAACTATTAAACTGTTAGAACCAAAACCAAAACGTTTATTAATATGTTGCTATCGATTTAAGTTATAACTTTTTTCTTTTAAATTTCTAACGATATAACCACTACATAACAATGATTACGCTCATGTGTGCGAAATGAGTACAAGTATTCTCGACATCCAGTTGACTTTATGTATGTTTGTAGTTTAATTTTATTATATTCATATACCCATTGAATTAGTTTAATTATAATGTATAGAATGTTGGATATTTATTTTGAAAAGAAAACTTTAAAATAGTATTTGATTAAAAATATGCATAAAGAACACGTATCGAAATAATTCGTTTTTAAAAATGAAAATTGGTAAAAAAAATTACTATATAAAAATACCCACACGAGCTAAATCATTATCTAGTCTACAAAAACAATTTTACTATTAATTTTTTGAAAAAAAAAAATAATGCAGTTATAATAATGTTGTATATTTTACATTGTTTGTATAATATAATAAATATTTGTAATATTTAAAATGTTAAATGTTCTTTTTAAAGATATGCGATAGTGGAATACCCAAGTATTTTTTAAATTAATTAAATATAATTATTAGTTTAAAATGTTCAATATTTTTGATTTATCTAACGTTCTATTTCCAATTAAATTAGATTTATTGAAATTAGTACATAAATGTTAAATCGCGACTTCCAAATAAAGGTATAATATTACACATATACTATTACAAATAGTGTATAATAATATCTTGCTAAATTTTTTACTAGGTATGAATTTAGAGCAGGATATCGCTAAACCTAATATATTTCATACCTTCCATACCGGGTAAGTGTACAATTTCAATGTCTAGGGATTACATCTGAAATTCCATAAGGTAGGTTCCATTGCTAATTAATGTTCATAAATACAGTTTTTAGTTTTATTCATAATTTTTATTGTACCCATTAGAATTGTTCGCCGTTCATATTCTACCCAGAGAACAATGAAATGGAATTTTCGTAAACGAATAACACGATTTTTGGATAATTTCGAGGATAGTGGAACATGTTTGATCAATATTGAGTATTCATATTTTATTTGTATATATTATAGTCTTTAACGGACGAACATTCTATTCCTACTAAGATTCTGAAATAAAACACGCTCGACTTATGACATGCGTTTTGTTTGCGATCGAATTCCTTATGAAAATTATTTCATGGACCAATAAAAATACTACACCTATACAATATTGAATATAACGTACTCATAATACAATTACGAATCTAAGTAAAATATGTAATAAAATTAGGATGTAAATAAGGAAGTGGAGATGATTTGTTTTTAATGGAGTAATCGATTATTATTATTATTATTATATTAACCGTATTTACCGATGTATATATATGTGTGTGTGTATTGACTGTTTATTCGGTTAGCGTTTCTTGTCCACGTAAAAACTATGCGCATTTCATATAAATTAGTTTTAGAAGCGCTCGCTATGAAAATTAATTATAGATCAAATGTTTGTTTTCTCTCATTTCCGATCAAATTTATTGGATTGCCGTCGGATTTTCAAGTACGAGTAGGTACGTAATTTCTTTAAAAATATTAATTTTATTTCTAGAATATGTTGTACCTACATGCCTTGAGCATTTATTAAATTATCATTTTCCAGTTGTTTTCTCTCGAGACTAAACTCGACTGTTTTATTATATTACCAATATTAATCGATGACTGAAAGTCGTGTATGAAAATACGTTCTGTAAATATTTAAATTGAACTTAATAAAATAAAAACGTGTGTGTGTATGTGTGTGTGTGTGTGTGTGTGTGTGTGTGTGTGTGTTAGTGTGTATAAATATTCGATTCTTTTTGAGTTTTAGTAGTCAAATTTCTGAGACTGATCCTTGAATGCTCAGATTATTTAGTTGGTGTTATAATATGTTAAATATAATTATACAGAAAGTTAAAAATATAGCTAAAAATTTCCAGAAACATTCACTGAATACTCAGAGAATTAACTTATTTTTCAAATATTGAAAAAAACAGAATAATATGTTAATTTTGGGCGTATTCAAGTTCGATAAATATTTTATGATTTAATTATGAAAATGAGATTAATTTTGTCGTTCAATTTAAAATGTAAATATTAATTATAGTAACTAGTATACGCAGTACGAAATAATAAGCCAATAAAAACATTGTTCGACTCGATGATTTGTTGAATTTATTAAAAACACGAAGGAATTTCTGAAAAGTTATAAAATAAGAAATATTTATAATTTAACAGATTTTTAAATTTTTTATAAAAAAATTTAAATGTGATTTTTCCACCGTGAAAAATATTAATAATTATTATTATTTTTACACAGATTTACTCAAAACACAAATTGATAATGGGTGTCAGTCATTCAAACAGACAAGATCGCTCATGTCCTTTAGATGGTGAAGGTAAGATTATTATGTACTTTCTCCATTATAATAACAATGCGTAGACATACACGAATACAGTGATATACATATGTATACTGATTATGTTTGAGGAAGACAGATAGTCTAATATTATATTAATATTTGTTCACCTCGAGTACAACGTGTCAAAATGATTGACACGGAATTTAAATTTAAGATATTAAGAATTAAATAATATGACGAGTGAGAACGATTGAAGAAATCCGTTTCGTTTAACCTAGGACTATATTATTATAAATAGGATGTTTTTTTTTTTCATCATGAGCCAAACTATACGTCGGGAAGTATAAATAATTATTATGCATATTTTTGCAGAAAGTTTTATTTGTATACTCTATTCTATATTTTTAATTTGCACCCTAAACTTTTATTTGTTGAAACTATATCAATTTCAAACTCAAATTTCATATGATTGAAGAATACATTTTAATGATAGTTTTCGCGTTTTAATATTTTTAATCCAACCAATAACGAATATTTACATTTAAGATGCGACGGAGTAGAGAAGTAGTGTAATGGTATAAAATGATCAATTTTCTATCGGAAACATACGCTTGTAAGTATGCTTGAGTATGCTTGTAAAAATCAGAGTATTTTTATGGACGAAAAGTTGTACACAGAAAAAAAAATAAAAACACTCGGAATCTAAAATTTTGATAATGCCGTACACTACACATTATACTTCTTCACTTTAGTTTCATTTAAAATATATATAATATATATATACATATATTATGTAATCATTGCATTCGATCATATTGACGATGGGTTTATGGTAACTGAAATACGATTGATAGGTTTGAATCTCTATTTTGTTTAAAATTCTTTAAAAAACTGCATGAATGGTAATCAATGTGGGGGGGGGGGGAGATGAAAGAAACAATTCACTGAAAAGACGCGTTTAGAAGATTTATTGTAGAAACCTAAGGGAGGATTTTCGAAACTCTATAAATATGACTTCAGTCAACCTATAATGGGATAAACGGATAAGAGGTCAAATGAAAAAGTAAATTTTTGTGAAAAGGCCCGGGGTAACACTTTGAGTAGGAACATATCTTAAGACCTACGGAGGTATTTTTATTTTTATTAAATTTTAAAGAAAGGCAGATTTCATTGAT
This sequence comes from Pemphigus obesinymphae, assembly GCA_025469235.1. Classification (NCBI taxonomy): domain Eukaryota; kingdom Metazoa; phylum Arthropoda; class Insecta; order Hemiptera; family Aphididae; genus Pemphigus; species Pemphigus obesinymphae. Next base: position 35,874 of record JAIPRL010000059.1, on the reverse strand, counting down.
TCTTTGTAAAAAGGAATCCACCTTTTGAATCTACTAGAAAATGAACCGCAGTAGTTAAAATTTTACAATTTATTATTTTTCAAACATACACGACATTTTAATTGCGTAAACACGTATTTGTTTAAATAATTTTGCGATTACACAAAAATAAAAATAATGTTACTGACACGTGCAACTTTAAGAGGATTTTCAATTTTATAAATCGGATGTGTGGCGTTCTCTGTATGAATCTTCGCTTCAAAAATTACACTGCACACTTGGACTGAAATCAATCAAAAGCTTTTTTTTATGCGAACTGTGGCGTGGTTGATTTTTTGTTTAAATTGGATTTATATTTTTCTATTTATTGGAATATTTTATATCTTTATAATATACCCTCCATTTATCTTTTTTGAAATAAAAAAAAAATGTATTTTATTTCAAATGTGTCGTATACTTACCACTTAGTCTTGTGATGAGTTCATAAAAGTATTGATTTTTAGTCGACTCTGTTAATAAATTGTTAAAGCTGGCGTATTATATAATAATATAATATAATACTTTGTAATATTATGTCTTAATGGTTTTACCGTGTTTAATATTATTTAGTAAAAGTTATCGTACTCTACTGCAGTCTATCAACTCTCCGCTAGTGTCAAATTTACGGAAATGAATAAAAACCAATTAATATTTACTATCGTATATATATATATTCATTATATTCTGTAATGTAGACGTTCTAAATGTTATTTTTACGGTCGAGACACATTAAAAACATGTATTAATAAAAACTTTATTGAAGTATTATTTATTGTGTATATATATATATATGTGACGTTACAGTTATATATGCCATTGCTATTAATTGAGCAATTTGTTTTTGTCTTCGTTCCATTGGTACGATGTTCAAATATCGAATAATATATTTCATAAATGTATATAGTTACGAAATTATGTATAAATATAGACAAATAAAAAACGCGATCGAAGAATACAATACTATTTCATATTGTTATAGGGTTTACTTTTTTTTGTTTTTTTTTTTTTTATCAAATGTTCATTTTATAATGTTTAGTATTATATTAAATTTTTGAAAACGAAAGAGAAAAACAAAAAAACTGTTATATACATACCTTTTTTATTTATAAACATTTATCATTTCTTGGAAAATTTTTTATAAATCTCAATATTAATCCGGGGTTTCGATATATTACATATTTATCGTACAACGTCTAATGTATATTTTTATGATATTTTTTTGTTTAATATAATAATTCGAAATAGGTAGAATTTTTATAAAACGAAAAATGAACCAGACCTCTTTAATAGTTATTATAATACTTTTCGGTTATATTTGTCTAAAATGTTTTATAAGACAGATAAGTTGACGTTTTTTTTGTAACGTATAAAATATATATACACCAAATATAATATTGTATTTTACAAATATACGATTTGACCTTAAAATTTGATTGAATTATTTAATGTTATTCTGAGTAGGTATATAAAATATTTTCAGTCAATCTATAAAAAATAACTTTGAATTATACATTATGTTTATTATGGTCGACTTAATAATAATATACCAGTTGACCCAACTTTTTGGGTAAAAAATATGACGTATTAAATATTATTTCATAAATAATATTTTTCAATATATTTATTAGAAGCTCGAAATACTTAAAAACAAAACTTTGTCCACGGTCAATAAAATAAAAAAAAAAAAAACACGGATACACACTCTTCAGTTATTGATTTTACACTTGACCGACATGGATAACTAATAGTATTTATTTAATTCTAGTAAGAGAACGACGTGGTTATTTAACTTTTATACTCTTATATATCGTTTTGTAATATAGTAATACTATTAATATATTATATGTATACAGGTCATTTAGCTGGTATTGTCGAATTTCGAAAAGTTTAAATAGATTTTGGTTATTTTTAATGATATTTGTAAAAACAGGCAGAAAATTATTTTTATAAATTTGCGAATTTTAGAAGAATCAAAAATAATAAAAAAAAATTTCAAAAACAATATCTGAGAAATGGGTGTATGTATGGCCAAATAAACAGGCATGTAGTGTCTATTTTGTTAATATTTACTAACACTACGCATTGGCCAATAGCTACGTCATATTCTCGCCCTATAATAGTAATCGAAGTTATTTAGCAACGATTATTAATTTATCTACATAATTTAGTTACTCCTTCCGTTTGGCTCAAGATGACCTAGTTCACAGTATGATCATGAGAATATTTCTGTTTATTTGGCCGTGGGTTTAACTACATACAGTGAAATTGAATTGAAAAATAACAAAAAAAAAATAAAAATTTAATTTATATAATGTAAATTCCGATAAATATTTCGTATACAATAAATAAAGGGTAAATTAGAAAATTTGATAAGTAAAAACCAAACATATTGTGTAGTAAGTATCGATAAAAGTAATTAAATATAGTGAACACTTAAATGGAAATGTGATAGCTGGGCTGTCAAAAAGTTACTAAAAGTTTATTCGGTGTCTACCGATAATAATAAAATAATGTGATTAAAGATATTAAGTTTAACTATTGGACAGACTTTATATTTATATAGATATATGTAGGGAGATTATTACATTTTTTTGTAATTAAAAACGATTATATAATAATTAACATATTATAGCAAACCATTTATTTTTTTTTTTTTACCAACAATATTACGAGGCAGTGCAAGGACCTTCAATAAAAAAAAGTCTAATTATTATAAAAGGATTAAACAATAATTTATAAATAAATTGTAACTTTAAATGATGATTTCAATACTAATAACTAATATCAACTATCAAAATATAATAGTATATGAATCACGATGAAAAAAAATGGTGATTCATTATACGAGTACATGGAATGAACGGTAATGTGCGCGAGTGCTATAGTCACTTAAAATTTGCAAAAGCTCCTTAAATTTATCCCCTAAATCTACTAATTTACTATAGTGGAAACTGCTAGAAGAAAAAGATTTTTTTCAAGTATACTTCCAGTGGTTCAATTTAAATTTGGTCAAAAAATGTGTACTTTTTAACCCGCTTACTAGGCTATTAAGACCTTTAAAATGTAACCTTTTACAACTTAATAAATATAGAATGAAAAAAATATTTTAAAATAATTTTGATTTTAAGGTTCGTAAGTCATGAAAACCAAAATAATTTTTTCTACACGACCCGTAACAGAGTATAATAAATTCATGCGCGTATTCAAAACAGCGATCACATAATAGCGACGTAGAGAAGTACGTATAAACCAATTTTACACTTTTTTTGGTCTAAAACCACAAAAAAAATAAATAAATAAATAAATAAATAAAAAAAAGGGTGCTCCGGCGGCCTTAAATTACGGAAATAACTGTCATTAACAGGTTGTTTTTTTTTTCTTTTTCTAATAACGGTTATATAGTTATGGTAAGTAGTGTACGGTATTTCGTGAGTGATCCCTAAAGCCGGAGTCTATATACATATATATATATATATATATATAGGCAGTTATGATCGGATGTGTTTTTTTTTGTTTTATTTTATTTTCATGACTATCTGCAGTTATGGGTGTCTTATCGGGAAATTTTGAATTACGTGTATACGACCAGCAGCCCAATTGTGTGCGGGGTATAGGTACGTTCGGACGGAAAGTTTCCGAAGAATCGTTTAGCATCACATTTTAAAACACATTCCGAAATGCGTTCGCGGAATATATTGTGAAAAGTATAATAATCCGCAAAATCGTCGAAAAAACACCGTCAACGTTGACGCCGGTTCCGCTTGTCCTATATATATATATATATATACGCGACCGTTAAACGCCAACCATTTCCGCAGCTTATGGAAATATTAGAAATGGAAACGATCATCATCGCCTAAACGCATGTAGTATGTACTACAATGTATACCAATGGTATAGTTTATAGAGTACGGCATTCGTTTTTTTAAAGACGTTGTTGCGTTTACCGGGAAAACGTGATCGGTCCGTCGGCGTCCACGGCCGCGTGCGTTTTCCGACGATTTTTTTTTCGCTTTTACTAAAATTTTTTTTTCGCGCACGGCCGCCATTTCTCGGCGTTATCTCGTTATAACGGCGGAGGCGGTCGATAACTGCAGTGACGTTTACTATGTGGCCGCTCTGTACATCGTGTTCGGGCCGCGTGCGGGCGTCAACTATAATTATATGCAATGATATATTGGTCGATCCGTCCATCGAGGCCGCAATCATCGAGAACCCGTCATTCGCCATCAGTCCGCCGTGTACCTAAATGTGCACCCAAGACGTTGATAAAATAGATGTACCTACAGTTAAATCAAAAATATACGTTTCGATATTTTACCGTTAAATTAACAAATATTTATTATTTCTAAATGAACAAACATATTTGTATTGGACGTACATTAACAACCATATTATTCAATTAATCTACATTTTTATTATATTGTAGAGCAATAATCTGTCCAATTTATAAAAAGGGAGACAGATCAAACTACCAAAATTACCGAGGAATATCGTTACTAAATACAATGTACAAAGTATTGTCAGGTCTCATACTAAACAGAATAAAACCTTACATAAAAAATATCATTGGAGACTACCAATGTGGTTTTATGAGTGGTAAATCCACCATAGATCACATCTTCGCTGTTAAACAACTAGTTGAGAAACATTATGAATTCGACAATGATCTACATCTACTATTTATTGACTATAAACAGGCTTATGATTCAATTAATAGAGAAGTACTATGGGACACACTTATAACCTTTGGGATACCAGCTAAGATAGTGAAAATGATAAAATTATGTATGAATAAAACTAGATGTAAAGTTAGATTCAATCAACATATATCAGATGAATTTGAAGTTAAGACTGGACTTCGACAGGGAGATGCCCTATCCCCAATACTCTTTAATATAGCATTAGAAATGGTAGTTAGAAAAACTCAGAAAAAATATGGTGGGGTAAACTTGGGAGAGAACAGAAGACAATGTGGAGTACTAGCGTACGCATATGATATTATCATATTGGGATCAGACAGTCAATAAGTCAAAGCAGGAACCAAAGAACTAATAATAAACATCAAAGACATTGGATTACACCCCCCAGGGAAAAAGACCACTTGGCAGGCCGAAACAAAGGTGGATTGACAAAGTGGAGAAGAATTTAGCAGAGATTGGAATACGAGATGGAGAAACAATACCACAGGACAGAGACAGATAGAAGCAAGTTTGTGTTGCGGTAATGGGCCTCAATGGCCTTTAAAAACCGAAGAAGAAGAAGAATAACGAACCTCATGGACATGAATAAAGGTATATGTATCTAGTTAGGAATCTAATAATCAAAGTTTGACAGGTTAATGGAAAAAATTAACTTCATTAAGTTAGCCTAAATGCCTTCAGTTAAAAGTTAAAAGCTTACCAAAAATAGAATTAACTAGTGAAGTTTAAAGTTACAATGACAAAAATACTAACTTAAAGCTCAGTTTAAAAATTTTATTTTATGTTTAACATTTAAAACTCAAATTTATAGTATTTGTTAAAATTATTCAATAATTTATTTTTCACTATTTACGTTTTTTTATATTAAATATTCCGTACTTAATTCGCTACATTTGTATATATACATTATTGCATAATTAATTTAATTATTATAATAATTCCGTCTTTTACGTGTTAACTTGACTGAATGATTATAAAAATTAACGATTAAAAGTTAAGTTAAGCCAATGGAAATTTAAACTAGTTATGTTAATGAAAAAAATTATTTAATGGGTTAGTTAAAAAAAGTAAATTTAAACTCAACTTTAACTTTTTAAATACCTAATTAATGCTCACCTTTGCTAATACTTATATATATTGAAATCAAGAACTTCATCGTTTAACTCACTAATTAAATTAAATGAAATTGTTCCTAATTTGACACCAATTTATAATACTTTATAGTATTTACTATAAATTTATAGTATTCGTCTGTAAAAAAATAATAATCACGAAAATTAGCTAAGGTATGATTCCTATTCACGTGTCTGTAGTGGCATAATTTGGTGGGTATCCTCCATGTATGGTCACCCCCTGACTTTAAAATCTTAGTTTTCCGTATATATTATTATCTACTTTTATTAAAAATATCTAAATCAAACTGCAAAAGTATTTGTTTTAATACTTTTTATATCCCTTACGATTATTAAAACACATCTTTTAGTTATTTTTTTTATAAAAATATGTTTCAGAAAGTGCACTTTCTAAAAAAACTGTGCTCTTTTAGTGTAAAAATGCATCAATATAAAATTAAAAATCATGAGTTTGTCTAAATGTTGTTAACCATTTTGGAAAGTTATTGATGAGAAAATCTTAGATATTGTGACTTTTTTCGATAAAATTATTAAAAGAACATATGCAATTTTTTTTCGAAAACAAATGTAAAATCAATTTAAGTGTTTATTTATTTAGAATATTAATCCCATAAAGCAAATTTATTAAATAAAAATCGAGAATATGTTTTAGTTAGAGCAAAAGCACAATTTACTATATCCTTCGCACAATCTAATCGTTCCCAGTAGTAAATGTGATCAGGGTGGTAATTTTAAGATGTTATTTTCTTATTTTTCGATTAATGTTTGAGGGAAAACTAAACCGGGTAGATAAAATAATAAGTTACTTCCTCGTAATTTCAAAAAATATAGGAGTTAAAAATTAGAATTTTTCACAGAGTATGTATTTTACTATTTTAATATCTGTATACTACCTTATACATTTTTCAAAACATTTAATAAAATTTTTCATTAGAAAAATTGCTTCTAAATTAAACATAATTTCCACCAGTGTCCTACACCACGAGTGAAAGTGCTTCTATGGCCTACTGACTAAATTATTTTTTGCTCATGAACTAAAAAGGTCCAAAAAGATTTGGCCCTACTTGTAGAAAAATTTCTGGTTATGTGCCTGCTCTAATATCTTAGACACCCCCTGGACAATTATCCAAAATACGTCACTGTGCTAATATTTTGATCAACTGTGTGGTTAAACTAGGGATTTCTATGTATACGTTTTAAGACGCTCGACTAAACGACGTGGTGTGGCAAAAACATTGACAAAATATAAAACGTGTATGTCATTATTAATTATTTAAAAAAAGAACAATTTTAAATCTACTTTTTAATGGAATAAATGTAATTTAAGCTATTGTTATGAATGTTTACCCACTAAATTGTCTAGTCCCTTGTTTTCCTCTGGCGTACTTACACGTCATATTTTTAAGTTTTGACATGATTTTATGGTAGCGTATTAATGGATGTAAAATGTGAATATTAATACGAGACGGGCGCGCCCACGACGGTTGACATCCTACACGATAGTAATCGTCGACGCGTACGTTGGCGGCGGTTATAGGAATAAGTTACATAATATAACATCATTTAAATTAGTGGTAGCGAAGTTAAAAATTTAAATGTTGACACACCGCTTCGTGTCTACAAATGCGCGTTTAGGATTCTGACCTTTACAGTTTCGGTAGTCGATTCGGTGAAGTATATCATACTAATATAAGGATTAATGAATTCTTATTAGTAATTTTCAATAAAATTTTAATATTTTAGACTTTTATCGGAGAAAGGAAGCTATTATTAGTTTAACAATGATGTTTATTTTTTTAGACAAATTTTCGACCAGAATACATTATCTAATCATAAAATAATATAATATAGGTATCTAGTAGAAAATTTTATCATGATGGATCTTTTGTGGAGTTTTTTTAGATTTTTTGGACTTTTTGGATGAACCCGTAATGGCCTCTTGTCCACCAAAGTATTTCGTAATACAAAGCGTGACGTTTTTAGTAGAGCTCTCTATTTCACATGGAGTTAATTTCACGTGAAATTATTTTTATGAAAATTAAATCATTATTGAAAAATATTAAAGTGTAATTATTATTAACCTCTGTAATGCTCCCCTGTTACATACTACCGTAACGTTCTACCGGCACGCTCCACCATTACGCTTTTCCGTCAGACGTTGATATTACACGTTTTAATAATACGTCGCCGTAACGCTCCTCTGTCATACACTGCCGAAACGCTTTACTGTTACACGGCACCGATATAACAAACCGATATAACGATCTTCAAGTGCCTCCACCATACATCGCCAAAACGCCCCTCCGTCATAGCAACTCATTACTTCTGTGTGTGGTGGAGAAGTATTATGGTTGTGTGTGACGGAAATGCATAACGTCAACGTGTGATTGTAGAGCGTTATTGCAGTGTGTGGACAGAGGAGCATTACGACCACACGTAACAGGAGAGTGTGATGGAAACGACTAACGTCAGAGTGTGATTGAAGAGAGTTACAATGGTGTGTGACGATGGAGCATTATGGTAGTGTGTGTTGCGGGGAAGAGTTACGGTGACATGTAACAGGAGAGCGTGACGGAAATGCATACCGTCGGCGTGTGATTGAAGAGCGTTATAGCGACGAGTAATGAAAGAGAGTTGTAGAAACATTTTCAATAAATTTAGTATATTCCAATATTAAATTAATTTAAATATCACTTGACATTCAAAAACTGTCGCAGGCACCTTGACTAAAGCGAATTAACTTTTATTTTGGACACATTTTTATTGATAATTATATTAGTACGAAAATAATGAGAAAAAAATCATATGGCGTGGTAAATAAAAAATGTATCGAATTATCGGCACGCGGGTTTTCCCAGTGTACCTTATACTATATAATATTATATTACGTATATATATATATATATATATATATATATGTATGTATATATATACATACATACATTATGAAATATTTTATATACATACAAAAAAGTACTCTTGATTTAATTGCACGTGATCACGGGAAATACCTCTAGTAATTAATAGGTCATACTCCACTATTGGCACTAGTAAAATTTCAGAAATTTCAAATGCCATAGAAATGATACGATACGTGATCTGACATGATGGATCGGTGGACGAACCTGTGTGATTGTCTGTATCTACGTGTAAATGGAATGTTACCCGTATGATTGGTTACTCGCAAATCATTTGTCACATCACGCGTCATATCACGTGTTACGTTACTTTAGTGTAGATGAAAGGCCCAAGAAAAATCTATAACATGAAGATTAAAAGCAAGTTATTTTAGAATAAAAATGTCTTCACAGAGTATGTATTTTACTACGGAGACGTCATAATTGCGTAATTATTGCGTTATTTTGAAAAACCTCATATACTCAAAATAAACGAAAAAGTATTTAAATATGGTTTTAAATGTATCGCACAAAATACAATTTTTAAACTAAAATATTGCAAAAATATATAAAAACGTTACCATTTGAAGATACATATAGGTATTTCAATAATTCATTTGAACAAAAGGTGTTGTTATTATCCATGTTTTGAGAAAACGCGGTTGGTTAGGAGCGGAAGCACTTTGTTTGTTGGATAAGATACTCATAGTATGTTTGGTGGATGTATTGAATTTGAGATCAATGAAAAATAAGTTCTTTCGATAATACGATTCTACATGTTACTCAGTGTAATATAAATAAATATAACTATAAAAAAAAAGTCGTTTTTTCTCATTTCTAATAATGTTTCCCTATAAACGTTTAAGAAAGTTTAAGAAAACTACTGGGAAATGAATACAACGATCTCTTAAAGGTAGGTACCATTATATTGAAAAAACAGTTTGAAGAAGTGTAGTAAAAGTCGTGATCCTTTTTTCATGTCAAAGCATTATTTCTACGATAATATTGTATTGCGCTGTGCACATACGAGTATACAGTCAAATCTTTTTGTTACATGACAATAATACACGAATAACGTCTTCTTAACGAGTAACATCGCGAACGGTAAACAAAATATATTCACATATTATTTTACAATAAATCATCTGAAAATAAGAGGACGCCACATTAACGATTTCTGTGGTAAAAACATATGATTTTTCGGAATATTGATTGTCGAGATTTTAAATGTTCCTCATTAAAATATTAATTAATGACATTATAATTTAGTGAATATAGACATAAAAAAGGTACAAATTATATATTAATATAGTAGTATATTTCTAAATGACCGAAATGAGTATGGAAACAAGGTGAAAATAATAAATTATAATTTTTACAAAAAAATTTTGTGTTTAGAAAATAATTAATTAATATATTATTCATTGAAGAAAACTTTATTATCTATTCTTGTCGAAAAATTTATAGTTATAACCATAACCTATAATTGATATTTTATTTTTATTTATAATTGATACATTAAGTAGTTTTTATAAATTGTTTATTTTATTTAGAGGCTGGTTGAACTGTCCAAATTTCAAAAAATCAAACTGAATTTCCAGATTTTGGTTTGGAATTCAAACTCAGATATTAAAATGTGAAATAAAACAAACCCAATCAAAAAGTTCGAATTCAAACAAATATTATGAACTTGTATGAAATGTTCAAATATTGAATCCGCGATCGCTAAATGAGAACACAAACCATCAATGAAATATATAAAAATTAACTTATATTTATAATGTTAGTTATCAATTATATATAAGACATATTCAAACTAAATTTATGTTTGGTTCAATGCCTAAATTTTGGGTTCGGTCTAGCTTATATTATATTGTAATTGGATTAACGTATTTAAAAAATTTAGAAGAATAGTATTTGTAAAGTATTTTACTTTTCTTTAATAGTTTATTTGGAAAAAAATTTCAGAGTAAAAAACCATTATTTTCTTTGTTAATATTGTTATTATTTTATTAAAATGTGTAAATTTAAGTGTGAATATTTATATACAAAAATTGGTGGTTGACAGTAGAGTAGGAATATATAAAATATTATTATTAATGAAGGTTATATATAGATGGTGAAATTTTGTTCCTCGATCTTTGAACAGGCAATATATTATTATTAAATTGGATATCATAACAATTATTTATTTATTATTTTTCCATTTGTAACCATTTTTCGTTATAATCTGTATTTTTCTTTTATGCATAGGGATACTAGGATACTAGGATACTAGGATAATAAAAAAAATCTATTTAAAATAGTAATTAGAATTATTTTGCCTTCGAAAACCTCTTTACTCCAAAACTGTTACTCAACTCCTACCTAAAACAGTGTATACAAAAAAAAAAAAAAAAATAAAAAATAAAACATTTCATTGTAAAAAAAATATTTTCCTCGCGTCGCTCAGAATCTAAAATACAATATTTTTAGAGACTAAACATTAATTCCTTTCGATAATTTTAAATTGTTGAGATATTAAATTTAAAATAAATATTTGTGTTTAGATTAATTTAAATAAAATTTATTTTTAATATATTAAATAAATACTTCCGCCTGTGTTTAGGTATGTATATATAAGGTATGTATTATTAGGTTTAGGTATATGTATATATAAGTATGTTTTATTATATTTTTTGCAATATTATGTTTTATTGTACATAATTGATTCAATAACTGTAAAATATATGGGTTATTTATATTTTAAATAGATTATAAGAGTTTAATGTAAATTTTCCAATTATTATTGTCATTAAGTTCACTAAATAACGAATTTATTTTAATATATTTATGTAGCTATCTGTGGTATTTTTATTGTCAACGTTTTCGATACATCTTCTATTTTATTAGTATTTATTCTTAAATTTTATGGAACCTACTAACTTCTTTTATGCAAAAACGTATGCACACATTGGTTCGGAACATACATACCTTTAACCATCATTTCACATCAATCTTCATGACTTTTTTCTATCGGCTGTTATTGAAATAATAATAATCAATCATTCGGCGCACGCTTCTATTCATGATTATACTAAATTGAAATTATTTTTACATTATTTTTTTTTTTCATTACTTTACTTCGATGTACTTACAATATGTTCACTTAATCCCGTCATATATATCTTTGTCAATGTATAATATACACTATACCTATATAGGTAGTGATTTTTTATCCATCTCGTTTACTTGTCACACTTTTATTACTTGCGATCCTGTACCAGCAAAAACTTCGATTCCATTAATAATAATTTTCCATTCTGGGATTGTCGTTTGCTGTTTTTTCCCATAATGGGATCAGTAAGCGATGAAAGGGGGAGGGACCGGATTACTGCCGGTTCAGATTCTACTAAGATTTTTGGCCTGTGGCACGTTGTTATGGGGGATATACGCGGGGAGCAACTAGATGACCGTGCAAGTGTGCCCGTGGTGCGTCTTGCTGTGGCCGGGCTTGAGCTACTTACGACGACCAAGGGCCGACTGTAAAAACGAAGTAGTTGTTCGTTGACGATGGCGAAATTGTTTTGCAAAATACGGCACGGTATCCCGACGGCGCAGTGGTTCGACGTATTCGTTGTAGTGAGCAGTGCAGACGACGACATTGACGGCAGGCGTGTGTGCGTGTCGGCTTCACTGAACGGAATTATGTGATATGTGATGATTTCTGGATGTTGTCACCGAGTTATATGCGCTCCCGGTATCGTATGCCTGCATTCTAAATGATTATTTTTAATTTTTTATTATATTATGCATTTCTCATTTCGACATTAAAGAACCGCACATTTCCGCTACGTTGGGATGTCATAATGTGCTGCTCTTTATTCTTGAAATGACTTTTTTTTATCGAATCATGTCGTTTTTTATATAGTTATTCGTTCCTCCGCACTCCCCAGCACAGAGGAGTAGAGGCTCTGAAGTTCCCACCACCCTCGGACCGTGGTTAGCCCGGGAGTGTTATTCTGCTTTTCCACTGTCGTAGTCTTCATCGATCCGGTGTTATTATTCGGCACGAGCCGTGGTCGTCATTTTTGCCAGTCTGCGGTTCTTGTTAGCCCGCGACCGTTGTCCTTGTTGGTACTACGCCAACTAGCGCCGGACCGGTCCTTATACGGAGCAGTTTGTATGTAGGCAAACCGCCTTGATACAACTATGATTCAATAATATAGAATCATAGTTAGTTTATTAAATAAGTTATAAATTGATAAATTATTAGATTTATGTTAGTTTATTATATATCTACGTTTCTCCAGCAACCCCCTCCCCTCAAAGTTTTATTATGAAAAAAGTTAATTAATAAAATTAATTTAATGTAGAATATAGAATAATACAAAATCTTAATATAGAATTTATAAATATGTATCATAAATCATAATTTATTATTATTAATATCCAATAAATATATAATTACAGATACATCACTATAAATTTAATAATGATTAGGTAATGCAAATAATTTTGCACAGTTTTAGCTAGTATAAATATTAAATATTATAATATTGCATTATTTCCATTCTGTTATACCTAACACATTGTTATTTTTTTCTTCTTATAATACCTCTTCTTCTTCTTCTTCTTCTTCTCCTTGGCCTTCTCTCCCAACTATTTGGGTTCGGCCACCCTGATCCTACACTTCCAATAAACTCTATCTCCCGCATCTTCTTCACTTAATCCCACCTTTCTCATATAACTCGCCATCACATCTCCCCCATCTCTTTTTCGGTCTTCCTCTCCCCTCTTACCAACAACATGCATTTCCCTTACTAACCTTACTGCCTCAGTCTCTTCCCTCCTTAATACATGCCTAAACCATCTTAATCTATTCTCTCTCATTTTGTCTACTATCGAAGATACCCCTATACTAAATCTGATATATTCATTAATTATTTTATATTCTCTAGTAACTCCACTCATCCACTTTAACATTCTCATCTCAGCGACACTCATTCTCTGTTCTATCTTTCTCTCTACTGCCCAACATTCTGTTCCATAATTCATTGCAGGTCTCACCATTGCCTTATAAAATTTATCTTTTAATCTAATTGGGATTCTTATATCACACAGAATACCTGACACTTCTCTGTACTTCGTCCATCCACACTTAATCCTGTGTTTCATATCCTCTTCGAAACCCCCATCTTTCTGTACAACGGACCCTAAATACTTGAACCTCTTCACTTCTCCCACCACATCCCACTTAACTTTATTTCTAGCCTTTCCCTATTCCCTCTGTGTCCGCTTTCACCAAAATCATACTCTATATATTCTGTTCTAACCTACTAATCCTTAGGCCTTTACTTTCTAGAGCTTCCCTCCACTCTTCATGTCTACCATTCACTTCCTCAGGACTTTCTCCTATCAGTACTATATCATCTGCAAACAACATGCACCATGGTACCTCCCCCTGTATATCTTTTGTTATCTCATCCATTACCAGGGAAAATAAGTAAGGACTCAAAGCTGAACCCTGATGTACCCCTACTCTGACCCTAAAATCCTCAGTTTCTCCACACAGACTTCTCACTCTTGTACTCGCCCCTT